>OU015743.1:98921449-98938363 GCA_907169655.1 Acomys percivali | reverse complement strand
TGTGTGTGTGTGTGTGTGTGTGTGTGTGTGTGTGTGTGTGTGTGTGTTCGCGCATGCGTGTGCGTGTGCGTGTGTGTTGTAACCAATTGGGCCCCTTTAATATTGTTCTTATTTACTTGTGTTTAGGCTGACCATTTGGAATGAGCTAATATACCAGGAATCTGATGGTCCCTAGAGAAAACAGATTCCCCTTTTTCCAGCATCCATTAATTGCTCTTCGCACAGGGATGGGGCATTATGATTTTCCCCCATTCACATTGGCATGTCATTGTTTATTTTTATTATTCAAGTGCTGTTTTATGATCATGTCATTGAGATTTTATAAGTATAGCATTCGTAAGTGTAGATGATGCTATGTAACAGCAGGTATACTGGTCCACTGGCTCTTTCAATTTTTATGCCGCCCCCCCTTCCTCAATTTTCCTGATCCTTACATGTAGCAGTGGCACTGCAGCTATATCAACTGGAGCTAGGCACTCCATAGTCACTTATCCTCTGTGTTTTAACTAGTTGTGGATTTCTATAATAGTTTCCATCTTCGACAACAGATAAGAACTACATATATCTGTAGGTACAAAAGAAAGCATTTAGAATAGAGTTAGAAATTACATTAGTTTAGAAAAATAACCACAATAGCGTCTCCTCTGGGATCTATGACCTGTCCGGCCACAGGAAGTTTGATAGTTTTACAGTCCCTGATATAAATTGCCTCCTATTGAGTGAGCCTTACATCCAAGCAGACAGGATGGTCATCCCCAAGATAAAATTGCCACTACTGAACCACTGGGGATAGTGTTCCAAGCTAGTCATTGTTGTAGTTGACTGATAGACTCCACAATGGAGTATCATCATATTATACAGAGAATATGCCACAAATTCCAATGATGAACCTTTCAACAAAGTAACAGGATACAAAGTCAAATTTAAAAATCAGTAGTCTTTCAATATACCAATAACAAGCATGCTGTAAAGAGCATAGAAACATTCCCATCCACAAGAGTCTAAAAAATTACCCAGGAATATACCTAACAAAGATGTAAAAACACCTCTATAATAAAACTTTAATTTTTGAAGAGAGAGGTTGAGGAAACCACTTGAAGATGGAAAGACCTCCCATGAGTTCAGATTAATCTGATTAATATTGTAAAAATGACCATTCCATCAAAATCTATTTATAGATTCAATGCAATTCCAACCCAAAATCTCATGACATTCTTCATAGAAATAGGAAAAATTTCTAAAAACCGTATGAAAGCACAAAAGATCCCAAGTGGCCTAAGCAAACTGAGAAAAAAAGAAGGACTGCTAGAGGGATCACCATAAGAGATTTCAAGCTATATTAATAGCTATAGTAATAAAAAGAGCATAGTACGGACACTCAAACAGACATATAGATCAGCAGATCAAAATAGAAGATCCAAACATGATCGCATGTAACTAAAGCCATTTGATACTCAACAAAGATACCAGGAAATGCACATTGGAGGAAATACAGCATCTTAAATGATGCTAAGAAAAACAGATGTCTATCATTCTGAACTAAAATCAACTACAAATGGACCAAATATCTCAATGTGAAACTCAAAATGCTAAAACTGTTAGAAGAAAATATAGGTGGTACTATACAAGATATGCAGTGGTTATCACCCTGTAGGTTGCAACCCTTTTAGTGGTCAAGTTACCCTTTCACAGGAGTTGACAAAAACAATAGAAAATCACAGATATTTATATTATATTTATATTATGATTAATACAATAGCAATATTACAGCTATGAAGTAGCAATAAAATAATTTTATGTTTGGGTGTCACCAGAACCTGAGGGTCATAGCATTTGAAAGGTTGAGAACCACTCAGGTATAGACATAGGAAAAACTTTCTGAATAGCACTCCATTTGCTCATGTGTTAAGGCCAGTAATTGAGAAATAATGCCTCATGATGTTTACAAGCCTCTGTACATCAAAGGAAATGATCAATTGAATGAAGAGGAAACCCATGGAGTGAGAGAGAATTTTTACTACATATTTAGCTATATATACAATAGAGAATTAATATCCTGAAAAGAACTAAAAAAACTCAAGATACAATGAGTAAAGAAAACAAATATCTCTAACAACGGACGATGGATCTAAACAGAAGGTTCTCAAAAAAAAAAAAGAAAAGAAACAAAAATGACAAAATAAATATCTTTAAAATTGTTTAGAATTCTCAATGATTAGAGAAATGCAAATGCAAGCTATTTGAGATTTCATCCTTTCCAAGCAAGAATAGCTAAGATTAGAAAACAATTCACAATAAATACTAACAGGGAGGTAGGAAAAGGGGAACTCTCATCCACTATTGGTGGATTATAAACTGCTGTGACTGATAGAGAAATAACTGTGGAGAATTCTCAAAAAAGAATGGCTAATTTTTGTATTTTTTTTTTTGTTTCTTTGTTTAATAACTAAGTAGATACAAATGATAGATTAGGCACATTATAGGTAATTGATAGATAATAAGTAAGTAATAGACTAAGAATCACTGCAAAATTATGAACATCTCTTTTTATATGAAGGATATATTAGACTATTTGTGCATAAAGTAGGCTCCACTATGCTACACTTCTTACTTTCCATCACAAAATGAAAGAAGGAATAAATAACTGTCATATCTGCTTCAAATTGCCTTTGGAATGAAGAAGGACCTAAGAAAACTCATGAAATAATTTTCATGTTCCAATTACCAGAAGCAGAAGCATCCTTCAAAGAAGACAGCATTCTACAGTAATTATACATTTGAACCTTAAGGTGATGGCAGTCATCATTAAAATGTAGAAAGAAAAAGAATCTAAGATTCACTTACAGAACACATAAATTTCCTAGATATGCCTTCAGAATTAAGTAGAAACTTTGATTTTTATTTTATTTAATATGGTTTTTAGTAAGTCATATGATACATTTTCAATAGAAAACTGATCTTTTTCTATCAAGTAGAATTTAAGACTCATATTTAGTTATTTCTTTCCACTAGAAGGTTAAAGAATCTTGACTATTCCCCCTGTATTTGATAAGATGCCATGACTTAGGATTAAATCTGAGTAAAAGCAGTTATTTCATAGGTGGCTGTAAGCAGTACTAATGAAGTGATAGAGTACTATTATAGTAAATGTGAACACAGTAATAGAGATCTTCATATACTACAAAGACTCAACTAGAATAAGTTGCTTGAAATCCTTCTGTACTGTTAGCTGTCTCATTGCTGTGATCAGCCACTTCACACACATCACTGAAAGGGTTCAGTTGAGCTCAGTTTCAGAGAGTGCTGCATTTGGATAAGGACATCATGGCTGCAGACGGGTGTGATGGAGCTGTTTGTTTTTTGTTTTACTGTTGTTTGTTTTTTGATACAGGGTTTCTCTATGTAGCCTTGGCTGTCCTGTGCTTGCTTTGTAGACTAAGCTGGCCTTGAACTCACAGAGATCTACCTGCGTCTGCTCCCCCCACCCAGCAGAGCCAAGTGCTGGGATTACAGGTATGTGCCACCACAGCCTGGCTTGGAGACTGCTTTATACTTCTTTGGCAAACAGGAATCAGAGAAGGAAGATACGGGAAGGGGCCATGAGGACATTTACACCCAAGGATATGCTTCCAGTGGCCTCCTACCTCTAGCTTCTGCCTTCCTAATTTCTACACCTCTCAATAATATAATTATATTATGAATCTATTGATTATGTTAGAGACCTTTAAGTCTTTCCCTGGAAATGCCTCGCAGAGGTTTCCAGAGGTATACTTTGCTAACCTCATAGGTTTTACTAATGTAAGCAACATTACAATAAAAATCAACCATCTAATTTCTAATCTTCTTCTCTTCCCCCATCTCTGATCTGACATTCAGGTCTTTGTGGAGATGAAATTTTTCCCATATTAAATATGGCCATAGTAAAAGCAGTCTCCAGATTTCTAATACTCCAGGCTAGGAGTCAACACAGAGACTTTTACTGCACTTAGACTGTTCGCAGAGTGATCACAAGTTCTGTATGAAAAGTAATGACTCAACTTTTTAATAAACTCTAACCTATTTCACCTTGACAATGGGGCTGTAGGCATGTCCAGTATTAAAATGAGTAAGTGTCATTTCTGATAAGTCCACATATGGTAGAAACTAAACACCTCGACCTTTCTCTGGTTGACATTCCTTCAGGATTCTACTACTTGTTTTCTAAGAAAACATTAGCAAGGCCTTCTCAGTATTACTGATTTTTAATGAATTTTATCTTCTTTCTATCTTCATAAACTTGAAATTTATTTAAAATACTTGAAGACCCCAGGTGCAGTAGCACACCCCTATATTCCCAGCACACAAGGAGGCAGAGGCAGGCAGATCTCTGTGAGTTCAAGGCCAGTCTGTTCTACAAAGTGATTCCAGACAAGCCAAGGCTACACAAAGAAAGTCTGTCTCAAAAAACAAAACAAAAATACTTGAAGTCAATTGATTCTATGCTTTTTCATGAGCTTAGGAATCTGACACTGTCCCATTTACAATTAAAACATTACTTCATGGTTCTTTGTTTGTTTGTTTCTTTGTTTGTTTGTTTTTTATTTACTTCATGGTTCTTATAAATCAGTGTTTAATGATTTAATAATGGTCAAAAGTGATGGTTTTTAGTTGTACACTCAGCTGCATAGGAACAAAAGAAAATAGTCCCACAGTTGTTGTTAGTTAATGAATCTGGTTTTGATGCTTGAGAATTCCAGTAAAATTTTATTGTAAAGAGATTTTATTTTGCTTATGTATATAACATATATGGCCCTATGTCATTGTACCATAATGTGCTGCTATTCAGACAGTGACATTTCTGTGTGAACTACCTAATCTTCCTTGTTTTCCATGTCTTGACACAAGTTTTCAAAATGCAGAATGCTTTGAGATTAGCATAGAACAAAAGGCTTTGAACCAATTTACCCTGTTCTCATGCTAAAACAATTTGAATTTACAAAGACTATCTGCCTTAACTAGACATAATCCCATATACCTCTTACCTAAGAAAATGTCATGGATGCTATGGGAAGCCTAGGAATTGGTTTCTAGAAGTGCTGAAACTTAGTGGAATTTTTTTTTTTCGTTGCTCATTCCAGGTTTTCTAATCTTTATTATTTGCAATGTACATCCTAGTGCTGATGAGAAGGATCATATGAGGACAATTGTGCTGACATTCTACAATCCAATCAGAAAAATATATGGTGAAAGAGTTAGGCAAAAAACATTTACACAAACACACACACAAAGCACATGTGCACACATGTATACACACACAAACATGCAAGCACACACATGCACACACACATTCACACACACACAAAGAAACATCATTCAAAGTGTCTAATGAGATGGAGAACTGCTACACTTAGCAACTTGTGGCTTCAGTAGAACATTAGTTAGTAATAGAAGATGCAACCAAGTCAAACTGTGAAGATAGAACAACTTGAGAGTTATCCATCAATTGTCTTAGTTGATCAGTAAATGTTATTTTGCTTCCAAAGATCTGTGTAGACTCTAGCTGGGGAAATTCTAACCTTATGACAGAGAAGACAGCATTGGTTGGCAAGGAGTGACTGGCCACACATGTTAATATACTTTGCATTTATAAGGTACAGTTATGGAATATTGGAACTAGAATCAGCATTACTTGTGTATTTTAATGTGAATGGAGTAACCAGAGATCATAAGCAAAGGAGACCGCTTTACCATATGAAAAGCCAGTTTCCAATTATCCAAGAAAACCATGAACATATTTAAACTCTTTCAACAAGAACCAGAAAGGGATAGTTTTTGTTCTGGCAATTACCAGGTTTGCTTAAATTTTTAATACTGGGAAATTACTTTTATTAACTTTGATAACTTTGCCAAAGTAGGGTAGAATTGTTAATAAACACTAGAGTCTTCTCTAATAATGATTATTGGAATTTTACTTCATACCTGAGCAGTACGCAATGTGGACATATTAGGAATAATTTCATCCCCTGCTAACACAGCCACTGCCATGTCCCCAGCACACCCAGGCTGATCATGTGATGCTGCTGCTCTATATCATACCATTTCATTCTAGCTCTCTCCTCCATTCATGGCTTAGCAATCGTGGCCTGATCTGCCACCAGTTTCGCCTTTTGTATTCATACGTAATCTTAGTGCTCTTTTATTGGTCAATTTAAATACATAAAGTCAGGCAGGCTATTTGGTTTCAATGCCCATATTTTTAAAAATATCTTTATACAACAACACAGAGTGAAATATAGGAAGACTATTTTTACCTTTCTTTGTCAAATGAATTTCGGTATTCCAAAATATCTTTTATAAAATTGTAGAAACATAATTTTATAAAAATAGTTATAGTTTATTTAAATATATTTTGTAATATATTTTATAATTTTTTTAACTTTTATAAAAACATTTTTTGTGTTTAAAATTATAAATAAAGTAAAAATAGTTTAGAGACTTTATTTTCATGATCTGGTATTAGTCATATGTGTAAAAATCAGAAGAGGGCTACAAATTAGAAGGGCAGACTTTTATAAAATGTATTTACTACCCCAACAAGTCACAGAGTAATTTAAATATTTTCTCTAAATTGTAGTTAGGTTGAGGATGTGGTCAGTGTAGCTTTCACAATCATATTTACATCAAGGGCATCTTCCCTTAGCCTTGCTCTTAGTGAACATACAATAATTTTTTTATACAAATTGCCTTTTAACATTTATTATCATTGCTGGTGGGGAGTTCATTTCTAGAACACATCTTTACTAACCCACACCATCCTTCAGTGACTGGCTTGTCATGAAAACAGAGATCCCAGAGAGGTACACACCTATTGCTGGCTACATATAGGGTTTACAGTGCATGTGTCATCCACGTAGATGTCTTCGTCAGACTGCCTAAGAACGTTACGTTTTAGTTGGTAAATGCGAGTATGCCTTTTCTTTGGGGGTTACATTACTTAAATCTGAAGAGTAAAGGGGAAAGTTAGGTAGAGAAGTCAAGGAAGAAGAAAAATATCTTCTCTCAAATTTGTGTGCATAAAAATGTCCCATGAAGAGATGGCTGCCTGAGAAGATCAGGTGGCATCTTTGCTGTCCCAATGCTCACTGACCCTCCATAATGAAAACAAAACAAAAGCAAATGCTTTAATTCTCAACAAGGCAAACATTCCTGGGATTTTCCCCTAATTATCTTATCAGTAATATTTTCAGCTCCCATTGCTATGTTAAAAATTGTGCCATAAAGAGGAATGAAATTGTCATTTACGTGAAAGTCTCTGGCGCCCAATATTTGACCACATCCCCTTGATGGGGAGGCCCGATGGCATTCAGAGGAAGAATAGCAGGCTATCAAGAAGAGATATGATAGCCTATGATCATATAGAGGGGGAGGAGGTCCCCCTCAGTCACAGACAAAGGGGAAGGGAAGAGGGTGAAAGCTGGAGGGAGGGAGGAATGGGAGGATACCAGGGAAGGGATAACAATTGAGATGTAATATGAATAAATTAATTTTTAAAAAGTAAAAAAAGTCATTTGCTGAAACATACATGTAATTAATATTATGTTAGGCATAATAAGCCAACCTCAGAAAGGCAAATACTCTCACATTTTCTCTCACATGAGTCCTAGGTATTTTACAGCACATAAACCTATGTATGTGTTCATATAACATGAAAATATAAGGGGGGCCTAGGAGAATATCAGGAGAAATGTCAGAGAGGGAGAGCTAAGGAGAGGTAGCAAACATGATTGGATACATAATGTTCTCGGAAGAAACTGTTTATGAAACATCGCACTAAGGATAGTGAATATACTCCAATAAAGAAATGTTTACTCGGCCAGTCAAAAGGATAAAAAGCCACTCTGGTAAAGGAAAGGTAGAAAAGTGCATAATGAATATATCACTAAGAATATGCAAAACTGAGCTATCACATCAACCATTGTGAAGAACTGTCCATTGTCACAGTCATCAAGGACAACAGCAAGTATGCTTGCTGTGTGATTTTTCGTTTTTTTCAAGAGATACTGAAATTAAAGAAGTCAGCTCCTTGCCTCCTATATATACGACTTCAGTCCTCTATGGTGGCTCCATCATGCCCCGATCCTACTCCAGCAGAGCCACTCCTCACACTAAAGCCTGTTACTGTGCTGCTTTTCCTAAGACAAGAGACTCGCAGGTGTGGCTTGGTTAAGGACACTGACGTGGTGCAGATCATCTGAAGGAACCCAGTATAATCATGAGATCAAAACTGAAAGAAGGAAGCAAACAAGTAAGTTAGTTATATATGTGTCTTAAGAATTCAGCACTTTCCACGATGGACTGGAAACTCAGAAAGTGGGAGAAAGGGACCTTTGCCCTCAAGCCTCCAACATAAGAGCTGTACTGGAGTATTATAGAACACAGGGCCCAGAACTGAGCAAGCCCACTAATGTCTTCTCTCTTTAAGAAGCCTGCATGGCCTTCCAGTACTATGGCAACATGGACGAAGTTTTCCAGTTGGTTTGAGATTGATTTCTATATGTCCTACAACCACAGTTCATGGTGTCCTTAGGTGACTAAGTTGTGACAATTTGCTACAATAACATCAAGCAGATTTTTTTTCTTGCCTTTTGGTTTTGTTGCCTATAAGGTAGAAGTTCTGCAGCTCCCATGGACAGTCTTGCTGAGTCTACTCTGCACTGCAGCGTGGCTCACTCTTCTCCTTTGCTGATGTTTAATGCCAATTTATAACCTCTCTTGGCTACACGAAGAAATGCCACCAATGAAGTGGGAAAGCTGGAGGACTTAGCTCGTTAGTGATAGGGAACTAGAGCATGCAGGCACAGCTCCACATACCTACTGTTACCGAATGGTTTGTGCCCTTTTACAGTTGTATTGATGAAAGAGTATTTGCATGCCAAATTAATACCATAGGAACAGCAACAGCTCAGACACAAGCTGAAACATGACCTTAAAAGGACCAAACACAGAGATCACTGGTCTGTCTGAAAGAAGAGGGCCTCTTTGGCCCTAAGGATTTTCTTGCATCCCAGTTTATTTGCATTTCTAGTTTGAGCCATTAAACATGGTGAGCCTGTGATTTATGGAAGGCATGGTGGAGGAAGTCTCCAGGTCATTAACCGTTTTACTGAGTAGAAAATGAGAGCATCTGCAAAGAAAAGCAATTCCTCATTAACCATCTGTGCCCATGCCCACTGGAAAAAATTGTTTGCCTCTGAAGATGGCAAGAATTATATATTCCTGTCAGAAAATGTCAAGTCAACTGCTATCATTGGTAGTTTAATCTATAGGTTAGCACTTACACCAAAATGCAAAGTCAAGTTAAAAACATTTTTTAATCAAATAATATAGGGAAGGCTTTCTTACTAAACACAAACTTCTCCTCACTCCACTGCAATCACAAGATTTTTATCTTAATTTGATCTGCTTTAATGCATAGCTGGGACATAGTAAAACAAAAAACTTATCTGAATTATATTATTAATAATAATTACAAATGATGATGAATTAGAATTGAATGTGATTTCCCTGAAGTCGAGTAAAATAAGAACCTTGAAGCAAAAGACAAAAATGAGGAAGAATTTCCAACCAAAGGTCCTTGTTTTACTTTGGTGGCTGTCCCATGGGCTGCCCCATTGTCTATCTTATGGATGATAAGCACTACCAGAATTATGACAAGACAAAAGCCTTGGGCCATGACAATGGATGAATCCCAGTATGCCTAACACTTCATCAGTCATAGTACCATTCACCAGAGAGGAAACACTTCTGACAAGGTTCATCCATTGTCTCCACCCTCCAGGGTCACTTGTGTTCATGGTCCACATCCTAAAAGAAGTTTGAAGAAATTTTACCTACTGGGTATATTGTGTATAATCATAAGTCATCAGAAAACTATGTGCTAGAGCCATATCCTGTTTGGATATCATTAGAAATCAAAAGGAATTTCACCATGTGCTGCACCCCTTAATGCTAATATAAAGATATGTCCAAGTTAAAGTTGTTTTTAATGTGCCTTCATATGTCATTTTCTTGGTCTGACATTGGTCATATGTTTTACATATCTCCTTCATACATATTTGTGGATTCACTCATTAACTAATAAATCAAACACTATTCGGCCAACAGAGTTTACCTATTCCTCTATATAAATAGGTCCTTTCTCACTCTTATCCCCACCATCTCTTGGTATGTGAAATAAGTCCTATGCAGTAGAAGAAATGACTCAAGTCAGAATAGATAGAATGCCCACTGAGAAGGAAGGGAGTTGGATCAGACTTGGGCGGAAAATATCTAAGTGACTGATGCCTCATTTCTATCATTACTGTGGCTTATCACAGTCATCCCCATTGATATGAAATAAAATCAGAGAAAAATTAAGTGTTAGATATTCAAAGTAAGGCCATCATATGTGCAGATTGCTGACCAGACAAATCCCTAGCAGATAGAATGGGAGCAGAAGAAAACTGTCATCATCAACCAAGGATTGGATAATGTGTTAAGAAAGAAAAGGACAAGAGAGATTTAGTTCACATCAAACCAGTGAAGTCACTGAGTCCCTCATATGTTGCCAGGGTACATGCAGTTTTTCTGAATATATCATTTGCACTGATTTCTGTATTCTGTTTTATTACTTAACAAAAAAACTTCCTTTCTGTAATTCTTAGCTCCATATTGGAGCCTTTGATCACTTGAGAAGATAGACGATGGATTCAGAATGTCAAATCTCACAGATTTAACAGTTACCCAGAGGCAGGAGAGTCCTCCACAGAACTTGAGGTTTTAAAAGTCCATACATGATCGTGCTGCTACCAGAGAAGAATGAAGAATAAAGATCAAAAGCACAGCCATGACACCTGAAGGGCAGGGGGGAGAAGCCACGAGCTTTTCATCCAGAGGAGACACATGTGCAACAGAGAAACATAAAGTGGAGGAGATTTGAGGAATGAATGTTGCCAGAAATCAATGAGTTGATGGCAAGGGCGAGATTTATTAAAAGAGATGTGCAGTCGGTGATTGAGCTTTTCTGTGTTTGTAAGATAAAATGGTTTGTATTTAAAACCAGCATCATACTGTGTTTTTATACCTGTGTCCAGCTTTGCTAGGCTTTAACATGAGCAGGGATAAAAGGCAATGCGTATAGAATCCATACTTTCCTTGCTGCCTTTTGCACTACTGGAAGGAACTTAAGTTCTGTCTCTGTGGTGTAATCCCAGAGCCTCATGTGTGCCACATTATAAACTACAACTGAAAAAAAAAAAGCAAAGCAAAATGCCTTGTTTTAAACAGAAAGCACTGAATTAAAATTTATTGGAGTTTTTAAGCCAAAATAGTACCTGACTCTTCACTTCTGCTTCTCTGAGCAATCAATGGGCTGGAAGCATGTATTTGTGATCAGAAAGTGTTGGCCTCCCATGGAGAATTTAATGAAAGGAAACAACAGAAGGTCCCATGCTGTCCTCCAGAAGGAGAAGCAATGATACTTGTATGTGCAACTAGCACCAGATGTTGCATAAAGTCATTATCCCAAGTCAATAACTTCCCATTGACCCTAGGCTTGCAGCAACATCGCAGGGAGCCAAACTTGATACAAAACAGGAACTCTTGAGGACACACACTGGATAGAATCATGAAAAAAAAAGAAAGCCTCTATTTGGGAGGTTTTGTACCCATTTTGATTATTATAGGCTTCTCAGACTTCTCTGACTATAATTCTGTCAGACTCTTACATAAATTGCTGGTTGGGTAACAATTAAATCTTTTTAATCAAAATTTTGTATTTTCTCAAAAAATAGCATTGCACCAGCCAACAACGCCATGTCAAAACATATGCATTTCACTTTGCCTTTGTAAGATCTTTGGAATATGATGTCTGGGTCATTTCAACAGTACAATCATACACTTGAGTGGAGAGAGGGACTTGACTTTCTCATGTACTCTGGTGCCTCACATTTGACTATGTCCCCTGGAGGGGGAGACCTAGTGGCACTCAGAGGAAGGACAGCAGGTCACCGAGAAGAGACTTGATACCCTATGAGCATATACAGGGGGAGGTAATCCCTCTCAGGAACAGTCATAGGGGAGGGGAATAAGGGGAAAATGGGAGGGAGGGGAGAATGGGAGGATACAAGGGATGGGATAACCATAGAGATGTAACAAGAATAAATTAATAGAAAATAAATAAATAAATAAAAAAGACGAACATACAGTTCTAGATCTGGAATTTCTCTCTAGTCCAATAATTCTCATATAAATATTAAATAAGTAATTATACATTTACACATTTATGTATTTATATATTATATTTCATATACATACATACATACATACATAATACACATGTATGTATATGAGACATAATCTCAGTAGTCCATACTGGCTGAAATCTCACAGCACACTTAGGAAAATCTTCCTTCAGCCTCTACTTCCCAACTTGTAGGATTGTAAGTATGAGCTACATCTGGTTTATGTGGTGCTAGCAATCGATAGCAAACTCAAGGTCTCATGTACACTAGACAAGCACTCTACAAGCTGAGCTACATAACTGTCATTTTTAAATTTTCTTCTTTTAAGTTGCTTTTAAAATCCTTATTACATAATTTTCCTGATTCCCTTTCCTACCCTCAGCCACTACCATGCCCCTCCCTTTCACATTGATAGCTTTTTTCCCTTGATCATTATTGTTACATATCTATGTATGTGTGTGTGTGTGTGTGTGTGTGTGTATATATATATATATATATATATGCACAAATAAATGAAAACTACCTTCTTAATCCATTTTTGTTGTTTGTGCGTATGCAGTTTCAGAACAGGTCATTTTCTGTGGATAACCAGTAAGTGGTCTCATCCCTGAGAAAGGCTAATTCACCTTCTTCCCCAAATCCCTACATGCCTGCAGTTCTTGTCCATAGGTGAAAATATCCCCTTCCATGTGATGTTGCTACTTTTTCAGTTTTACAGATACAGCCCTTTCTAGGAGAGGTGCTTCATAGCTGACATCCTGGTATTCTGGCTTGTGACAATCATATGCCCCCTCTCCTATGGTGTCCCCTGTACCATAGATGCAGAGTAGGTGATGCAGATATATCCAGTGGGGGCTGGATTCCCCACAATTTGTTGATCTCTACATTGTGTCCAGTTGTGTTTTCTGGTATTGTTTTCACTTGGTGTAAAGAGAAATTTCTCTGATAATGGGTGACAGCCACACTTACCTGTGGGTATAAATATAAGATTCAGACTGTGGTAAGGAATTATGTTGATCTAGCAAAGGGCAGTAGTAGATTCTTTTCTAAGGTACATGACCACACTAATCCTGGAAATCTGGCTAGGTTTCTAGTACCAGGTAATGATTTCACTCCTATTAAGTTGGCCCTAAGTCCAATTAGAAATCCATTAGTTACCAACAACATGTAAGTGGCACTTATTACACCTCCACAGATATCTTCTCATGTTGGTCATTGCTGTGACTCATAGATGTGGCGTCTAGTAGGACTATAAATTGCTTGCTTCTCTTGGAGGCCTATATATTATTTTTTGGTGCCTTAGAAGCTAGTCTACAAAAGGAGGTTTTCAGATTAGATACAGCTTGAAGCCTATGAGACCAGTGTCGAACATGTGTAGTATCTTCAGCAACGGGGACTATACTTCAACCCCTGTGATGCAAATAACTGATAGTCTGTATTGTTGGAGGAGTTACTTGGACTATCCTGATCAAGCATTCAGAAAGAAGTTTCTCTCACCTGGGACAATGAGGCTCTTGTTAGTCTATGGTCCTTGTGGGGAACTTGTCAGCCCAAGTGACTTAATTTTTATATATGTGGAATATATATATATGTATATATATGTAAATATACAGTAATATGATTTCTTATGGCTTTATCAATGTTATGGCTTTACCATGCTATTTGCTGCTCCCTACTCCTCTTTCTTCTGTGATGACCTACCTCCCTCCTCCTCAGTTGGCTCTCCGTACCCATCTTTATTCCATTTCCCACTTCATATCCCTTTTATCCTGCTCTCTCCCTCTCAAGCAGCTCCCCACCTGTGGTCACTTTATACTTTCCTGGTTTTCATGGATACTCAATGCTGGACATTCACATCTTGAGTATTTGGAGCTAGGAACCACAGATGAGAGAGAACATAGGACTTTTGGCTTTCTAGGTCTAGATTGCCTCAGTTGGTATACTTTTTTTCCAAGTTTCTCCTTTTGGCTGCTGATTTTAGATTTCATTTTTCTTTATGGCTAAACATTATCCCATTTTTGTATAATAATATGTACCATATTTTCACCATCCATCCCCTGGCAGAGGACATTTAAATTCTTTCCATCTTCCAGCTAATGTGTATAGAGCAGCAATAAACATGATGGAGCAAGTGTCCACGTAGTAAACCGTCAAGTCCTTTGGACACATGACAAGGAATGGCATAGTTCGGTCATAGGGTAGATTTACATTCAATCTTTTGAGGATTTCCAGCAAGGCTGAACCAATTCACATCCCCACCTACAGTGAATGAGGCTCCTCTCTCCCACAACCTCTCACCAGCATTTGGTATTCATTATTTTGTTGTCTCAGTCATCTGGCCCAGGGTGAAATGAAATCACAAAGTTGTATTAGTTTGCATCTTCCTAATTTCTGAGGATGATGAACACTTTCCAAGATATTTCTCAGCCATATTTTTAAAATTTCTTCTACTGAGAACTCTCTGTTTAGATTCCTAACCCCTTTTTAAGTAGATCATTTGGTTTTCTTGACTCTGTCTTCTTTGAGTTTTTTTAAATTTTTATTCTGGATATTAATCCACTGCCAGGTATACAGACGGGAAAGATTCACTCCCACTAGAGAGATTCTTCTACAAGCTCCTCCCTGTTGTCAATTGTTGTTCTTAGTTCACTGACCAAAGGAATTCCATTCAGAAAGTCCTTTCTTACACCCATATCTTATAGGAAATTGCCTATGGTTTCTTCTAGCAGTTTTAGTATTCTAGGATCCAAATTGAAGATTTTGACGCACTTGGATATATTTTTTTCTGCAGGGTGATAGATAAGGTTCTAATTTTATTCTTCTGCATGTGGACATTCAATTTTAACAGCACCACTAGTTGAAGATGCTGTGTTTTGTACAGTGTGCATTTCTGCCTATTTGTCAGGTGTCAGATGGTTATAGTTACAAGTATTCAATTTTAGGTCTCTTATTACATTGGTCTTCATAAGTCTTTTTGTAAATGTATCATATTTTTTATTACTATAGCTCTATAATATATCTTGAAGTCTAGAATGGCAATGCCTCCAGCGTTCTTCTTTTGTGGTCATTTTGTGGTCCTACATGAATTTTAGGATTTTTTTTCTATTTCCAAGAAGATTTTTCAGGTATTTTGATTGGCATTGCATTGGTTCTGCATACTGCTTTTTGTTGGATGGTCATTTTACAATATTATTTGTACCAATCCCTTAACATGGGATACCTTTACAGTTTAGAATGTCTTCCTCTGTCTCTTTCTTCAGAGATTCTAAGTTGTCATTGTAAACATCTTTCACCTCTTGGTTAGATTTGTTCCAAGATATTTTATTGTCATTGATGCTATTGTAAATAGAAAAGTATCTATAATTTTTTTCTCAGTGTATTTCTTGATGATTTATAGAAAGGCTGCAAAGTTTTGTAAGTTGAATTGTACCCTGTAGGCATAAGGTCATTGTGCTGATTTTTGTACCTTCCACCCATATCTGGTTGAAGTTCTTGTTCTGAAAAAAATCTCCTGTCTCAATGTCATATAAACTCTGCTCTGCAACTGTCCCCTTGTATGCCAAGAAACCAGCATACTGCCAAGCGCTTTGAAGCGATGAAAAAAACAAAAGCCAAGCCTCTGATTTGGGGCTCATATATATCTTCTCCATACCATTCAGTGTGTTTATCAGCTGGCAAAGACCATGCCCCACATAAGTCAGCTCCTCTACTAGTGGACAAACATCATGTACCCTCTCACAAGTCTATTTCCAGTGGACCACACCCTCACACAAGTCTGTTTCACGTTCCACTCTTGGGCTCAAAACAAAAACATGTTTGCATCAACTACATACCTTGCTACATTTCTGAAAATTTTGATTGGTTCTAGAAGTTTCCTGGTGGAACTTTTAGGATTTCTATGTTCAATATTATATGTAGAAGTAGGGATAATACAACGTTTTTCTTGTTTTTATCCCTTTAATTTTCTTTTCTTTTTCTTTTTAAAAATGTTCTTTTCTTACCTTATTGCTACAGCTGACATTCCCAGTATTATACTGAAAAGGAAAGTGGATAGAGGGAAGCCTTGGCTCATTCCTTATTTTAATAGGATTTAGTAAATCTCCATTTATGATTATTGTGGCTATCGGTTTGTCACATATACCTTTATTATGTTGAGGAAAGTTCCCTCCAAACCTACTCTCTCTAGGACTTTTATTATGAAAGCAGGTTGGATTTTTGTAAAAGATTATTTCTGCACCTATTGAAATGATAATGTGATTTTTGTCTTTAAGTCTATCTATATGCTTTATTGATTCATTATGTATATTGAACCAATCCTGCATTTCCAGGGTAAATCCAACTTGATCATGGTGGATGATCGTCTTGATATATATTTGAATTCAGTGTGTTACTATGTTGGTGATTATTTTCCCATTTATGTTCATCATGGATATCAGTCTATAGTTTCATTTGGTTTATTATATTCTTACCTGATTTGGAGAATTGAACTAATGTATTTTTTTTCAGCATAATAGAGAATAGGTTTTTAAAATATTCCCTTACAATATTCTGAATTTCTGTTAAAATCCTTCCTGTTCATGACTGATTCTGTTAATGTGGGTTATCTCTCTCTCTCTCTCTCTCTCTCTCTCTCTCTCTCTCTCTCTCTCTCTCT
>OU015743.1:98898429-98918838 GCA_907169655.1 Acomys percivali | reverse complement strand
AGAAAGAAAGAAAGAAAGAAAGAAAGAAAGAAAGAAAGAAAGAAAGAAAGAAAGAAAGAGAAAGGTGAAGGACGTGACTGCTACTAGGTATGGTAGAGAAGGTTAATTGAAGATTAAAAAGGGGAATAAAGGCAGAGGCAGAGGCACAGGGAAAAGTCTAGATTGAGTATGGCCAGACTAAGCTAGGACTGGTGAAGAGAGAGGGAAAGTTGAGGGAAGATGCTGAGTAGAGCCACCAGCCAAGATGGGCAGCCCAGGCCAAGAGATTATCCAAGAGGCCAGCATAGTCAAAATGAATGAGCTCTATAGGGAACAGAAAGGAAGTAAGCCCAACCTAATACTAAGTCCAGAGAGTTCAGGCCAGGGGGCCAGAGTGTGTCAGCAAGGTCTAAGGAATGCAGGGAGAATCTGGTGGCTAGCATCTGCTTTGATATGTTAATGAACACCACAGTTAGCCTTTTGTCCCAGGTTTGAGACCTAACACTCATCAACTTCTATAATTCAAAGGGTTGTTCCTTTGATGGTATGCCATATGTCCTGGATATTACTCCCCTTTGCTTTTTTTTTTTTTTTTTTTTTTTTTTGAAAATTTTCCTTTTTCATCTAGATCCTTTACTTTATCTTCAAGTATTGATATTCCGTCTTCTGCTTGATTCATTCTAATTGTAAAGTTTCCCCCTGCATTTTCTAGTTGGGATAATGAGTTTTTCGATTCTATCTCATTTCAGCTTGTATTCCCTTTAATCTTTCTATCTTGTTATTGAATTTACTTTTAAAATCCTGAATTATCTTTGTCATTTTATTCAACCGTGTATTTTTCTTTTCTTGGATATCACTCAAGTATTTGTTTTCAAAATACTCTCGGAGTTCAATGAAGTGTTGGTATTGTGTTTAAATTTCTTAAATTCTGTAAATGATGATTATGATTGTTCTTTTAAATTTTTTGCCCTTACGCTAATATAGGTAGTTCTCATTAGAGAATACTTCTATAGGACCACTAGGTTTGATGGGAGATATGGTTTTTTTGGCTTATCATGCTGTTTTTGCTTTTGCAATTTGACTTGGACATATGGACTTCTTTTTTTTTTTTTTTTTTTTTTTTTTTTTTTTGGTTGTGTGTCTGATGTAATAATCTGGCCTTCCTGAGACTAGGCTAGTAAAAGAGGCGTGTTCCCTAAGGTAGGCA
Source organism: Acomys percivali (assembly GCA_907169655.1). Classification (NCBI taxonomy): domain Eukaryota; kingdom Metazoa; phylum Chordata; class Mammalia; order Rodentia; family Muridae; genus Acomys; species Acomys percivali. The sequence goes on along the minus strand of OU015743.1, from coordinate 98,917,652 downwards.
AGGCTAAGCTGGCGGATGTAGTGTTTAACTGAATCAGGGAAAGATGGCTGCAAAACTAGAGGACTGGAGCTAGACCTGTGACAGCAAAGATGGCAGCAGTCAAAGGGAGAAATGGGAGAATAAAGGAGCACCTCACCAGTCAATGGCAGCCCTTGAACAAACAGGGTTAAGGCCCCTGATCTGGAGCTAGGCCTGTGGGTATGGAGATGGCCACAGACTTGGGTAAGCGGTGGGGGTGTGAGAGGAAATAGGGGCATGGGAAAAGGAGAAAGCTGCTTACCCCTTAAAGGTGTCTCAGGACCAATAAGGGTTCCTGGGTTGTACTGGCTACTTTAATGTCAACTTGGTAAAAGTCATCAGAAAGGAAGGAGACTAAGTTGAGAAAATGCTACTATAAGATCAGGCTGTAGGCAAGTCTGTAGGACACCTTTTAAATTAGTGATTTATGGGGGAGGGTACAGGCAGTGGTTCGTAGCACCAGCCTTGGGCTGGTAGTCCTGAGTTCTATCAGAAAGCAGCCTGAGAAAGCCACGAGGGAGCGAACCAGTAAGCAGCACTCCTCCATGGTATATTGGAATGTAGCTTTTAACACCTTGGTAGGTGCCAACCAGAAGGGATTTCAGCTCCTTTCACCTCACTATTAACTCAAACACTTGCTCCTTTCTCTGTTCTAAGCTGCACCTGCCTAGATCAATCCACCACAAGATCAAAGAATGAGCCACAGTCTTGGTCATGCCTTATGAGCAGTTCATGGGTATCTGTTAGAGAAGGATTTCTCAACATTTTCTATCCTCCAGCAATTTATGGCCGTGAATTTTTTACATGAACTTTGACATCTAAATATATATAACATGTATAAAAAGCAAATGTTTACTGATAATAAATTTTAAATCAATAAATAATTTTAAATCAATTAGCATATGTATAAATTTAGCACTGAAAACATGAAAGCATATTATTTACATTTTAATGAGATGGCTATGCTTATTTCTACATAAAGAAGTAAATCTTGTCTGAACATTGGCAGTTGCAGGATATGTTTCAGAATTGCCCAATATTTTGATTTCGTATTCACCAAATCTGAGAATACTACACATAAATACAAAGTATAAGGTGGCTGAAGTATATTGGTTACAAAAATTTGGGGGAATTCTGTTCTGATCCCAAGCAAAAAAAAAATCTATTTAATGATTTTATATTTATTATTATTAAACTCAGGTCACCAACTCAAGTAAAAATTTCTAAAAACAAATGTTCTAACACTATGAAATTCAAAAGCATATTGACTTGATGCTTCCCCACTTAGAATGAAAGTAAGAAAATGTTTGAATTATTTATTTTCACAATTAAGCAATTATGTTTCTTTTTTTTTTTAATTTTTTTTTAATTAATTTATTCTTGTTACATCTCTATGGTTATCCCATCCCTTGTATCCTCCCATTCTCCCCTCCCTCCCATTTTCCCCTTATTCCCCTCCCCTATGACTGTTCCTCAGAGGGATTACCTCCCTCTGTATATGCTCATAGGGTATCAAGTCTCTTCTCAGTGACCTGCTGTCCTTCCTCTGAGTGCCACTAGGTCTCCCCCGCCAGGGGACATAGTCAGATGTGAGGCACCAGAGTACTTGAGAAAGTCAAATCCCTCTCTCCACTCAAGTGTGGAGACTGTCTTGTCCATGGGCTAGATCAGGGTAGGGGTTTAAATTTTTCCGCCTGTATTGTCCTTGGCTAGGGCCTTAGTTTGAGCTGGACTCCGTGACCAAATCTGCCTATCATAATGTTCTACTTGTAGGTTTCTAGTACCCACTGGACCCTTCTACATTGCTATTCACCCATTGTTCTCTCATCTAGAGTCCCAATAGGATGCCCTCCCCTCGGTCCCAGTTTCCTGGTAAGGGAAGGCTTTCATGGGACATGTCCATTGGGCTAGTATGCAGATATAAGTGAGTATATACCATTTGAGTCTTTCTGCTTCTGGGTTAACTCACTCATTATGATCATCTCTAGCTCAATCCATTTGTCCACAAATTTCGGGAATTCCTTGTTTTTAATAGCTGAGTAGTATTCCATAGTGTATATGTACCACAGTTTCTTTATCCATTCTTCTACTGAGGGACATTTAGGCTGTTTCCATGATCTGGCTATTATGAATAAAGCTGCTATGAACATGGTTGAGCAAATTTTCTTGCTGTGTGCTGGTGCATCTTCTGGGTATATTCCAAGGAGTAGAATAGCTGGGTCTTGAGGAAGCCCTATTCCCAGTTTTCTGAGATAGCACCAGATAGATTTCCAAAGTGGTTGTACTAGTTTGCATTCCCACCATCAATGAAGGAGTGTTCCTCTCTCCCCACATCCTCTCCAGCATGTGGTGTCGCTTGAGTTTTTGATCTTAGCCATTCTGATGGGTGTAAGATGGAATCTCAGAGTTGTTTTGATTTGCATTTCCCTGATGACTAAGGAGGTTGAGCATTTCTTTAAGTGTTTCTCAGCCATTTGATATTCTTCTGTTGAGAATTCTCTGTTTAGTTCCAAGCCCCATTTCTCAATTGGGTTATTTGGTTTGGTGGTGTTTAATTTCTTGAGTTCTTTATATATTTTGGATATTAGACCTTTGTCAGATGTAGGGTTGGTGAAGATCTTTTCCTAGTCTGTAGGCTGTCGCTTTGTTCTCTTGACCGTGTCTCTAGCCTTACAGAAGCTTCTCAGCCTCATGAGGTCCCATTTATTAATTGTTGACATTAAGGCCTGGGCAATTGGTGTTCTGTTCAGGAAGTTGTCTCCTGTGCCAATATGTTCCAGGCTCTTCCCCACTTTTTCTTCTAAGTGACTTAGTGTCTCTGGTTTTATGTTGAGGTCTTTAATCCACTTGGATTTGAGTTTTGTGCAAGGTGACAAATATGGGTCCAGTTGCATTTTTTTACACATAGACATCCAGTTAGACCAGCACCATTTGTTGAAGATGCTATCCTTTTTCCATTGAATGGATTTGGCTTCTTTATCAAAAATCAAGTGACCATATGTGTGTGGATTCATATCTGGGTCTTCAATTCGATTCCACTGATCAACCAGCCTGTTGCTGTGCCAGTACCATGCTGTTTTAATTACAATTGCTTTATAGTACAATTTGAAATCAGGTATGGAGATTCCTCCACAGCACCTTTTATTGTACAAGATCGTTTTTGCTATTCTGGGTTTTTTGTTTTTCCATATGAAGTTCAGAATTGAACTTTCAATGTCTTTAAAAAATTGTGTAGGTATTTTGATAGGGATTGCATTGATTCTGTAGATTGCTTTTGGTAGGATGGCCATTTTTACTATGTTAATTCTCCCTATCCATGAGCAAGGAAGATCCTTCCATCTTCTCATGTCATCTTCAATCTCCTTCTTCAGAGTTTTAAAATTTTTTTCAAACAAGTCCTTCACTTGCTTAGTTAAAGTAACTCCTAGATATTTTATATTGCTTGTGGCTAATGTGAAGGGTGTGGATTTCCTAATTTCTTCCTCGGCAAGCTTGTCATTTGTGTATAGGAAGGCTACAGACTTTTTGGAGTTAATTTTGTATCCAGCCAAACTGCTGAAAGTATTTATCAGCTGTAGGAGTTCTCTGGTGGAATTTTGAGGGTCACTTATGTACACAATCATATCATCTGCAAATAGGGATAGTTTGACTTCCTCCTTTCCCATTTGGATACCCTTGATCGCCTTTTGTTGTCTTATTGCTCTGGCTAGAACTTCGAGTACTATATTGAAGAGATATGGAGAGAGTGGGCAGCCTTGCCTTGTTCCCGATTTTAGAGGAATTTCCTTGAGTATCTCCCCATTTACTTTAATTTTGGCTATTGGCTTGCTGTATGTAGCCTTTATTATGTCGAGGAAAGTGCCTTGTATCCCCGATCTCTCTAAAACTTTAAACATGAATGGGTGTTGGATTTTATCAAATGCTTTCTCTGCATCTAAAGAGATGATCATGTGGTTTTTTACTTTCAGTTTGTTTATATGGTGGATTACATTGATGGATTTCCGTATATTAAACCATCCCTGCATGCCTGGAATGAAGCCTACTTGGTCATGATGAATGATATCCTTTATGTGTTCTTGTATTCGTTTTGCAAGACTTTTATTTAGTATTTTTGCATCGATGTTCATAAGAGAAATTGGTCTGAAATTCTCTTTCTTTGTTGAGTCTTTGTGAGGCTTAGGTATCAACGTGACTATGGCCTCATAGAATGAATTTGGTAATGTTCCATCCAATTCTATGTTTTGGAGTAGCTTGAAGAGTATCGGTATTAGCTCGCCTTTGAAGGTCTGGTAGAATTCTGCACTGAAACCATCTGGCCCTGGGCTTTTTTTGCTTGGGAGACTATCAATGATTGCTTCTATTTCTGTAGGGGAAATGGGACCATTTAGCTTGTTTATCTGTTCTTCACTCAACTTAGGCAAGTGAAATTGATCAAGAAAGTCATCCATTTCCCTTAGGTTTTCCAATTTTGTGTCATATATGCCTTCAAAGTAGGATCTTATGATTCTTTGTATTTCTTCAGTGTCTGTTGTTATGTCTCCCTTTTCATTTCTGATTCTGTTGATTTCAATACTGTCTCTCTGCCTTTTAGTTAGTTTGGCTAACAGTCTGTCTATCTTATTGATTTTCTCAAAGAACCAGCTCTTGGTTTTGTTGATTCTTTGGACTGTTTTCTTAGTTTCTAATTTGTTAATTTCAGCCCTGAGTTTGATTATTTCCAGACGTCTACTCCTTTTGGGTGTTTCTGCTTCCTTTTTTCTAGGGCTTCCAGCTGTTTTGTTAAGTTGCTTATGTGCAATGTTTCCAATTTCTTTTTAAAGGCACTTAGTGCTATGAGTTTTCCTCTTAACACTGCTTTCAATGTATCCCACAAATTTGGGTATGTTGTTCCCTCATTATCATTGAATTTCAGAAACTCCTTGATTTCTTTCTTTATTTCTTCCCTGACCCATGTGTCATTTAGCAGAGAGTTGTTTAGTTTCCACGTACGTGTAGGCTTTTTGTTGTTTCTGTTGTTGTTGAATTGCAGCCTAAGAGCATGGTGATCTGATAGGATACAAGGTATTATTTCAATCCTCTTGTATCTGTTGAGGCCTGCTTTGTGACCTACGATGTGATCAATTTTGGAGAAGGTTCCATGGGGTGCAGAGAAGAAGGTATATTCTTTCTTGTTTGGGTGAAAGGTTCTATAGATATCTGTTAGATCCATTTGACCCATGGCATTGGTTAATGATGTTATTTCACGGCTTAGTTTCTGTTTCAATGACTTATCCTTCAGTGAGAGTGGGGTGTTGAAGTCTCCCACTATTATTGTGTGGTGATCGATGTGTGGTTTAAGTTTTTTTAGCAGATCTTTTACAAATGTGGGTGCCCTTGTATTGGGAGCATAGATGTTCAGAATTGTGATGTCATCTTGGTTGGCTTTACCTTTGATGAGTATGAAGTGTCCTTCTGCATCCCTTTTGATTAATTTTGGTTGAAAGTCTATCTTGTTTGATATTAAAATGGCTACGCCTGCTTGCTTCTTATGACCATTTGCTTGGAATATTTTTTTCCAACCTTTTACCCTAAGGTAATGCCTATCGTTATAGGTGAGATGTGTTTCTTGAATGCAGAAGAATGTTGGATCTTGTTTATGCACCCATTCAGATAGTCTATGTCTTTTTATTGGAGAATTGAGACCATTGATGTTGAGAGATATTAACGACCAGTGACTGTTAAGAGTCTTAATTTTGATGTTGTTTCCAATCGAGTGTTTGTGTAGTTGTGTTTTTGCCATGGTATAATTACCTATTTCCTGAGTAGTTTTGGTTGTAGCTTGACCCTTTGGGATGGAGTTTTCCTTCTAGTACCTTCTGTAAAGCTGGATTTGTGGATAGGTACTGTTTGAATTTGTTTTTGTCATGGAATATTTTGTTTTCTCCATCAATGTTTATTGATAGTTTTGCTGGGTAAAGTAGTCTGGCCTGGCATCTGTGGTCTCTCAGGGTTTGCAGGATCTCTGTCCAGGCTCTTCTGGCTTTTATGGTCTCTGCTGAGAAGTCTGGTGTAATTCTGATAGGTTTGCCATTGAATGTTATTTGGCCCTTTTCCCTTGCAGCTTTTAATATTTTTTCTTTGTTCTGTATGTTTTGTGTTTTGATTATTATGTGACGGGCTGTGTTTCTTTTCTGGTCAATTCTATTTGGTGTTCTGTAGGCCTCTTGTATGTTTATAGGTATCTCTTTCTTTAGGTTGGGGAAATTTTCTTCTATAATTTTGTTGAGAATAGTTTCTGGGCCTTGGAGTCTGATATCTTCTCTTTCTTCAATGCCTATTATCCTCAGATTTTTTCTTTTCATGGTGTCCTGAATTTCTTGGATGTTTTGTGTCAGGAGTTTTCCAGATTTGGCATTATCTTTAATGGTTGCTTCAAGATCTGTGATTGTATCTTCTAGACCTGAAATTCGTTCTTCCGTCTCTTGGATTCTGTTAGAAAGGCTCACCTCTGTGTTGCTCGCCTTCTTCTCTGAGGTCTCACGTTCTCGTTTTTCTTCTGTCTGTGTGTTTATCATTGAATCCATTTTTGTCTTCAGATCTTGAACTGATTTTTTTGTTTCTTTCACCTCATTTTTTGTATATTCCTGAGTTTCTTCCATTGCCTCTTTATAGGTCTTCAGAGCTTGAACCGTTTTAATTATTTCTTCCATCTGGTTATTTGTATTTTCCTTAAATTTTTCCAGTTCCACTCTATGTGCTTCTTTTATGTCTCTCACCTGTTTTGCTGCGTCTTCCTGTATTTGATTACGAATTTTATTTGTTTCCTCCATTAATATGCTCCTTATTAAGGATTTGAGGTCATTTTCTTGTATTTCCGTTGTATTTGAGCTCTCTGGGTTGTTTTCTTTGGGATAGCTGGAAACTGGAGACGCCATGTTGTTTTGAGGTTTTTTGCGTATGCTTTTACGCTGTCCTTTAGACATCTTGCCGGCTTTGTTTTCGTTGGGTAGATTCCCGAGTTGGATGGAGGGTGTCTGATGATAGATTCACTTGTTTTCTCACGGTTTCCGTAGGTTGGAAGCTCTTATTTTTCACTGTTGTGGATGGCAGGAGGTTAGCCCTGGCGTTTTGGGCTCTCACAGCCAGTGATCCTCAGCTCTCCTGTGCTGTGGGTCCTGTAATCGTTCTGGGTCTCTGGATGAGCGTTGGGTCAGGCCAAGGTATCCACAGCCTTCTGGGTTCCCTGCCAGGTCCAGCCTGGGAAACTAGTTCCAAACCACCGTCCGAGCTCAGCTAGTATCTCAGGGCCTGAACCGTCTGCCGAGCTTAGCTAGGAATTCTGGGCTCAAAATGCACACAGGGTCCAGCCAGAATTTTCGGGCTAGGACTGCACACCAAGCTCAGCTAGGGGTGTTTGGCCAAACTGCTTGCTGTGGTCAGTTATTGACTCATGCCCGAAACATCCGCGCAGCTCAGCCAGGAATTCTGGATTCAAACTGCACACTGTGTCCAACCAGAGTCTTAGAGCCGGGACTGTGCCAAAGGCTCTACTAGAGACTCTGGGCCCAATCTGTCTGCCAAGCACGGTTAGGGACTGTGGCCCTAAGCTGCACGCCGAGCTCCACCCGAGTCTCTGGGGCAGAATTGTGCTCCGAGCTCAGCCAGGGACTATGGACCCACACTGCACGCTGAATTCAGTCTGGGCCTCCAGGCCTATACTGCGTGCATAGTCCAGCCAGAGTCTTGGGGCCGCCGAGCCTGTGTGCACAGCTCAGGAAGAATCCCTGGGCCTAATCCGCCCGGCAAGTCCAGCTAGGGCCTCTGGGCTGAATCTGCGTGCTGACCTCAGCCTGCGTCAGCGCCCTAAAACTGCCCTCTGAGGAGAGCTAATGTCTTGAGCAGAACTGCTCGTTGATGTGTGCTAGCGCCTCCGGTGGGACTGAGCGCTCCGCCCAGCCTGCGTCACAGCAGGTGAACTGGCTGCACTGAGGTGGTCCTTCGGTGGACCTGAGTGCTACCGCCCAGCCTGCGTCACAGCAGGTGAACTGTGGCTGTGCAGAGACGGGCCTGGGGTGGAACTGAGTGCTCTGCCCAGCCTGTGTCACAGCAGGTGAACTGCTGCTGTGCAGAGACGGGCCTGGGGTGGAACTGAGTGCTCCGCCCAGCCTGTGTCACAGCAGGGGAGCCGTGGCTCCGCTAAGCTGTTGTCTTGGGCAGAATTGCCCGCTGCGCTGAATCAGTGTCTCCACAGCACTGTGCCCTGAGCTGTACCCGGGACTCTGGGGCTGAACTGTCCGCCGTGTCCAGCTTGGGTCACAAAGCACCACGCGACCCAAATCCTGTCCAGTGTCCCCTCTCCCGCAGCAACTCCCACCAGCCACCACACTAACCGCCTCCACTGGATGACTCTGAGCTGCAAACCTCAGTTGCTGCTGCTGGTGTTGCTGACGCCGCCTGTGCCGCCGCTGCTCTGATCCGAGAAAATCTGCACTCCTCCCGTGTGTAGGGGCACGCAGGTCCTCCGCACCCTGGTCCTTCCGAACCGTGGAGCACTCCTGCTGCCGTGGTGTCGGGATCCTGGTGTTCCTGGCTCAGAAATCTGTGCAATTCCCCGAACTGTTCACTGGAGCATCCAAACACGGTCCACACTGCTCGCCGCCATCTTGGATCTCCCCCAATTATGTTTCTATAAGAACAGAAAATTTGCTATATACAGTATTGTGTGCAACTCATAACATTCAATGGTTTGTAATCAGAGATGCAGTGTTTCCAGCAGTGTTTGTTGAAATTATATGGCATGATGATGTTCATGTTCATGTTCAAAGAAAGCATGCAGCGTGTTCAGACACAAGGCTGTGGTGATGTCTTATGATGTACTGCTGGTGAATACTGAAAGAAATACCTCAGATTGATTATTCATTATCAGGAATCATGGACTGTTGCCAATTTTTGACATAGATATATCCAGTCACTCAATCATGTAATTTATACTTTAAGAAGCTAGGTGTAAGTCCAGAATCAGAACAAGCTGATACAATTTTCAAATATTTGTCATTTTCAAAGTCTTTTGAGAATTCACGATATTTTCTTAATGAACTCAATTCCGTCAGTGCCTTTAAAAGAAAGAGCATATTTGTTCCTTCCAAGAAGTACAATTATAATGCTAATTTGTGTTTTATTATATTAGAATATTAGCATATGCCTTATGAAAAAAAAACAGTGCTGTTTTGCCCCAGAGAATGGCATTTAGTTAATGTCAGATTATTAGATATTATGTGTGATTTTTAAAATTTCATGATAGATTTATTTGAATCATCTACCTTATTTTTATATTATAAAATAACATCAAGTGAACAAACACACAAAGAAGAAATGTTCATCTCAAGATGTATGAAGGAGCTGGTATGGAGACTTTCCTTTTTTTTTTTTTTTTTTTTGGTTTTTCGAGACAGGGTCTCTCTGTGTATCCTTGACTGTCCTGGACTCACTTTGTAGACCAGGCTGGCCTCGAACTCACAGCGATCTGCCTGCCTCTGCCTCCCGAGTACTGGGATTAAAGGCGTGTGCCACCACGCCCGGCTTTCCTCACTGATTCTCCAGTGTCACCTGTAAGATGAAGTGCTGTTTGATAGTGGTACATTTGTGGACTCAATATTTTTCCTTATCTTGAAGATTTGTTTTTATTACACACACACACACACACACACACACACACACACACACACACACACATCTGCAGATATGCATCTACATCACAAGTATGTAGTGTCATGGAAACCAGAAGAGGGTACCTTGGACTAGACTTATAAGCAGTTGTAAGCCAACAGGTGGGGTCTGGAACTTGAACCCAGTCCTCTGCAAGATCATCAAGTGTTTGTAACAACCATCTCTGCAGCTCCCCCAACCAATTTTGGTCAATATAGAACTGTATTCGTCCTTTCAATATTTCCACATATAGTGTATGAGAAGGAAGCGTATGGCTGCTTCATCAACACTATGCATGTTATAGATACTTATATAACAATAACTACCATTTTTTACTTCTTAAAATCTAGTTATCTATGTTTCTATCTATGCACCCATGTATCTATCATCTCATTCCATGCTCAAGCTTACAAACTGGCAACTACCATTATTTTCATTTTTGGAACAGGGAACAGGACAACAATATTGAGCAAGCTGCCCAGGACCCAACTCCTGCCCACCTGTCCCCTACACAGTGTACCTTCACTTGCTCTATTCCCATACTCAGGCTGACCCATAATGCCTCATGTCATGGGCATACTTAATGCATTGCTCCTTTCATGCTTTGGACTCTTCTCCCATTTTTGCACTCCCATCTTAGAACACTAAGTCAGAATTCAGAATATATCGTGTGAGGAAAAAATTCTATTTTCAATAAAAGAAAAAATGCTGGCCTCTAAATTTCCTCTTTAGCTAAACAAGAATTTAGAATACTTAATAACCATTTACATATCAAATATTAGATATTATGTTAACTTGATTTTAGTCAGATTATGCCTGTACAATTGGCCATACTAATATATGAAATAATCTTTGACGAAGTATGAGAAAGAATTCTTCTGTGTTAATAATCATCTTTTTTAAAAGTCAACTTTCTTTGATCTCTTTTAATTTTAACTATTAAAGTGTTCTGATTTGTACCTCTCTCATCTACAAAGAATCATAATTTCCTGTGCACGTGACATCTCTATAATCTCATCCCTTGATTCCATGTTATGTTCTCATCCTCTCTCTCTCCCTCCACCCCCATGCCTGTTTTTCTCTCTCCTTCCATGTTTGTTTTTTTTTTGGTTTTTGCAAACTACTACTTTCTTTCTAGAATTTTTTTCATGCATGCTGTCACATCATGGAAAGTTTTTTCTTTCCATATAATAATAATAATAATAATAATAATAATAAATAATATGTTAGTTTTGCTTTATATATAGGAAGGCAGATTTAGCTACAGAGGGATTCTATCTGCTCTTGTAACTAAATTATGACAACAAAACTATTTTTGGTCAATAAACATCAAATGTCACAGATATATATGCATGTGTGGAAAGACAGTGGAGAATCTTGTCATGTCAGTCCTCCATAACACGTCACATGTCTCTGAAGCTAAAGAAGAGGTAAAGACAAGTAATTTCAGAACTCTTGTACTTTTATTCAGAAGGCAGAATACCTTCATATGTAAAAACACTATCTTGGTGATATTTGCATTCATTTTAGCTGTGAAATATATGCACATATTGAGGAATACATACACAAAGAGCTATAACTCCCAGCAGTATAGCGATAAGGGGCTTTAAAACATAGCAGAAAAACAGCAACTAAATCACTCAAGTGACAGGAACCCGTGTTCTCATTCCCCTTCATTCTGAGAGTATAAGGATCTGACTGGAATGCATTAAGAGACTAGTGTGTCCAGAGTTCGCAAGACATCTTTAAAGGAGAAGGAAAAGGAAAAGGAAGCAGAAGCTAGGGTTGTGGGGAGCTACACCTTAGCACCTCCATCACAGTGCCTGAGCTCCTTTTGATGTCTTCTCTCTTAGGCTGTTATTTTCTTTCAGAAGTTTTGGGGTGGAGTGGGGCTTGTCACAGAGGTGTGGGTGGAGAAGGACTCAATTTTCTTTAGGGAGCTGGCCATGCTCCAGTGGTAACACAAATTGGACTTGCTTCTTTGGAGCAGACCAGGGAGGCAGAAGGGTAGGGGGACAGACATGGAAGTACTGGGAGTAGAATGTGATCAGAGGGGTATACAAAGTGAAATAAGAATCAATAAAATATCATTCAGAAAAAAAGAAAAAGAAGCAGAGGTTCTCACTAGAATACAAAGTCAAATTATGAACACTTGGGCTTTCTACCAACTCTAAATAATCCTCCTTGGTGCAACATAAGAACGCTAAAGTGTAACGAAAGCAAAAAAAAAAGTTTTAACAACCCAGCCACAGCATAATTTTTCTTTTCATGTTTTCTTTTCACTCTTTGTTGGTCCTCTTTCTGCCTCTCCCTCTGCCTCTCTCTCTCTCTCTCTCTCTCTCTCTCTCTCTCTCTCTCTCTCTCTGTGTGTGTGTGTGTGTGTATGTGTTTCTATTACAAGCTAGCACTTGAATACTGAAGGGAATGGACCAGGGAAGCCATGAGTAACTCAAGCAAAAGCAACTCACGACTAAGTAGCAAGATGTTTCAGACATCCAGCATTGAGTTTTGCTTAGATTATCCACAGACCTGACTTGGCTTCACACACACAAAGTGATGACAGTGCTGAGCTGTCACTTTGATTCATGCCTCACACCAGGTCCAACCTTTTCTTTGAGCCTCCTGTGACAGTGCCTGCATTATCATATACATGATCTAAACAGCTTAGTGAAGGAAAATTGTCTGTACTCATTATTTCCATGCCCTGGTAAGCTCAGTTTCTCAGCATTCCAGTGTCAACCATGAGGACAGTTATCAGATGCCGGATGCTGTGATTCAAACAGTAACATCGTAGGTACTATTTCCATGCTCTGCCTTTAGATTTCAAGCTACACTTCTAGAGCTGGATGAAAATATTTTCTGAAGTACTTCCAGACCTTTGTCACTGTTCTTTAAAGTGAAGGAGGAGGAACAAGGTGGAAGCATTTCCTGCTTTCTTCTCACTTCTGTAGTTGTATTCTGACAACCGAGCAAAGAGTTACAAACCAGATACTGGAGGCTGGGGCAGTAGGAAAGTGGTATGCTTTTGGCCTCACATGCTCTGAAATAACCTCAGATAAAATGCTGCTGGAAATCTGGGGTGAGATTTTGGGGGCAGATCCATTGTCTTTTGGCACTATTTTTCCAATGGACTGATTTAAAAGACAATTTAAAGTAGATTAAAAAGAAGAATAGAAAGACATTTCAGACAAAGTAAGATAGCAGTGCAACATTTGAATAGGGTTCTGAAGAGAAATGGATGCTCATTTGTTAGCAACCAGAAAGAATAGACACTACTTAAAAAAAAAAAAAAAAAAAAAAACCAAACACGTGCTCTCACTGTTGTCTTTCCAAAAGTGGTTAGAGAGAAAGCCTTGATTGGATAGTCACAGTGTGACAGGCCTGAAATCCCAGCTCTTCACAGGTGGGATCAAGGCCTGTGTACCTTACAGCATGAGTTTAAGTAAAGCCTGAACACCTTAGTGAGTGAGAGCCACCTCAAAATAAAAATAATGAGAGGAGTTGGGGGCACAGAGACACTAAGATTGCTGTCTGAATCTTTTCTGACCATATCGTCTGTGTACTACTTTCCCCTGTGTAAGGGCGGGGGATGAAGATCCAGGCTCCTGTCTGAGGAATGCAGAGATTCTTTACCAAGTGTCCTGCAGGCGACAAGGACCTTTCACACAGCTTGCCCCTGTACCACCTCTTCTCTAACATGAAAGGAAAGTGCATCTTGGCCTTGCCCCCGAAGAATTCTTCCATTCCCTTTATCCTGAGGCTGGTGTGACTGGATACCATGCTTGAAACTGGCTCAACTTCTAGCTTCTTATCCAAAAAAATATATGTGATCATCCCAGAGACCTTTTCTTCCATATCAAAAGTAGGCTCAATTATCTAAGTCATTTAAAAATAGGGTGTTCCTGTTTATTGTAAGAGGGGTTTTTCCTCCCTTCCTCTAGCTCCCAGAGCAATGATTCATGAGACTCAATTACAAATACATAGGCCACATAGCTGGGCTCTTCTCTTACTAGCTCATAACTTAAAATAATCCGTTTATTCCAATCTACATTCTGCCAAGTGGCCAATTACCTGACCCCAGGCACCATGTATCCATCCTCTTCACATCTTGCCAGCTAAATCTCTCACCTGGCTCTATCCCAGAATCCTTTCTGCCTCCAGATGCCCCACCCATTTCCTGCCTCAGCCATAGGCGATAGGTTTTTAAATTGACAGGTGCTACATCCATACAATACACAAGACATTTCTTCTACGCCTGTTGGAGAATTTATTAATAAATGCAACATGCGAAGAAGAAAATTACTCACCTGCAAGTAAAGCAGATGGCATCTAACAAGTCCAGGATGCACCTGAAGAAGGTCCTGGATCAGTAGCTCTAGGGATCTGTGATGTTCAAAGGGATACCATCGCATGCTTGTGGCTCGTTTGCAGAGATGGGCCATTTACAGTGAGTAAGAGAGTAACAAATTGCCTAGACTATCATTTAAGTGCAAGGCATGATGCATCAAAAGAAGCAAGAGCATGTGATACATGGATAAGCTGGAGACTCAGCGCAGGGCACACAGCAGGAAAAGGAGACAACTGTCAGGTTCGGTGCAGACTCAAAACTGCTCACAAAAATGACTATTCCCACCAGTTTTTTCATGGAAGGTGATAAGGACTCTGTGATTCATCTATCTTTGTGTCTGTCTATCTACCACTAATCTATCTATCTATCCATCTATCCGTCACCTATTCCCAATTTGCCTTGTACCGAGGAGGCAAATTAATTTAATAATGTTAATAATAACTAACTTTAGAAAAATATAAATAGAAAGAAACCCTTATGGGATTTGAACAAAACAAAGTTGTAACAGCAAACACAGGCCAGAACCCTGCAGGTGACAGTTGGGACATTGAATCTATGGCAACAATGTCAAGGTTATTGTTGTAAAACTCTAAGATCGCTGGGATATTTAGTCCCTAGCAGTTAGGTCATCTCCACCAAGACATAGCAAGCACAAAGTGTATTCACAAGATACAAGCACAGAGTCATTCTAGGTGGATGTCTGTGTCTGTCTCCACCTATCCCATCACTGGGAACTGAACCTGAGAGTGAGATGTGACCCCTGTAGTCCCAGCATGAGCTTCTGCTTATTGACTGATAAGAGGACAGGCCTGTAATGGCTCTGTGGGCAGAATAAGCATTACTTAGGAGACAGGAGTAAATGACAGCAGAAGTGTAGCTCAAAAGTGTTTCATGACAAAGGTTCTCACCAGGACAAACTGAGTTGAAAATAATTAGTCACTCTTTGTGTGCTGTGACACCTTAAGTAGAAGCCAGAAGTGCTTAGAGTTAGGAAACTCTTACTGCCCTGAGAGCCTCAAGGAGTGGTCTCTGCTCTTTCGTGACCTTCAAGGGTCAAAGGAGATGGGTAAAAGAAAACAACTAGAGCAAGAGAGGGTCTTCAGGCCCCACCCACGCCCTACTGAATGGCCTCAGCAGAGGAAACCAGCTTAGGGAAGGATACATGCCCGCTGTGTGTAGTGAGAGGGCAAAGGTGTGAGAGGGCCTGCCTGTAGCACCCTTAGGGTACTGCAGGGTTCAGGCTATGTCTAGCTGGTCAAGGAAGAGAGGACAGCTGGTTCCACAAGGCCTGCTGGGTGATGACTTAAAATCTATCTACAGCTACACCAGGTTTACACCTGGAGAGAGACTCCTCACCCCCTAGTTAAATCTTTTAACACTAACGTGTGTCCATTAATCCTACTCAATTCTCATATTTCATAATATAACAGAGTCCCTTTATTGTTCTTAATTTTTAAAATGCAAGAAAGCTTAATTTTCTTTGAAACAATAATATCACCTAATGAAGATATAAAGAGACCAAATAGGGGACTTAGTGCTTTGGCCAACAATCAGTTAAGTGCAGTATTTTGTGTTCTAGCAAGCTTCTTTTTTTTTTTTTTTTCTGGTAGTTAAAATGCTCAATATGTTTTATTTTGTTTTTCTTTTGTTTCTGTTGTTGTTATTATTTTGTTCTGTGTTATTTTCAGTAATCCAGTAAGTTGATCCTATGCTAGAGAATATATTGCTTTGTTAGTTTTACATTTTTTTCTGTAAAATAATTCCACTTTCTATAAAATCCTCATTGGGATTATATTGTGACTTATCAAATAATCATTTCCTTATCAGTTAATATACCCTCCTTTTTTTAAAAAAATGAAAAACCTTTATTACAAAATACTTACAACCACATGGTCTCTATTCTTCCACAATTTAACAAAATCTTTTTTTTTTTAATTTTTTATCAATTTATTCTTGTTACATCTCAATGGTTATCCCATCCCTTGTATCCTCCCATTCTTCCCTCCCTCCCATTTTCCCCTTATTCCCCTCCCCTATGACTGTTCCTGAGGGAGATTACCTCCCCCTGTACATGCTCATAGGGTATCAAGTCTCTTCTTGGTAACCTGCTATTCTTCCTCTGAGTGCCACCAGGTCTTCCCCTACAGGGGACATGGTCAAATATGGGCACCAGAGTTTGTGTGAAAGTCATACTCAACTCTTCACTCAACTGTGGAGAATGTTCTGTCCATTGGCTAGATCTGGGGTCCTGCTCAAACTAAGGCACCAGCCAAGAACAAAATCTTTAAATTGATTTCATTCTCTTCTCTCTATTTTATGTTGTTTGTTTTCTTAATAAAAAATATTTTTACACAATATATTCCAATCACAATTTTCTTTCCCCTAACTCCAGCCAGATCATTTCACCTCTCCATCCACCCAACCCCACACCATTTCTTTCTTTCTCTTTAGAAAGAACCCAGGCAAAAGAAGAATAACACAAGAAACACACACACATACACACACACACACACACACACACACACACACACACACACACCCCACCCACAGAAACACAAGATCAACTGAGCAGTGATGGTGCCTCTAATCTTAGCAGAAGTAGGCAGATCTCTGTAACTTTGAGGTCAGCTTGGACTACAGAGTGAGTTCCAGGACTTCAAGGCTACGGAGAGAAACCCTGCCTCAAAACAAAATAAAAAAATAAACAAAAACCCACAAGATCATAAACCACAATATGTGGATAAAAGATCACTAAGACAGAAAATACCTAAGTAAAGCAATAGGAGACACATAGTCTACAAAACTACTATTGAATCCCTTTGTGTTGCCTATCTACTGTTGAGCATGGGGCCTACCCTGAAGTATGACTGATATACCTGGTGAGGGTAAATGGAGAAAAATATTTTTCTCTTTGAAGCAGTTGTCAATTTGAAATAACTTTTTGGTTGGGGGTAGGAGCCCATGCCCACTTCTGCATCTCAGCAATGCAACTCCATCTGGCTTGAAGCTATACCAGCCCTATATGTTGCTATGGACTATGTGAATTCATATGTATATTAGTTCTGTTATATTTGGAAGGCATCCATCCCCTCTGGCTCTCTCTGCTTCCTGAGCCCTGAAAAGATGAGTTTTATGACAATATACCATTTACAACTGAGTGATCCAAACTTTCTCAATCTCTGCACATTGTTCAGTTGTGGATCTCTTTGTTAGTTCCCACCTGCTATAAGAAGAAGCTACTCAGGTGATGACTGAATGAAATACTGATTTATAAGCATAGAAAAATGTCATTAGGAGTAATTTTATTCTGTGTTCCCTTAGAAAAACAATAGTGTCTCATTTTCCTCTAGGCCCATGGCCCAACTAATGTAAGGGTCATGACTACTTGACACATCAAGTATACATTCCATCTCAGGAAGTTGGCCTTAAGAATGATTGGTTGTTACTCCCTTAATATTTATGCCACTATTGCCCCAGTATATCTTGCAAGTGGGTCTTCAGGCAAAAGATGTCTGGCTGGAGTATTGTCTCCACAATTACTTGATGACTTCCCTTAGATTTCATAAGTATATATATATATATATATATATATATATATATATATATATATATATGTTAGGAAGATTCTATAGGAGCAGGTTTCAATACAACCTCTGAAATGGACTTCAGTATTAGCTGTCTCTCCCTGTAGACCCTCTCTCACTCCTTCCATCCACCTGCCTCTCAATTTAATCCTCCCACTACAGTCTCCCCCTTCTCTCTCCATAACTATATATTCTACGTCCCTTTCCTTAGGGTAACTTTATCCATAGTCCCTTTCTTGATACACAGCATTGCTGGTTATACAGCTTGTTGTAGACTTATTTCAAGTGTGAAAGTCTACTTCCACATATAAGAGAAATCATACAGTATTTGTCTTTAGAGGTCTGGATTACTCACTTAGGATGAGTTTTTCCAACTCTATCTATTTGCCTGGAAATTTTATAATTTGGTTGTTTATATTTATTATAATTTATTTATATTTCTCCCAAATTGTTATCCCCTCACTTGTATCTTTCAGTTCCTACCCTCCCTCCCTCTTCTGCCCTATTCCTCTTCCCTAGAACTCTGACGTGGGGGGGGGGGGGCTCTCCTCTTCCACCTGCTGACTGCAGCCTATCCGGTCTCATATGGATAGCCTGTATCCCCTTCCTCTGTGCATCCACAGGCCCTCCACACCAAGGAGAAGTGATCAAATTACAGGCACCAGAACTCATGTCAGAGGCAGTCCCCACTCCCCCTACAGCCTTGGAAAATGAGTTGTCTATTAGCTATATCTGAACAGGGAGTCTAGGTTCTCTGCATGCCTTGTCCTTAGCGCATCAGTTTGTGCAGGGACCCCTGGGTCCAGATCCACCACAGCTGAAAAATATTCTGTTGTGTAAATGTATCACATTTTCATTATCCATTCTTCAGGGTATGGGCATCTAATCTATATTCAAATTGTTACCACTCATCTTCACTTAGGCAGGACGTCATCGGTGCTTTTTGATCCTTGCAGTCTGGTTTAATATGATATCCATCCCACAGCGAATTGTAATTCTCTCCACAAATAAAGCCACAGGAGCTGCTTCATACGAAGGACTCCTTAACGCCATTTCCAATATTGAGATGAATAAGATATGCTTACCACAAGCCAGTAACTCTGACAATTTTACCTAAAATGGTTCATTTTGAGAAGCAAAAATTATCTTTAAAAACTAGATAGTATTTATTGTTATCATCATCATCATCATCATCATCATTTTTACTTGTGAAGGGGAAACAGACATCATGAGGGAGAAATTTATTCAAGGTTACACATCTAAAAAGTTGCAAAGCAGGACTGTAAGCTTCGATTGTCTGGGCATTTGCGCAGCATTCCAGATCCCTGTCCTGTGCACTCAGGAGATTAAATTTGCTCTGTTCTCTGACACTCACTTAAGCCTTAAGTCAGAGGACCTAAGGCAACAGAGGGTGGTGTCCTTTCCCATCGCCCCATGATTTACTGCCTACTTAAAAACAAAAATTCCATCCTCCAGAAATGGGCCCAGGACTGTAGTACTAGACCATTTAAAATAGGGCTAACTAAGGGGCGCGCGCGCGTGTGTGTGTGTGTGTGTGTGTGTGTGTGTGTGTGTGTGTGTGTGTGTGT
>OU015743.1:98880430-98894354 GCA_907169655.1 Acomys percivali | reverse complement strand
CTCTCTCTCTCTCTCTCTCTCTCTCTCTCTCTCTCTCTCTCTCTCTCCATCCCTACCTCCCTCCTTCTCTCTCCTTTTTTATCCTCCCCCCTCCTACTCTTGCTTCTTGCCCTTGCTTCCATTTTCATACAGTAAATACAGTTGGTAAATGAGTGGAAACAGATGCTCAGAAAGACCCTGCTGACAGCTATCCACAATCCATCATAAATGGGAAAAGGGCTGAATGGCTTCTTTGTGTGAAGTTGAAACAGCTATGGTTGCAATAATAAAAAATAAGAAAAAACTATGACTAATGAATATTCATGAGCCAGATGTATCAATGGATTCTCAAGGCTACTTTTATTCCTTTTTAACAAGGATTAAATATATTTAAATAGTTTCATGTTATGTAGCACATAATTATTTTCTGAATTGAGGCTCCAGGGGAATTATGGAGGTAAATCCCTCTGGAAGGTAGAAGAAAACAATGAACAGAAATGAAAAGCAAAGGAAACTGCATATTGCTATAGACTGGCATGGTTTCACAGAGGCTGACACAGGTTAGCATTTTTGAAAGTCCTTTGCAGCATCTCCCTCAGGTCTGAGAGCATCCCCAGCTCTGATTAACTTCACTTCGCATTAGCACCTTGGGAAGGAGAAAGCAGACAATTGTTCGAAACTATCAGCGTATTAGCTGATGTGAGAAAACAATTCTGGATCTAACGAGGCATGACTGGGCTTTATCCTGATGCTTTCTGGCCACGGTGATTAGTGCCCCAGTGAAATGCTTGAACTGGATGCTGGAAACTACATCTGCATGTATGTCCAAAGGCAATCAATGAATAAAACTGAGTCTGTTATTCTGATCTAGGTAATAATAAATCCAAATATAAAGAGAAGAAAATTTTAAATGAGCAAATTAGTAACAAAACATAATGTTGTGTCGAAGTCCCAGTTGTTTTATTTGATAAAAATGTTTTAGGCGAGTGTTTGTTCAATAGATTATGCACAAAATCTCTTGTGCTTCTCATAAATAAATAAAGTTTAATATCACTGATTCCAGAACTCTGTTATTAATTGGAAAGGTTCAGATATATAGGCAAGAGGCAAGGAGGCTCAGAAATAGCAAGGAGTCTTTTTAGGTGGTGATAACCAGCCCATGAATGAGTTTCCTGACTTGTAAAACACAGGGGTGGGAAACTTGTGCTATAGGCTTCCTCTCATTTTCAAAGTGCCTATCATTATAAAATCCAACTGAACAACAGGCAGCACATTATGTAGTCTGAACACTGCTATAGACAACCAGTGTATATATAATTCCATGTTCAAAGAGAACGGAGTTCAGACATGATATAATCATTCACTTTTTTCTCCAGGGATGGAAATTCTTACTTCAAAGTTTTGCATACATGTTTCCACGCTTTACTACTGGATCATTTATCTGCTATGAACACACTGAAGTCCCTCTTTGAGGCTGGACCATGACCACAGGAGAAGGAGAAACCATACATGCCTCAGAGTTCAAGGAATAGGGCATGCATGAAAGAGCAGTTATCATTCAGTTTGAACGAACTGTTGACATAAAGCATTCAGATCATATTCTCTTCCAGTTTTTATGGAGAAACAAGAAATTTTAATTTTTTAATAAAAATTTCCAAAGTTCTAATTTTGAGTAATCATTTTAACATGCTAAGGAAATAACCCATAAAATTAATTTAATTAAATTTTGGAAGGAGTATATGTCTGTACCCACAAGTGCATCCATGCATATGACTGTGTTCACACATGAACATGACAGCTAGGAAGGGGAAAAGGAGGGCAGCCCACCAGGCTGAAAAGAAGTTCACAATTAACAGGCTGAAAGAAGGAGAACTTATGGGGTGTGTTCAGGCAACTCAGAAGGAGTGAAACCTCGCTGGATGAGAAGGGATAAATCTCTGCAAAACAGAGCTTTGAAAGGCAAGTAGGAATGCTTATGTGTGCAGAAAATTCTTGAACAATCTTAATTAGTTGTGTTTTGATTATCTATAAAGATGTGTGTCTTCCAGGACATGCACCATAAAGTCACAAGACCAATGTAAGTCTTTGACCTCATTAAGTAGGCTAACTGAGTTACCATCAGAACCCAACCAATGTAAGTCTTTGACCTCATTAAGTAGGCTAACTGAGTTACCATCAGAACCCAACAGGCAATGGCATTCAAATCCATTTTCACCTCAGCCACCCACTTATTGCATCAGTTGTGTGATCTAGAAGATCTGACTTCAGAAGCCATGATGCTGGCATTCTGATTATTTGGACCGTGACCCTGGAGTAAATTCTCCAGGAGGTAAAGCTGAGTTGAATGTCAACCACGTACACTAATTTCCTTGGGTAGGCACATCTGATTAAATTTATCACCTTCAAAAAATAAGATATCACTCAAAGGAAAGAAAACAGGTGTTGAATACCACAGATATTTCTCTTTGACACTAGAAAGAGCCAACGTTTTCTCATCTCAGGGGCTACTGTTTCACTTGTTTGCTTTTTATGTTTGTGAACTGATAGTTCATTCTTAGCAACTGTGTTTGTTGAAAAGGGCAGACGGTATACAATACAGGTGTTCAAATATCTTTCAATCAGAGTATATTTGTTCCTCTCTCCATCAGCAACAGCTGATATCAGTTGCTGACTATGCTTTCAGAAAATAGTCCCAGTACCAGCATAGGGTCATTGGCTTTAGAACAAAACAAAAGAAATTCCAGATAATAGTTAGAGGGAACATAAAGATGTATTTTTGCTCTAAAAGAAGAGTTCTGGAAGTAGCTACTCTAGGTCTATAGTAGTTATGTAGTCACCTTTGGTCTTTTTCTCTTGCCATTACCAGGGTGGGATTTTAATATAACAAAACACCTCACAGGTACAATATGATCACTACAGTCAAAACCAACAGATCCACATTCCATACAAGAAGGACCAAAAGGCTATAACTTTAGTGGTTATCTTCCCTATGAGGAGATTTGCTGAACATCAGCACTGTGTCTAAATGTTTAGTTTTGTCTGAGTTAGCAGATGGAGCCACTATAACTCCCTAAAATGGGTTTCATGGGGAAAGAATAAAGACTGTGCATTCAATGACCAACAAGCACCCTACAATGTGCAAGCCAGTGTGGTACACTTGAGTAGACTCCATCCTCTACTCCTTTGTCTTTTTCTTTTGTTATTTGCTTACTTCTTGCTTCTCTCTTTGTAATATTTGGGCACAAACCCAGAACCATAGTAAAGCACTCTATCCCTAAGCCATATCTACAACATGTTAAAAGACACACTCATGTATACTCACACACACAAGCACACAAACACCCACATGCACACACATATACACACAAACACACAAATACACACACTTTGAAGAACTATTGCTGTGGTGTATTCTTGTGGTGATTTGGATAGAAATGGCCCTCATATTGTTGATGGGAGTGCAAACTTATACAACCACTTTGGAAATCAATCTGGCACTTTCTCAGAAAATTGGAAATAGGCCTGCCTCAAGACCCAGCTATACCACTCCTTGGTATATACCCAAAGATGCTCTACCATACAACAAGGACTTTTGATCAACTATGTTCATAGAAACCTTATTCGAAAATAGCCAGAATCTGGAAACAACCTAGATATCCCTCAACTGAAAAGTGGGTAAAGAAACTGTGGTCCATTTAAACAATGGAATACTACTCAGCTACTAAAACCAAGGAAATATTGAAATTTGCAGGCAAATGGATGGAACTTGAAATGATCATCCTGAGTGAGGTGGCCCAGACCCAGAAAGACATGCATAGGATGTACTCACTTATAAGTGGCTATTAGCCCAATGTAGATGTCCTTTGAGAGATTCCACCAAGCTGGGAATCAAGACAGATGCTAGGACTCCCTACTGGACTCCAAGTGAGAGTGGTATGGAAGAATGGGTGGATAAAAGGACCAAGAACCTCACAAGGAGACCATCAAGGCTGGCTAATCTGAATATAGGGGCCCTGCACAAACTATTGCACCAACCAAGGACAATACATGCAGCAAACCTAGACTCCTGTTCAGATCTAACCAATGGACAGTTCATTCTCCACAGTTGTGGGGAGAGCAGGGACTGCCTCTGACATGAATTCTGATGTCCCAGATTTGATCACTTACCCTTGATGGGGAGGCCCAGCAACACACAGAGGAAACAGGCTATTTGGATGAGACCTAATAGGCTGTGTTCATATGGTGGAGAAAGAGGTTCTCTTCCTATAGGAAGAAACGTCTCTGATGATGGCTGAGCTAATCACAGGTCTATGAATATAGCAGAATGTCATCAGGAGACATTTTATTGTTACATTTTAGGTTTCTTTGTTTGTTTTTATAACATTGGTATTTGGGTTTATTCTAGGACACTAGCACATCTATTCTATGGTTCTAGGTCACCCAAGCAGTGTCAGAGTATATGTTCTATTTCATGGAGTGGGCCTTAAGTCAAATCAGGCATTGGTTAGTAGTTATGCCCATAACATTTGTACCAGCATTGCATTGGCATGTCTTGCAGTCAAGACACTACTGAATATCAGAGTTTGTGGCTGCCGTGGTGCTCACTTTTTACTTCTGGTAGCCTGCAGTGTACCTCCCTGTACCAAAGAGGCAAGAACATAAGAGTGAAGTCTCTATGTAGGGAACAACTTGAGTTTCCCCCATCAATGAGTTATATAGTCTTCTACAATGGGGCCTTGCTGTCAGTTTGTGGAAATCAATTTAAAGTCTTCCCAACAGCCTGGGTTGTTTAGAAATTCTCATGGGACCCCTTAGGCCAACAACTCAGTTAGATGTAGCTCAATCCCAGGGTTGGTTGCAAGCTTCATTTCATGACTAGAGATATCCAATTGGAGTTCTCTTTAAAATTATTGGCAATTTCCCTCATATTTAACCATGTCCCCTGGAGGGGGAGACCTGGTGGCACTCAGAGAAGGACAGTAGGCTACCAAGAAGAGACTTGATACCCTATGAGCATATAAAGGGGGAGGAAGTCCCCCTCAGGCACAGTCATAGGGGAGGGGAATAAGGGGAAAACGGGAGGGAGGGAAGAATGGGAGGATACAAGGGATGGGATAACCATTGAGATATAACAAGAATAAATTAATTTTAAAAAAGAAAAAAAGACTCTAATTTGTACATAAAATTTCAGTGTATGCAGAGTGTTTTATACTCAGGAAATTTATGAATAAAATCTTTATGTTTATTGAGACTGTGTGTGTGTGTGTGTGTGTGTGTGTGTGTATGTGTGTTTGTCTGTGTCTATGTCTGTGTATGTGAGTGTAGGCACAGATTTATAAAAAAATTATTGGCAATTTTATTTAGATACCCTTCATATATGTATATATTTTTAAAGGTTTCCATTATATTGGGTTTCCATTCACCCTCACAAATAACCCTTAATTTTAGCTGACTCTCCCTATATTCCCTCCCTCATTCTCCTCTCCCATCCTGCTCCCCAAATGGTCATTAAATTTCAGTCTCCACCTATCTTTCTATAACTACAAGTTTATGTCCTCTTCCTAGGGAGATTATCTGACCCCCTCCCTTCGAGCTTCTTACTCTATATGTAACCTCTGTAGTTCTATAGATTGTAACTTGGATACCATTGACTTAATAGCTAATATCCATATATAAGCAAATACAAATCACATTTGTCTTTCTGAATCTGGGATTCCTCACTGGGGATGAGTTTTTTCTAGTTCCATCCATATACTTGCAAATTAAATGATTTCACATTTTTAATACCTAAGCAATGTTCCACTGTATAAATGTACCACATTTTCTTTATCAGTTCATCTGGTGAGGGACATCTCTGTTGTTTGCAATTTCTTGTTATTATGAATAGGGCAGCAATGAACATAGTTGAGCAAGTGTCTATGGGGTAAGATGAAGTGTCCCTTGAGTACATTCTCGAGGGTGATATAGGTGGATCTTGAGGTATATCAATTCTCATTTTCATGAGGAACAGCCATACTAATTTCCATGGTTGCTGTACCAGTTTATATGCCCAGTAGCAATGGATGAGTGTTCCCCTTGCAACACATGCTCACCAGCATGAGCTGTCATTTGTTTTATTTATCATAGCCATTTTGACAGCTGTAAGATGAAATTTCAAAATAGTTTTGATTTGCATTTCCCTCGTGACTAAAGATGTTGAACATTTCTTCTGAGTTTTTCTTCAGCCATATGAGTTTGTTCTTTGGAGAATTCTCTGTTCACATCTGTACCTGTAATGAGAATTTTGGCTTCTTAAAAAAAAAAAACAGTTAGTTATATAACGATGTTTCGGTTTTAATCCCAGGTGTGGAATATGAGGCTGCTTCAGATTGTCCACAGCAACTAAGATCTGTCTCATGCTCTGGAAGGGGCATGATTTGTGCCAATTGCAGATAGTTTAATTCTTGGAACCCTTGAGAGGGTATAAATGTAAGAACCCTGGGTTGGCATGCAATGGCTGCTGCTGCACCTCACCCTCACCCCCACTGTTGGTTCATCCTGCTGCTGAGTTTGCTGTTGTATTTGCTATGGCTGTTTTTGTGGACTGCTGGAGATGCTGACAAGGAAGTCTGGACCTGCCCCAAGAAACTACATCTCAGTCAGCAGGGATAACTTATAAAGCTCTATGTCCTTTTCCCCTCTAGTCTCCTTTCTCTCTTTCTTAGTGTTGGGGGTTGGAAGGAATTAATGTAGATAAAGGTTAGAAGGGAGGTAGAGGTATAAGAACCCCAATAAAATATACAAACAAATACACCAACATGTACCCTATATTTTAATTGGGTTATGTTTTATGGTCTCTAGCTTCTTTACATTTTGTTTTATTTATTTTTTATATTTTTTTTTTTTGGATATAAGAACACTATTGGACACATAGTTGATAGAAATCATTTCTGATTTTATACACTGCTAGGTTTGTTTTGGTTTTTGGTTTTTGTTTGTTTGTTTGTTTTCTAGTAATTAAACATTTTTTTTATTTTTTACATATACGTTTATATTATTACACATATATACAACAAACTACGTATAGCAAGAAGAACCATGACACCATCAGGAATTATATAAATGTTACATTCTTAGTATTTTGGCTATTTGTACTTGACAGCCTTGAAGAAAACGTCTTTCCTATCTTTGTACATTTAAATCCTGAATGTAAATCAATCTCCATCACATATTGTCATTATCAGCCTAAAACATCTATCTAGACCTAAAAACATCTTAACCCCTAAAAAACTAAGCTTCATTGTAAAACTAAGCTACCTGGCCTTCAACTCCATCAGAGATTTCTGAAGGAATAAACTTGATTACCTGAATAGGTATTGGGAGCAGATACTTAAGAATAGGAATGTGAAAAAAAAAAAAAAAAAGAATAGGAATGTGGTAGTATAGAGTAGAATTACGGGCTCACAGAAGGAAGGCTATCAGAATATTCTACCAGGATCTGCTTAGTCTTCTGAGACTGTGGGCAGAAAGTAAAGAAATGCCGGGACAGGTAGTCTGTTGTAGATCTGGGGATGAGAGTAGAAGATAGCAAATGGAAGAGAGACAGAATAATGAAGAAATGAAGCTAGCCTGACTGGATTGTGAGCCTACGTGCTTCTCTGTCAAGCATGGCTGCTTGCAGTTCCAGGCTATGATAACAGGATAAGTCGGGAGGCAGGTTAGAGGAGGATAGCTGCTTGATCTGTTGGAGATGGAGGCCAAAAGAAGGAGGAGCCCAATGCATGTGATCTCCTACAGAACTGGGAGGGATATTGAGGGACTGAATTTAGAGGAGAGATGGGAGAAGTACAGATCCGCAGCTCATCTACCTGTTTTCTGGCCATAGTGGCTGGTGGGTTTCCGATGGAGTGGGGACTGGGATAAAGTGAAGAGCAGGGAGGGTGGGGAGGCAGCTTGAAAGAGAAGATCTGTATGTTCCACGGGAGATGGAGGTAAAAGGAGAAACAAAACCACAGCAGGTGGTCTGCTACAGAGATGGGGATGAAATGGGAACTAGATTTGGAGAAGAGAGGTGAAGCTCTGTAGTTAGCTTACCAATTTCCCTGGCTGCAGTGATGTATGTTGAATTCTAAGTAAATTATTAAATCTAATTTTAGCATATTTCATGATTTTTAGTTGATCAATATATTATAATTATCAATGCCCAAAACATCACATTTATAAATACATAGTACAAAATGACAGAAATATGTTTATGGCCATTTGAGAAGTCATTTAAAAGTCTCTCCTAGTCTCAAGCCAAAATTCACTTAATAATTGAGTGAAATTTGAGTCAGCAATTCAAGCAACACTTTTTCATGATTATAATTATTTTACCAATTTCTTTATTTTTTACATATACATTTACATTATTATACATATATAAAATAAACTATATACAGCAAGAAGAACCGCAAAACAATCAGGAATTATGTAAGTGTTACATTCATAGTATATTGGCTATTTGTATTTAGCAACCTTGAAGAAAATATATTTCCTATGTTGGTGAGTCTAAAATTCCGAATGTAAATCAACATCTATCATATCTCATCTCTATCAACTTAAAACATCTATCTAGACCTAAAGCATTTTATCCACTAAACAACTAAGCTAAATTGTAAAATTAAACTATCTGGTTGGCAATACTTTTTAAGCCCAGCATTCTAACACAATACAGTCCAACGACAGACTAATTCTTACATGCTGGGAACAGATGGGGAACTATTAAATGTCTTGGTTCTCTGTAATTAAACCACTCTGTTTCTTTAAGAGAGGAGAATGTGTGTATACAGTAAAAACACTGCAGGTCACAACACACTACACTCTTAAATCTGAGCCCAGGTGTTGTAGGCAGTGTTCCTTGGCCTTGCGTGGTGGTGTGATGGCACACATGGTGCAAAGTGCACACACTGTATGTTCAGAGCCAAGGCTGTAGGAAGCAGAGGTGAGCATGGCCAACAGCACCTCTTCATCACATGTTTTATTTTGAATATATTTTGATAGCTGTGCCGTCAAAAACTTTGACTATGACCATTTTTTTGTGAGCCTTGCTCACAGCCTAGTATGGGATGGTGACCCACAGTTTAAGAAGCTAGTTCATACACAATCACAATTAGGCTTTGTGTACAGTACATTCCAGAGATACTCAGGCTTGATTCATTCCAGTGAATAATAGGAAAACCAACCCAAGGAACAAAGTAAGAGATAATCCCCCTAGGATACAGGTTCCACCCTACCACCCACTGATATATTTATTTCTACTTGCACCAACACTTAGACCTTCATGTCTTATCCAGCTGTGATTTTTTCTTTATCACTGCCTCCTATCTCCCAAACTGGACAGAAAGCAGCTTTCAGTTGCTACGCATGCCCAGCTTTTCTTAGGAAGCCATCCTTGATTCCAGTTTCTCTGGGTCATCTCAAACAAGCTTCATTTGGTTTTGGTTTTGGTCAGGCAACACCTTGTTACATAGTGCAGTCTGCCCTTGAACTGGCTATACAGCTCAGGGTAGCCTCAGACTTGTGACAGGTATCCTGTCTCTGCCTTAAGTGCTAGGATTACAGGCATGTACTGCTCCCATCTATGTCATGTGGTTTCTCACGATTCTGAAACCTAAGTCCTGGATTACCTTGTTTTCTTGAGTCAGGATAACCATGGTGTTTCAGTATGCCAGAACAGAATATCAAAATCCTTATAGGCTTAAAGGCAGCAGAAACTTGTCACAGTTCTGAAGGCTGGAATCCAATGTCAGGGTGCTGCCTGCAGGTTTTTGGGTGAGGGCTGTTTTTGCTTGCATGTGTGTGGGAAAGATTAAGCTTTGTCACAGGTGGAAGCAGTCTTGGCGGGCTTTACCCTTGGGGCACCCCATGAATACCTTGTGATAGACTGAGAGGAGCCAGTCTGGGCCTGGAATTCAGGAAGCAGACCTGGGAACCCCACCTGGGCTATTGTTTTCCTAATGGACCCTCAACGGGAGAAGGAAACGGCCCTTCCCATGTGACTCAGGCAGGTGGGGAAGAGAAAAACAACAGATTCAGCCAGGGGTTGGAGAGCGTGTGGAGAAAGCGAACCAGCTGGACTATTACGCGGGCCAGAGAGACACCTAAGGACTCATCCCGTGGAACGGATACCGGAAGGTTCACTCTTTTATCCCTTTAACCTTTTTTCCTTCTTGTGTAAGCTAGTTGGGTTGTATAATAAAGTTTAATTGTTAAGAAACAGAGCCAACACATGTGTCTACCTTCTCTATATATCCTCATGTGGCATAGGAGGGACATCTCTCTCCTGTTCTTCTGTCATGATGATTTCATCTTTGTGACCTACATACCTGCAGAGCCAACATCTGTCCATACTGAGGCTCAGCATAAGGCTTGGGAAAACAAACCATTCATTATGTTATCAAGATTATAGTTGACTCCCAAACTCTCCTCAAGTTTCTCCTGGGAGTTAGTCCTGCCCCTCCAGAGCTCAGGCTTAATCTTGAGCCAAGGCTGGTTGTTTCTTATTATTCTGTTTTGTTAAATAGTAAATCAACATAAATCTCACAAAGCACCATTCTCCTAATGTCAGAGAGAAACTAGCTGCTGTAGTTAAATCTACCAGAGGACCTTGTGTTAAAAACTGGGCCTCAGCTTGACACTGATAGAGAGAGGACACTTAAAAGGTGGGGTCTAGTGAAAGAAAGTCCAGACACTAAACACAGAAATGTCTAGCTGCCTCATGGTATTGCATTCCTCCATGTGTTGTCCCACCATGTTCGGCCCACAGCAGGCCTCAAAGCCACAACGCCAAGTGACAATGGGCTGAAACTAAAAGCCGAGACAAAACTCCCTGCCTATAAGCTGTATTTGACTACAGTAATTGAAAGCGGGACAACACCGCTATTGCTTAAACCGATCCTGTTACATTTCTTCTTACCACAGGATCAGCACTGTTTCTAAGGCCAGGCTGCAATCCAAAGATTTGGAGCTAGGAAAAGGTAGTGAGCCCCAGTCCTTGCCATATTTGTGGGGTATGAAGTCAATACTATGTAAATGTCTATGGGTAAAATAACCATTGGCTTTGACAAAATGTAGGCTGTTGACCATTAGGAGAGCAATCTCAGCAGAAAAATAAGCCAGAAGCCAAGCTACAGTGAATCACAGATGGGAAGACAGGCAGAAGAAAGGGGTCCCCACTTCAGCCCTTCATGAGTAGCAGGGAGAAGCTGTAAGACAGAACAGAATCAGGTGACATTTTTGTAAGATAAGGAATAAGTGGTCATTTTCAATGGAAAAGGAAATGCATATTTGCAAAGGAAGCATTAAAGGAAAATTCCAAGGAGCAAAGGAAAAGCCTTTGAGTGTCCAAAATAAGGAAATTATGAGGCTAGAGCCATCTTTAAATAGAGATGTCCTTCCTCAGTTACAGCAATAAGTAAAGGAATGATTGTGAAAACAAAAATCTCATGCAGTGTGCCTACAGGACCACTGTTCACCTCAGTAGTCACAGATGAGCAACATAATAGACAAGGAGAACGTTGAGTTAGATTAGGGGTCTTCATGGAGTGGAAAAGCCTGTGGGAAACAATAGACTCATATTTCTCCATGTGAAGAAATGGGAGACCGTAAATGAGCAGGATAAAGTGATTCAATAAGATGGTCTTAATGGAGTTGGTGTGCATCAGGATTTGACACTATCAGAAGAATCCCTCAACACTGTGAGCACAGTAGAAGACAGGATTTGCCAACCACCGGCCACAGAGCCCAGGCCATAGCTAGCGCTGAGGCCAAGGATGGGTTTGAGAATAGAAATGAAGGCCAAACGGGCAGCCAAGGAGTAAAAAAATAGTTCATTTTCACTAGCAAGGTCTGAGCATTGTAGCTCTGCTCTCCTTGTGACCCAAAAACAGGCTCAAAGAAAGCACATATAGAAATGACACAAGTCTGAGGTCTGGGTGGTGGCCAGGCAGCAGGAAGAAGGGAAATCAGAGGCTGCATAAGCCACCAGGAACCTCGGTGGCAGAGAGTCTGCAGTATACACACTTCATCCTCTCAGAACTGCCTTATGGCTGTGGATGCACTTTGCATTGTGTTGGAGATAGAGATCTTTCAAAAAGAAAATATTTCTGTTGCTCCAATTCTATCACACACTAGCTATGTGCATGCAGAAAGCTGCTCTAATCTCTGGCTTTCTCACAAAAAAGAAAGGGCTAAGAGTATTTACTTTATACATATGCTGTAATAGTTACATTCTCTAGTATGGTGGTTAGAGGTTTTTTGTTTTGTTTTGTTTTGTTTTGTTTTTGTCAATTTGACACAAGCTAGAGTCATCTGGGAAGAGGGAAACTCAATTGAGAAAGTTCCCTCATGAGATTGTCTTGTGGACCAATATGTGAGACATTTTCTTAACTGATAGCTTATTCAATGGCTCAGCCAACTATGAGCATGTGTTATCCCAGACAAGTGATCCTGGGGTGTATAAGAAAACAGGCTGAGTAAGCCATAAGGAGGAAGTCATTAAGGAGCATTCTTTCAGCTTCTGCATCCAGTCCTGCCTCCAGGTTCTGCCTTGAGTTCCGGCCATGACTTCCATCAATAACAGACTATAATGTGGAAGTATACAATAAAATAATCACTTTCTTCTCCAAGTTGCTTTTGGTCATTGTGTTTCCCACAGGGATAGAACATACCAGATACAGATAAATTGCTAGGTGGTACCTACCACCAGGTCAATATTAAAAAAGACTTCTTCTTTTATAGTAAAATGCAAACATGCATCATAATAAGTACAGAGATGTTGCTGGCCCAGTCATCTCATGTTGTTACTGGAAACAATAGCCATGTACACATACTCTTCAGGACTTCTCTACAGTTCTAACAACCAATGAGATAATTGCTCAACTCAGCTCCCAACATGAAGGAAAGCTGAGAGTCAGCTCACCGGTAGGGATGATGTGCTTTCAACAGCTGGTTCTACATGGTGGGAACCTGGATGGCATTTTCAGAAGTCATGTCATTAAAGCTCATTGATCACTCTTCTTTGCCACTGAGTTAAAAAAAAGCTCCAAAGTTTCTTCCCCCATGGTTTTTATCTTTCAAGTCCTACCAGGAAGCCAGGCTCTGGTTATAATTGCACCAACCCCAACAGCCTCAGCCCTCAACCAAGCTTATCCATGCTGCTAGACACTTCCTGTCTGACAGAGATAGTGGAACTGAAGCTGAAAGGCAGGAGTCAACCCCACTGTTGGCTCTTGTGTTAATAACAGCTGCAATAAAACCAGCTACTTCTAACTTACAACCACACAAAATGTTAGTAGTTTTGTGAAATATATATCCATGGCAGTGTTTTAAATGAAAACCAGAAATCATCTACATCACTTCACTGGTTCCTGGAGCCAAATAGTGTTAATTCAGATAAAGATAGTTGAAAAATATTTTTAAAACACATTCTTTCGTATCTGTTGGGTGGCCGATAAAGGGAATCATGAGTTTAAGGTAAATGTGGGATACAGAACAGGACTCTGTCTCAAATAATAAGTTATCAACTCCCCAAGTGTCCCTTTTGAATAATAACATCTTCATTCCTCACACTGCCTCTGGCATCTCATCTTCTGTGACAATTTTTCAGGGGCGTTTGGCACTTGGGGTTGAGTTGTCCTCTAAAGAGATTGAATCTAACTCTACCAAGGATGCCGAGCCAGCGAAATACCACAGAGACACACCCACTCCCCATAGAGCCAGTGAAAGTTTATCACTGATCAAATGCCGCTGCATAACTGCACTCAAAGCCTTTCCACTGCAGCAACTAGACTGTGGCATGTCCAGCCTGGCAGTAGCTCTCCTTCCGGAAATCACAGCTGGCTTTTAGATCAAATGAGATTTGTTTTTATGTCTTCTTCTTCTTCTTCTTCTTCTTCTTCTTCTTCTTCTTCTTCTTCTTCTTCTT
>OU015743.1:98873226-98880420 GCA_907169655.1 Acomys percivali | reverse complement strand
TTCTTCTTCTTCTTCTTCTTCTTCTTCTTCTTCTTCTTCTTCTTCTTTTTTTTTTTTTTTTTTGATGTAGGCACATGTCCCAAAAAGATAAGTTTCCAAAGATATGAAAAAGCCTCTTGCCTCCAATTTATTATTGCTGAAAATATTATTTAAGGACAACAAAGACCAAAGAAATTAGACTTAAGATCATGATTGGCACATTAAATACTGCATGAGTTGGCTTTGCATGAGTTGGACATGGTTACTAGATAAATCTTGTGCCGAAGATAGATTTAATCTATTTAACCTTAACAAATACTGAATTTGTTGGACAAAGACAGGTATTACCATCTGAAGGGAAATATGGCCACATAATCCTGTGCTCTTAATTTCAACAAAGAGAATATAAATATCACCAGAAAAAGAAGAAAATTTTGCATTGCTAAGGATGGTAACACACCACTCAGCAGTAGTTCTCATTTGAAAACATATACCATAAAACCAAAGGAAAAGTGCGAGAACTGCGCGATGAAGCACAGCATCCTAATGCTACCTTACACATTTTACTTAAACTTTATACTTTTAGTAGTTAAGGAAAATGCATTTAAAGGTTTAGACACCATTTAAAATATATTTATAAAGTGACTAATGGTGTGACTAGGTGGATACACAAGGTTCTACTGAAGGAGTACTGCAGAGATCTGCACTAGCTTCTTCGACCACGTAGGAGTCAGGGATGTTCACCTGCTTCAAGGGCAGATGAGGCTACGGAGTGGAAGAAGAACTCCTCTGTGGCAAGCAATAAATGGGAGGTCCCATCTTGGGTCTCAAGAGCATCACTTTTTCCCTAAGAAATTTACAGACAAGATATTAACCTCTGTGCCTCAGGTCTGAAATTAAATGTCTCTCCCAAAGCCCTGAGGGTGTCCCAAAGTTTGCCTCTCTGGTACAGAAGCCAGAACCAGCTTAAAGTAAAACTTAAAAACAGCTTTGATGAGTCTTACAGTGAACTAACAGCTCAAGACTGGAAAAGGAGACAGACGTTCCAACAAGCAAGTCTGAAGTCAGTCCAGTTTGTCGGAATGGACACAGAGGGTCCTGTCACCCTGTCCCCACCTAGCTTTTTTTTCTGAAACAGGGTCTCATTGTATATCCCTGGCTAGTCTGAAACTTGGTGTCTCAAATTAACAGACATGCCTTTTCCTACCACTGCTGGAATTAAAGGCCTGTGCCACCATGCCCAGCCTCACTTACATCTTATTCAAGTTTGCCAAATTCTTTTAATAGATAAGCTATAAGGAGACATGCTGTTTTTAACAAAATCTAATTGTTCCATTTTACCAAAGAAGACTTTGGAGCCAGATGCTGGAGTGAAAGCCTACTAGCTCAGAGAAGCAGAGAAAGCACCCAGCTGACTTTCCTCTTCAGCTCATGTCCCAAAAGGAGGCTTTCCCTCTCCACACCATCTGAAAAATTCTTAAACTAAATACACCCCCTTCCACTTCCTGTGCATCTATCCATCCTCCTGACTTCCTCTTCCTCTCTCTGTTTTTTTTCTATGTTCACTCCTGTAAACTAGTTGCTGCTCTGCCTCTTGACCTAGGGTTGATTTTCTTCAATCCTGTTTACAATACTCAAACAGAAAGCTATTGGATTAAACATGACACGAGTGCTAAGGCTGAACCTCACTGCAATTAGAAACAGGTTTTCCTAGTAAACAGTCGCAGTCTCAGGGTTTCTACTGTTATCAACTAGCCTGCAACAGAGACAGGACTCAGTGCATACTTGGCGATTTCTCCACACACATCGACATCAAGGTTAGGCACTGTTCATCCAATCTGACACTATTACAAAAATAACTCCCTAGCCTTGAAATACATTTAGAGTTACCACCCAGAGTATTAAAGTCTGTTTTAGTTATACTTAGGGCGGAAAGTGGGTAGAGAGTATATGGAATTTTCCTTGCTAGAATCATTAATTTTCAAAACCCTAGATACAACTATCTGCTTAAACAGGTATCATTTGAGGGGAAAATACTAGACCCTGCACTTAACAGCATGTAGCCAACCCGCACAATTAGAGGATGAATTGTCTAAGATCCTAAGTAGCACTTGTGTCCTCTGTGATATTGCTAAGTTCTTTTGTGCAGTGTCTGCACTACAAAAGTTTATCACTGAAAGTCCACTCATAGTTGGTAGAAGCCAGCAAATCATTTGCTTTCCATTTGGAAGCTATTTCCAGGAGTGTTTCCCCTACTCCACTTCACACACAAAAAGAGTATAAATCCCCAGAGGCTGAAGGAATGTGCTCTTGTGCCTTTTTATGGTCATCATAGAAGAGGCATCCGATTTCCATATTCATTGATTTATTAGGAGTGCAGGTTCCAGGGGGACCTCTTCGGAAGGAACCAACTGTCTTTAGGTAATTTCTGACTTCACTGGGGCTCCACACACATACATAATTCTCATTGTGGATCCTGGAAAGAACAGTATAAGCAGTTTGATTAAAGACAAGTGGGTTAGTTATTACACAGAAGCATACTCTCTCCAGTAATTGAAACAAACAGCATGGCAGTCCTTCTCAAGAATTCTTCCCCTGAGGCTCCTGGGAGAGCAGGCCTCTGTTGTGTGGGGCATGTGGGAAAAAGCAGGTGGATTGGTAGTAGTGGCTCAGAAAGGCCCCCCTGGGAACAATAAAGACAGAAATGTCTCCACAAGCAGTGTGAGATGAAATTGTCCACCTGTTTCTTCAGTAGCTGAGATTTTCTGTTTATTTTTATATAAAACTCCTTAGAAGGGAAGACAGACCTGATGGCCAAACAAAAGCTGTGGGTGCACCATCAGACAAAGCTCAATCCTGACTCCTCAGGAAGGGGCGCTGGAAGTGTCTCTGACAAAAGGCAGTAACTGGTATGCAAGTGGAAGAGACTTACCTTGACTAAGTAACATGGCAGCTTCACCATTGTAGCTCCTTCAGAATTCTGAGATTCCTCTACTTTGTTTCAGTCATGCAGGCTGCCTCCCCTGATTCCATTCAACAACTTTGATGAATACCTTTCAAGGTCTAGTACTGAGCATTTAGATAGATAGATAGATAGATAGATAGATAGATAGATAGATAGATAGATAATAGATAGATAGATAGATAGATAGATAGATAGATAGATAGATAGATAGATAAATCCTGAGATCAAAGAAGATCGAATGCCTGTGGGATATGGCTGTAGACTGGAAGCCTGAAGTCATCACTTCCTGTAGCCAAGTGGGACTTCTGTGGTGGGAGGGGGACACTAACCCACCCATAAATCTTTTGACTCAAAGCTTGTCTTGCCTACAAGAAGTATGAGGATAAAGATGGAGAAGAGTTGGAGGAAACGACAAACCAATGACTGGCCCAACTTGGGACCCACTCCACAGAAGAGAGCTAAACCCATCACTTTCAGTGATACTCTGCTCTGAGTGCAGACAGGAGCTTAGCATAACTGTCTTCTGAGAGGCTTTCTCCAGCAGCTGATGGAAACAGATGCAGAGACCCACAGCTAAACATTAGGCCCAGCTCCAGGAGTCTAATGGAAGAGTGGGAGAAATGATAGAGGGAGCAGGAGGGGTCAATGACATCATGAGAAGACTTACAGAGTAAACTAACCTGGGCCCATGAGGGCTCACAGAGACTGAACCAACAACCAAAGAGCATGCACAGGCTGGACCTAGACCCCTACACATATGTAGCATATGTGCAGCTTCATCAACATGTGAGTCTCCTAACAATGGTAGCAGGGACCATCTCTAACTCTGTTGCCTGCCTTTGGATCCCTTTCCTCTAACCAGGCTGCCTTGTCCGGTCTCAGTGGAGGAGGATAAGCTTAGTCCGCTACAACTTTAGATGCTATGGTCGATTAGTACCCCTTAGGTTGGGTGCTCCCTTTCTCTGAGAAGAAGAGTGGAACTGGGAGGAGAGAAGTGGGGGGTCAGGGATCAGGACATAAAGTGATTAAATAAATAAAATCAATGTTGAGCCAAGGAAAGAAAATTCTATGGTAGACTAACCTTGGTGGTCTAGACATGAATAGATGGCGCAATCATTTTAAATGTGTCTCAGTGGAGGGGTTATGAGTCTGGAGTAAAGTAGAGAAAGACACAGGCAGACCTTCTTTGTCCTGGAGGGAATCAAGGCAGAGTGACACCTTTGCTAGAGCACCTCATGGAGCTGTCTCTGCCTTCTAGGACCCAGCAAGGTGCCAAGTACACTAGAAACTGCTGCTTCATGAAACAAAGGGCTAAGACAGTTTATGTAGGCAGTGGGCCAACTGGAGAAAGCAAACATATACAGGTGAGATGAAAAGATAAGAAGGTTTGTGCCAAAATAGATGAGAGGACAGGGTGAGTGGGGACCATGACAAAGGACAGGCATGCTCAGGAGATGGAGCACAGATATGCAGGTGAACTTTGAGACTCATTGGAAGCAGGGTTTAAGAAGCAGTTATGGCCAAGTATAGTGGCGCACGCTGGTAATCCCAGCACTTGAGAGGCAGGGGCAGGTGCATCTCTGTGAGTTCGAGGCCAGCCTGGTCTACAAAGTCAGTCCAGGACAGCCAAGGCTACACAAAGAAACCCTGTCTTGAAAAAACAAACAAAACAACAACAACAACAACAAGAAGCATTTATGCCATTATATTACAAACATACTATAATATCACCACTGGTGGTAAGGAAGTCAAGGAGGGAGGGATAGGAAAAAGACAGAAGAAAGAGAGGGAGTGTTTGAGGAAGAACAAGTTCATTCACATTGCTTTCTCCAGCTACTATCTCTGTCTCTTTTCCATCTTTTCAGCAAAATGTTCTGAAAGAATTAATACCCCATTTCTTATGACCCTGACTCCAATCAAATTGATGTCTCATTCTCCACAAAAATAACTCTCATATATAATTTCAGTGGCCAGTGCAGTGATCAATATTTAGTCAATCTACTTCTCTTTCCTGTGCTGGAAGCTCTCTGCACACCCTCACAGTGGGGTTAGAGCACCCACCACAGCCAGAGGGGTTTGAGAATGCAGAAATCCACAGGAGGTGTCTGTGGGTAACAGTACCTTGTCTCTGTCCCTGGATTCCTGAGACACCCACAGGCTGACTTGTTCACTTGTGAGTAACAAAACAATACCAAACCCTGACAGTGGTGATATTAAGAGCTTTCTATAATGAGTAATTTAACATATGGTAATTCAAATACTAAAGCTTTATATTCACAAATATTCAGTAACTTCCCATAGGACCAAATGTGTGAGCCTCAGCCTGTCTCCCATTTCTAGCCTTAGCCCAGAATCTTGTACTGTTATTCTGGATTTGAGAGAGTTTTACATCACTCAAACACCACATGAATGATGTTTAGGAAATATTCTTAGAGTTACTTCTGCTGAAAGACCTTTTTGGCTTCCAACCAACCCACCCCTAACACCTTCCTAGCATCTCTCCCTATGCCTGGATGAGCCTGTTTCACTCATGCATTTCACCTGAAAATGGTCCCTTGGAAAATAAGTAGAACACAGCCCATGATTGTCATCCTACCATCTCTGTGTGTGAAACCGAATCCTGACAGTCCGTGTGCAAAGCATGTAGATCAAATAAAACAAAACAACTGGTCAGTTCCCAACTGTGGAAAGTATTAACCTCTTACGCAGAAAGTGATGTTAAAACTACTTCTAAAGTCATTTACCTTCATTAAATATACTGGAAAGAGTAGTTTTATGCTGTCATAATTTATATCACCGAGAAGATAATATTAAATTCTATATGGTAATGGATGGCTTTAATGGAAGAGACAAAAAGTTGTCTTTAAAAGGGCTGCCTTTTTCATAACTTTAATAAAATCAGAAATATAGGTGAGAGCTGTAGCTCAGTGTCACAACACTTGACTAAGATTCATGAAGCTCTGTGTTCTATCGTCAGCACTGCAAGGAAAAATTCTTTGCCAGCTACAATGGCTTATAGCTGTCATCCCAGGACTCAAAGACTGAAGCAAAGGCTTGCCATGAATCTGAAGCTAGCCTGTGCTACAGTGTGTCCCAGGCCAGCCTGGGCTACAGAGTGAGACTCTGTCTCAAGTATTCAAACTCAAAAGGGATAAAATACTGAGGACTCTCACCCTGGTGTTCTTTATTTTGTTTGTTCTTTCTATTGGCAAGAATGAATTTCATCCTTCCTCTGAGTGCCACCAGGCCTTCCCATCCAGAGGAAGGATAGCAGGCTACCAAGAAAAGACTTGCTACCCTATGAGCATATACAGGGGGAAAAGGTCACCCTCATCCACAGTCATAGGGGAGGGGAGTAAGGGGAAAATGAGAGGGAGGGAGGAATGGGAGAATACAAGGGATGGGATAACAATTGAGATGTAATATTAATAAATTAATGAAAATATTTTTAAAACAGAATGAATTTCATTCCAGTTCTTATAGATCAGCACAATGCCACAAAAACTATTTCAACTCTTATTCTAGGAAACCAAGAAGCACACAAGCCAGCCATCTACAATTTGGTGATTAACAGGATGTCTAGACAGACTCTCGTGAGCATAACATTATTAATTAAACAGTAGTTTGCTTAATCACAATAACAAGAGTAAATTCTGAAATAAATATTTTATTAATATACCCATCAATAAAGCAAAAGTAAAAGGAAATATTTTAATTAATTCATTTGTTACAATGCTGAAATTATGGCTGGCAAATTCTGTTTGAGAGCCTAGAGAGTGAGCTAATGTTTCTAGCAGGATAAATCTTCTTCTTATTGTATCTAATGGAGCTGTATATTTCAATTTCCTGGCCAAAATTCCTTTTATGTCATCTATCTAGACTATATTAAGGTCCATTAGTGAACAATTGGACCTGACAAATTCTGTTGGTCCATATCGTTCCTTCCTTTTAGAACTATGCATTCCCACATTTCAACAGTAAGAACATTTTGTGCTAGATAAGGAATATGCTGTCACTATGATTAACTATCTGAGAGTATTCTCTGTTGATCAAAAATCATTATATTTTAAAAAGGAAAAATACATTGGCCAGTACATACATAGTACATATTTTCATGAAATACAGCCACCCTGATATTTTTCAGAATCCATATCCTTAAACCAGAGGGGATGAATACATGTTACATTGAATTTAATCTGAAAACATTAGCCCAAAGATTGTTGCTTCACAGAAGTCCATGTGTAATGAAC
>OU015743.1:98858226-98870726 GCA_907169655.1 Acomys percivali | reverse complement strand
TTGCTGGGGGTGCTCACACTCTCTTGTTTATTATTCCTCTACCATGACCATCTGGGACTCCATTTATTCCTTGATGGAGGGAGGACCACCACTAGACACCCAGTGGTCAGGTATCAGAACTGCCTTTGCAGGTGCTGGGGCCTCCTCCACCACTGGTGCTAGCTCAGTGC
The DNA here is from genome assembly GCA_907169655.1 of Acomys percivali. Classification (NCBI taxonomy): domain Eukaryota; kingdom Metazoa; phylum Chordata; class Mammalia; order Rodentia; family Muridae; genus Acomys; species Acomys percivali. The sequence goes on along the minus strand of OU015743.1, from coordinate 98,870,556 downwards.
TAACCTCAGGTGAGACTGGGAACCTGGCCTAGAGCCTGGGTGACTGGCCTCACCCTAGAGCACTCTAGCCACTTTTGATCAAGAAACAGGCCCTTGGGACCTTTCATCCCAAGGTCTGTCCTTGCTTCTCTGGAGTCAAGCTATGCCTTGACCAGCCCACAGGACATGGTACCCAGGCCCCCCACCACTGCCAGATCCTGAATGGCATTTACTTTTAATCTTAAACCTAAGAAAAGCTAGCTTCTAACAATATCTGACTTGTGGTTTCCTTGTGGTAGCCTCACCAGTCTCACACATCAGGTGAAATGTACCACTGATACTCTGATAATGCTCTAGAGGACATCGAGAGTGAGAAGGAGAGAGAGAGAGAGAGAGAGAGAGAGAGAGAGAGAGAGAGAGAGAGAGAGAGAGAGAGAGAGAGAAGGAGCCATTGTGTGAAAAGATTACCTATGGCAGTCATTTAGCACCGAGATTCACTGGAATTCATGTGGAATCCAGCACCTTTCCAAATTACATACTAAGTATAGCAAAAAAAAAAAAAAAACAATTACAGGTGGCATCAGTGTTTCTTCTGCAACAATCTGTGGCTTATAAATAAAAATGTGACTTATGTTTCTTATTAAGTAAGAGTGCACATGCAGCATCCTCTTGGTATACGTTTAGTCTCTGTCAGGCAAAATACAAAATAAAAACCATACTATTTCAAAATAAACAATAGTACCCCTTAATTTGAAATTGTCAGTAAAACCACTTAAAATAAGTGGTGTTTAAAGCAACTAGGTTCTGCTCCTGGAGCACATATTTTTTAAAAGTTGGAAAGACATCAAGTCAGATGTAAAAATGTGAAATTGCCTGTAGCTGCTTTCATCTCAGTATTATGAAATGGTGTTTGCTGAGAGGAATGAATGAAAAAGATGTGACATCTAAGTTCACCTTATTCAATATTATGATCCCAAACACTGACCCAGAAAGCTATTCTCTCACATCATCTCCTAGAGCTAAAGTTGTCTGACAAGCCTGCTCATGGCTTACAACAAGTTCACAGATGTCTAAGAAATATCCCAGAGGGTTTCCACATCCCAATTTGTGAAACCTATGATGAAATAACTACTCAACAGAAAAGGTAATAAATTGAGTTTGCAGATGAAAGTAGGTGTGATAATCAGGTGGTCTTAATAATGGGGAGATTTTCCAAGATTATCCAGGTGAGTTCAATACAATGACCTGCACCACAAGGAGGCAGAGTAGGGAAGACAACAGTGATAGCAGCATGAGAAGAAATCTCTCCTGGGGTGGTTGGCATTTACAATAAAGGACATACAGACATATTATGAAAGCCATAGAAACAAGGAAACAGATTTTTTACAAGACCTTCCAGGTCTATAGCCCTGCTGCTGTGTGATATTAGTTCAGTGAATCCTATTCCAGACTTCAACAAAGAAAACAAATTTCTGTTATTTATGTCAGTTTGTTACACCAGCAACATAAAACCTGTATAAGAGTGTTCCTGGTTTAAGCATAAGTATATGTGTGGGTACATAATATACACTCCAAAACAGAAAAACCAAGAGCTAGGCACCTGTCCACTGGCAGATGCCTTCCAGGATATGATTTAGTAAGACAATTTTTCCAATTCTGTGACACCACCTTTACTTTAAAAAAAAAAAGTCCTGATGCATTTAGCAAACATTTTAGACCATAAAATCATATGAAAAATAATATGACTTGGGGATGGAGGGATTGTCAAGAGCACTTAGTGCTCTTGCAGAGGCCCCAAGTTCAGTTCCCAGTATCCACATTGTGACTCATAGACATCCTGGAACCTCCAGTTCCAAATAATCCAGTGCCTACTTCTGGCCCATACAGGCACCTGCACACATATAGCATACATACCCTAATGTAGGCACACACACACACACACACACACACACACACACACACACACCTATGCATAAATAAAAAATTAAATCTCTTTTAAAAAACAAATTACTAAAAATCAAATTACCAAAAATCAAATTTCTAAACAGGCAAAAGAACTCTGCATATAGTTCACATAACCACAGCTAATAAAACATAAAAATATATCCAATGAAGCAAAGCTGTTACAAGGAAAAGAGAGGGTGCTTTATTCTATGAATGCATTCTTTCTAGCAACAAATATCTTCTACTAATGACCTGGTGATATGAGTGTTGTTAGCTACTGCTGTTTTGGAATTGGAGATACTATAGCTTATTTATGATTGTTTAAATTGACTCAAAATAATTATATATTCTTATTGTATTGAATATTTCAAAATAAGTAGGAGGCAGGATTTTGAATGGTCTTAATACAGGGAAATGAAACAAGCTTTCTAAAAAGCAAGTCAATATTTATAAAAATAAGAAAATGAAATATCCTGTAGGATTTTACTAGAATAATTCTACCTTAGGTGTCAAAATACAGAGATAGACATAGATATGCAGAAAAATCAATATTCTCATATTATTTATAATAAAATGATTTGATAATAAAATAGTGTACATAGCAATAAAATCAAATGTGATGCATACTTATGTAAGCATGAATGATTTAGTCTTGACTTGTGTCATGAGAGTGTCACTGTGACTTTGAGTTTAGTGTTTAGGCTGGTCTTTCATGCAGAGAGTGGTTTTCTTTTTAATTCACTTTACATGCTGGATGTAGCCCCATCCCTCCTCACCTCACAATCCCATCACCCCTCCCCTATTCCTCAGAAAAGAAGAGCCCCCCTTTCTACCCAATCTAGTTCATCCAGTCGCATCAGGACTGAGTTCATCCTGCCGGGAGGGAAGTGATCAAAAAGCAGAGACAGGACCCACTCCCCACATAAAGATCAAGCTGCCCATCAGCTACATCTTTGTAGAGGGCCTAGGTCCAGTCTATGCATGGTCCTTGGTTGGTGCTTGAGTCTCAGCAGCCACCTCCCCGCACCACAATCCACCCCCGCCCTGGTTAATTTGTTCTGTTGGACTTCTTGTGAAGCTCCTGTCACCTCTAGTTCCTTCTCTCCTTCCCCTACTTTTACACAAGACTCCCTATGTATCATCTACTGTTTGGTTGTGAATCTCAGCATCTGTTTCCAAGTGCTGCTGAGTGGAGCCTCTCAGAGGACTACTCTGCTAGGCTCCTGTCTGCAAGCAGAGCAGAGTATCATTAATAGTGTCAGGGGTTGGTTCTCTCTCATGGGGTAGGTCTTGTGTTGGGCCAGGCATTGGTTGGACATTCCCTCAATCTTGGCTGTATATGCTCTATATTTACCCCTGCACATTGTGTAGGCAGGGTGAATTTTGGGTGGAAGTTTCTGTGCATGGGTTGGCGTTCCCTTCCCTCTACTAGGAGACTTGTCTAGTTAAAAGATGTCCTCTTTTCAGTCTCTATGGCCTCTGCCACTAGGAGTCTCTGCTAGAGTTCCTCTCGTACCTCTCGGGAGACTACAGTGACTTAGGTGTCCAGCTTGTCACCGAGATGCCCATTCTATTATTTCTCTTTTCTCTATAGGCCTTCTGTCCTCCCACCCCTGTTCTTCCCAGGTCTGATCACTCTCATATCTCCTCTGCACTCCCTCTCCTACCTTGTTCCCTCTCTTCAACCACTACCTCTGTCTATTCTATTTCCCCCTCTCAGTGAGATTTAAGCATCCTCTCATGGATCCTCCTTGTTTCTTATCTTACTTGGGTCTGTGTATTGTAGTAAGTGTCTCCTGTACCATATGAGTAAACTCCTCTTATAAGTAAGTTCATACCATGTGTGTCTTTCTAGGTCTGGGTTACTTCACTCAAGATGACCCTTTCTAGTTCCATCCATGTGCATATAAATTTCATGACTTTTTTCTTCTGCCCTTATTGGCTGAGTAGTATTCTATTGTATAAATGTACCACAGTTTCTTTACCCATTCTTTGTCTGAGGGACACATAGGTTATTTCCAGTTCCTGGCTACTACAAATAAAGCTGTTATAAACATAGTTGAGCAAGTGTCCTTGTTTGTGGTGGAGCATCTTTGGAGTATACCCCCAGGAATGGTACAGCTGGGTCTTGAGGTAGAACTATTTCCAATTTTCTGAAAAAGTGCCAGATTGATTTCCAAAGTGGTTGTACCAGTTTGCACTCTCATAAGCAATGGAGGAGTGTTCCCTTTTCTCCTCATCCTAGCCAGTATGTGCTGCCACTTGAGATTAATTAAAGATTTTAACCTCCAAGAACTGTTGTGTCCTTGTCTGTGTGGAAGAGAAATCATCTTGTAGGAAAGTGCAGGAAGAAACACAAGATGCAGCAAAGGCTGCTTTATGCTGTGTTATTTATTTGAGATGCTCGTCAATGTACAAATTTTCTCTCCTACTGCATTTCAACACTAACTAATCACCAGCAAGTTAATGTGTTTTCTTATGATGTAATTAACAGAACAATTTAGTCATCAATAAAATTTACATTCTTACAGCATTTTAAGTTATTAAGTAGATGATTGCTAGTTAATTTATGTACAATACGTTTTTAGTCTTTTTTCCTTGTTAAACATTAAAATAGTTGTAGGAATAATTACTATACAAATCGCTTTATAAATAGAAATAAACTAAAATATATATTAAAAATAATTTCTCATGGTTTGTATATCTTAGATCAAAGTCTACATGAAGTATCCAAAAATCGTTTCTATTTCTCATCATTTATTTGTACTTTTTAGAAAGCCACTTAGGTTACTAAAAAAATGAAAAAGTTTTGAAAACAGTTAATGTTTAGATGTAAAATTTTATTTTATTACATATTGTTATGAACTCTAAAAACATCTGCTTTTTTCCAGCTGGTTGGTTTTGTGTATGCCTGCTATGTGATCAGCATTTCCATGGAAGAAGAAGACACCTGTAAGTAATTTCATCATTCCCTGGGGTTCTTTCCGGGTAACACACTAATCCCTAAAAGCTATTACAAGGATAGACAATCTTTCATATTTTAAATCTAAGATTACTGAACTCAGCAAAGTGAAGTTATAATAGAGGTAGCAGAGTCAATCTCACACAAGCGAGGGAGCACTAACCGCTGTCCCTCACTCTGAGATGCTCTGAAATGTTAGGGAGACACAAAGCCTTCAGATTGCTGTCAGGGCTTGTTAAAGATTCCAGCACAGATGTGAGTAACAGATAGTTCGGGGGTTATTTATTCATCACCAGTTGGGAGTATGTTGATGTAAAACTTAGAAGTTTTACTAACAGCAATACTAGCAATACAATACATTGTGAGATCCATAATTGTGAATGAAATAAATTTGTGAAGCAACAAAATTATAGCCTTTCATGTGGAACTTCTTTAAAAATTGAAGAGATACTAAAAGTGACTCATGGAATACTCAGAAACTAAGTCATGGTATAGCATCAAATAAAAGATATATCGTGACTTGAGGTTCTGTTTTAGAGGCATAGCAGCACAGATAAACCCATGCCATTTAGTGAGCACCTGCAAATGTATAAGGAAGGCACTTTTCACACAACTCTGGCATGTTCATGTAAGGAAATAGCAAACATTAGCCAGTTTTTACACTTGAATTACTTTAGAAAATCACATCTACCCATTTCCACTATTATCCAAATTGCATAAAATAGAGCTTTTAACAAAATGGAGATGTATAGCTAACCTTTATAATGGCCTTTCTAGAATAAACTCCAAGATGAAAAGTCCTCACCAAACAGATGTAGGAGTGATGCCTGAACAATGCGCTCTCATCTCACTTAACCCAACAAATGATAGAAAATACTAGACCTTGAGGTTAAAGATGTCAGGTGATGAAAACAGGTAAACACTAGCAGCATGGTTTGTGGCTACTTGGGGGGGATATTTTGCTTTTAATGTTAAGTGGCATAGAATTCCTGGCAATTTCAAAAGTACAGTTAAAGTAACAACCTACCTCACATGGAGGGAACTTTGGGGATGACAGCTTCGAAAGCTCATTGGTTCTGCAAAAGTTAAAAGTACAGAAGATAATTCATGATTCAAGCCCGTGACCAAAGAAAGGCCACATGCCAAGAACAATTGACTGGCTATGAATATCAACTGAATGGAGCCTTCTAAGAAGCTAAAAATTGGACTAAAAAAAATACTTCAATTGTTGTACTGAATTTCTTATGTATTACTTTTGAATACTCACCCCTCCCTACATTACCCACAGAAAGGGGCTCTTTTCTCTTTCTCCTGGTTGAACTGTCTATAGATGCTCAAAAGATGTTAGTTCTGCCTCATTGAGAAGAAAGCGCATTTTAATCATTAGGATTTTTGTCTAACTCAATAAATACAGAAAATCATTTCCTCAAGGCTTGTGATTCTTAAGTGAAAATAGAAAATACACAATGTCATGCAAAATAAAAGTCTCACCTACACTAGATAGAAATTTCTTTGAAGCTCTATGAAATGGCCTTTTGAGCAGTGGTTCTCAACCTGTGGGTTGCGACCCCATTCAGGAGCAAACTGCCCTTACATGGGGGTTGCATATCCGATATTTCATTATGGGTCATCAAAGTAACAGTTATGAAGTAGCAACAAAATAATTTTATGGTTGGGAGTCACCACAGCATGAGGAACTATATTAAAGGATCACAGCAATTGGAAGGTTGATAACCACTGCTTTAGAGTAATAATGTCAGAGGACAGGTACTGTATTGCTACTGGCATATAGTGTAGTTCTATTGACTCTGATATCTTTAATTAAGTGAAGCTTCTTTTTAGAGATCTCTGAATCAGCTAACAAAACGCCATCAAACTCAGATTAAAGCGGCTATTCACAACTAAGTCTATCAATGGTGTAATTGTAGTGCTACTTATTAGGGCCATACATAAAGTTATTCAGCAACATCTGGATGTTGTTGTGTTGCCATCAATTCTAATAATACTTAGAGTAAAAATAAAAGAGCCTAGGGTGCTCAAAACAAGGTCTTTCTGCCCAACATAACATGATAATCTGCTGGAAGAAGAATGACAGTAAAAAAAAGAATTGCAAACATTTCAGCCTGGAAGTCCTCAAGACAGATGTTCCATTTTAATTGAAAGAAGCATCAAAAGAAGCTTGGAACGGTGGTGCACATCTTTAATCCCAGCACTCAGGGAGGTAGAGGCAGGCAGATCTGCGAGTTTGAGGCCAGCCTGGTCTACAAAGCAAATCCAGAACAGCCAAGGCTACACAGAGAAACCCTGTCTTGGGGGAAAAAAACCACCACAACAAAAATAATCAAAAGAACAGGTGTAAAGTCTTAGAAACAGCTGTGAGTAAAAAGCAACGTCTACAGCCAATTTCCCTGATCTCATAAAATATCACAACTACTGCCAGCACTTTGTAGAATTTTAGGTGCAATAGCATAATGCTCTTTGGATATGACATTACCAGCCTACTGCCAAAGAGAAGCACACCTGCTTTAGTTGTTTTTCAAAATATAAACACTAAGTAAGGAAACAATATTAATAACTTTACAATGCATCTCAGTATACATCTGGAAAGTGCATTCTGAAAAGTAACTGCAAAACTAGCCTGATACCATGGTATCTTGGCCAATACACCATCATTTATCTTGATCCTATTCAAACTAACAAAATCTTCACATTATTTAAAATACAGTTAAGCTTTGTTCATGGACTGGAAGCTGCCAGCGAGTTAAGAATTAGTAGCAACCCCACTTCTCTCCTCTGCCCTGTTCACACAGTCTGTGAAGCTAACATTTCAGGTGGACATTTCAAAAGAGTAATAAATGTTTGGGGAAACATTCATCTCCGACCAGCCACATTCCCAGTTACCGCTCAGCCTCTTTACTTACTGTTTCTTATAAAGATTATGACCACAGGTCAAAGACAAAGAGATAAAGGCTGATAGAGCAATGGGTGGGCTCTGTGGTCAAGATCGCTCATTAAAAAGCCCCGCTGAAGTCTCCACTGTGAGTCCTCCGACAAAGTGAACTGTACAATTGTTACTATCTCATCAGACCTACCGAAACTGTGGAGATAAGGCAAACTCTATTGAAAAGTAACCATTACTCTATATAAGTACTGCCAGGCTTTTCTGGGTATGGAGGAGGGGCACGATCTATTCTAGTCTTGCTTCTCTTCTCGGCTTCCAAATCGTATCTGGCACATTGACTTGGGCAGTTGCCATATATCTGGGACCCACTAATGGTGACCTCAGTCACCCTACCTATGGGGAAGATGAGGCAGCATAAGAAGGGCCTGATCTACCATGCCAAGGCAGAGAGAAGACAGGGAAGAGAGTTCCTCAATACACTGTAAGACAGGGTTTAAAAAAAAAAAAATATATATATATATATATATAATACTATCATGGGTAACCGAGAACCTAAAACCACAGACTAGCAATGCTCTCCACAGGGGCTAGATAGAGAAACAATTTCATTAAATCTATTTCCAATGTAAAGGGTAAAATCTCTGTGAGGCAGGCCCTCAGCTGCTGTCCAATGCAGTTAGGCTTCTGTAGCTCAGCCTGAGAGGACCGTCAGCAGTTTGCACTCTGCTCTCTTCATGCATCACCAGCCTAAATCCACTATGCCTTGCCTTCTCTCACATCTTGAGGAAGGCTTCCTTCCTCTGTCTATCCACTTCCCAATTTTATCCACTTTCTTCTCCCTCTTCCAGGCTATCTTAGGGGACCTGTGATAAACTGTCCAATGCTTTCTTGGCACATTATGTGTTTTCTGTGGAAACATTTAACACAGCTGTAATGTTCTATGGTCAAGGTATTTAACATGGCAACCTCATTTCCTAACACACTGGGCATTCCATACAGTATACAGTTGTGTGACTTTTCTGGGAAAATGTGAGCAAATAGACATTTGCTCCAGGTACAGTGGTGATGGCCGACTGAGGATGTGACTACACAAGTGTTTAGCTAGATGAAACTGTGAGGGCACTGGAGTTCCTTACGGTGTACAGGTGAGGAGCTACTTACAGGAGCATGGATGACTTAGAGGTAGCTGCATCACTAAAAAGCCCACACAACATGAGTGACAGCTCTTGAAAGCTGCTTCCCTGGAGTTCATCCTCAGCCATAGTGTCAAGATGTGCAGGGTATTCATTGTTAAGCTGATGGGGATGGAAAAAGAACCTGCTGTCCAGATGGGCACCCCAGATGTGGTCATGAGAGAGTGGGATAACAAATGCCAAACTTTCCACATCCTCTGAACACCTGGGATTTATGACAAGAAGTAGTTCGTTGTAGGGTTATTAGTGGTAAAATGTAACAGGAGAAAATGACAGCAGTCTGCCAGTCTCCCTGTATTTCTATCTTAAGTTTGAATTCACTAACCCTAATGCAGACCGCCTTCTCACCTTTGATGAATAACCCATTAATCCTGCTTTTCCAGCCTCACTTTTGGTATGAAGAGGACCCTGGAGTTGTCATGTCAAGAAAGTGAGCCCTCAAAAAGATTAGAATGAAAAAACCTCTGCATATAGACTTCATCCACCTGGCCAGACTTCAGGGAGTCTAATGCCAACAGTTTATTGTCAGCATATTTAAAACACAGCAAAATTTAGGTAAAGGTTCCCATGCAACAATCAGTCCACTTCCAGGTGCACAGTATGGCTTAGGTGTGACTACATAGAGACTCTTTTACAAAGTACATATTACCATGAGAGTCAGTTCTATAGCGAAAAGATCTGAAATCTAATGTTGTCTCTGATCAATAGCATACAGATCAGCAGACCATAAAGTACATGTGCCATCTCCCCCCCAAGAATGGATAACAGGGAGGGAATAGTCTTCGATAATCATTCTGAGGAATTTGGGTAAGGTCTGCCTCTATAGCAAAACATGGGTGAGGCCTGCCCAACAGATAGCGGAAAAGTCCCCATCATTAACAAAATTCACTCTTAGCTTTCTAGATAGCAGGGATTTGATTTTTGTCTCCTCCATTGAGGGGTCCCCCTGTGTGATTAACATTCCTGGTTCTCTTAGTGATTCTCTGTGAGTACAAGGACCTCTGCTCTCACAATGTTGGACTCCCAACATTAGCGTAGTGAGCCCTGCTTTCTCTCTGTTGGTCCTTGGCTTCTTAGTGATGCTGACAATGGCAACTGCTGAGAAGAAGCATCACAGTGTTCTATTAGAGCCAGCCACCTGTGACACTGTTCTTTCACCTGTTTCTAGTCAGCATAATACTTTGGGTTACTTGTGTCTTAGAGAACCCTACATTTCAGAGATATTCGAGTCCCCAACCCCAAACTCAAAATGATAATGTGATTCATGGTTCTTTCTCTTCATCAAGACTTTCTTATCATCAAGACTTTCGCAGAGGACTGAAAGATGGCTCTGAGGGTAAAAATGCTTGAGAGCATAAAGATCTAAGTTCAGGTCCCGCTACCTATGTAAAAATCCAGCGAAAGCCAGGAATGGTTGCAGGTGTCCCTGCCACTCCAGCCCTGCGTCTGGGGAACACGTAGACAGTAGGATCACTGGACCTTGCTGGCTCCAGTCTAGTTCCACATTCAGTGAGAAGTCCTATCTCAAGGAAATAAAACAAGTGATACAGCAGGAAACACACGTCTTCCTCTGGCCTCCACACCTGTGCACGCATGTGCATCTATGACACATAAAAACCATCATTAAAATATTGTCACAAAGAGAAGTTCAATCCGTGGGCTCCTATTCCTCAAAGGCGCCAGCTTTCTCTGCATTCACAACCACCTGTCTAGCCATAACAATGACATCCCCAGCATAAAAAAAGGAAGATTCATTCTGCCTTGAATTTCTGTGGCTTTTATCTCTAAACCTTCAATATGCAAAGGTTTGTTGCTCTTTTCTCTCCTTCTCCATCCACTCAGTTCCCTCTGTTACTGCCTTATCAGTTAAGTAGGCACACAATTTTTTTAAGAATAAAGGAGGTCCTGCAGCCTCCCCCACCTGTCATGTAGTGAATGCCCTTCTTCTCTCTCACATGTCTTCCTTGTGTCTCCCAGAGTGACAGCCCCCATTTTTACACCTGTCATTCAGGACCAGTCAGGTGTCATCAGGACTCCAGTCCTGAATCCTGAAAACCTTACCCCAGAGGCCAGTGAGCCCCTCTGATGATTGGTTTCTCTTAGCTTGCATCAAGAGTCCTTAGAGTTAGTGGAGGAGGAGGTCCCTTCTGGCACAGACCTAGGGGAGGAGAATAGGGGGAAAGAGGGAGGGAGGGAGAGGGAAATAAGGAGACACGGTGAGGGGATAACAATTGAGATACACTCTGAAAAAATTATTTAAGCAAAAAAAATTTTAAAAGATTCCTTAGAGTTGATGGCGCTGGCCATTGGCAGCTGCTGGAAATTTTGCTCTTCTGGATTTCTAGGTAATCCTGTCTCCTGAGTTTTGTTAAAAGTAAGCTTTTATATAGATTACAACTGAAGTGCTATTTCTAAATGTTCATTTGAATGTTTCAATTTTTTAAATTTTTTATTAATTTATTCTTGTTACATCTCAATGGTTATCCCATCCCTTGTATCCTCCCATTCTCCCCTCCCTCCCATTTTCCCCTTATTCCCCTCCCCTATGATTGTTCCTGAGGGGGATTACCTCCCTCTGTATATGCTCATAGGGTATCAAGTCTCTTTTTGGTAACTTGCTGTCCTTCCTCTGAGTGCCACCAGGTCTCCCCCTCCAGGGGACATGGTCAAATATGAGGCACCAGAGCTCGTGTGAAATCAATTTTTTTTTATGGGAATGATGTGCAAAGACATTGAAGCCCCAGTTCTGAACACATTTTCAGTATTAACCTATCATTGTCTTTAAAATGTTCACCAGCTTTCCCTCCCTTCTAACACAGCTTGATGGCTCATACTCATGCATCTTAAAATGAGGCAATAAAACAGAATCTTTTAAATACTAGGTAGAAAAAGAGGTATTTGGGGGGCTTTTAGATAATGATATGGCACATAATAGTTGTAAAGATCTATTATCTCAAGATAAACATTTAAGATTTTATAGTTCTATGAAAGAAATGCCATATAAGGAACTAGCATAAATAAATAAAAGGCATATATGGAATGCTAATGCTATTTTACATAATATAATCAGGTCTTTCTAGGAAGTATTTTACTGGCCACAAACAATAATAATATAGTGTTGCTTCTGGGAACAACATTTGAATCTGGAGTTGAAATGTGGTAAAGTGGTATGTTCATAAGACTTAGACAGCAACATGGAGGCCAATGTGTAGCACAATGGGTTGAATAGAATATGAGAAGCTGAATAGCTTCTTTATTTTGCCCATAGTTTCCACTTAGAAATCTATAGACACACACACACAACACACACACACACACACACACACACACACACACACACACACACACAC
>OU015743.1:98841085-98858216 GCA_907169655.1 Acomys percivali | reverse complement strand
CACACACACACACACACACACACACACACACACACACACACACACACCCTTTCTCTCCTCCCTCCCTCCTTCTTATCTTTTGCTGGGAGACAGAATCAGGTGGATCTCTGTGAGGTCAATGCCAGCCTGGTCTACAAAGTGAGTCCAGGACAGCCAGGGCTACACAGAGAAACCCTGTCTTGAAAAACCTCAATAAACCAAAACAAAACCAAAACAAACACACGAACATATCATCTACATTAAAGTTAATGGTCTATCTCAAGAGTATCTTTCTTTCTACAATTACTCAGCTGCAAATTACTGATTCATGCAACACTACCATAAGAAATTTCCAAATAGCTATAGAAGCTGTAGCAAAGGCTGCCTCCCTAGCCCCTAAAGTTATCTTCTCCAACACACAGTTCCATTCTATACTTCAGGCTCCACACAGCTGGAGATTGACTTCTACAAGGTTGATTTCAAACCTGCCCCATAAGAATACCCACCGACTTCTCTCCAAGGGCTTTTCCTTCAGATGTGGGGAATGAACAGGCATGGAAGCTTTGGGCAGCATATTTAAAATGGGGGTGTCATAGTGTCCAAGTGCCCTGGGTCTCACAAGAAAGTTGGTCATGGAATTTGAAACTAGGATATTAAGTGTTTCTGAGGCCCAAGGTGCTAATAAGCATCCAGGTGTATCTGCAATCAGGGATCCCTGAGCAAAAGTCTGCAGGAGTTCTTTATTACTCGAGGAACTATTTGGGGTGACAGCATTGAATTAAGACCTAAAAGATACAAATAAAACTTCAAGCAAAGGCAGGAGAGGTGCTTTCCTGGCAGAAGAAATAGGAAACGCATCCCAAAAGAAGATTCCAGTCAAACCAAGTGTGGCTTCAGGAGCTACACACGAACTGCTGAGCTTTCCTGCCCCAATGACTCACAAAAGAGCAGATTATCTCTTCATTTCCAAGCCTGTGCTGAGCAGGAGGACTATGGAGAACTGATCAAAGCTTCCGTATTACTTCAATTTTGTTAGATCTATTTAAATACAGAGTCTGGATTCATTTACACAATCTGTTTCATTTACAACTTAAAAGTCTCAGTGTTTTGACCTTGTGGGTTCATTTTTTCTCTCTTCTACCCTTCTCTACCCTGATTTACCCCTAACACTAGGTAGGATTGGAAAAAGGATAGAGGGGGAAAAGGATAGATTTAGAAGATAAATCTAATAAAACTAATTTATACAAAATTAAATTTCAAGTTTTTAAAAAAGTCCCACAAATTTAATATAATAAGTCCTTCAACCTAAAATTGCAAATGAAAAACAAATAAATCAATTTAAAACTTGAATTGACTTTACAGGAGTCTTATTTAACACACCTGTAAATATCTTACACATCAACCTTGTATAAATACCAGTTAGCAGCCAGTAGGAGATTATTAATACTATAAAATTACATGCTTCACTCCCTCTCTTCCTAATTAGACATACACAATTTTTGTCTAATACAGACTGATATTTCTTCATGATCAGGAGCTTTCTGGTGGGAAACAGAACATTAATATCAAGTGAATGATATCTTCCTATGAATAGATTTAAATAATATATAATACATATATTATATGTATAACATTATATATATTATAATGTGTGTGGATGGATGGATGGCTATGTGCTTATGTATATGTATATACATATTTGTTAAAACAAGAGGATTCTCTCCACGTGCTACACTATAATTAACTAAGCAAGCCAGAGCACTGAGATGGTTAGATTTAAGTAGACAAACTTTGTTCTACTCAAAGCCACGCTGGGGTGCATTTTAGGCTTGTCATCACTTTATATCACTTCACTATCTTCCAGCCTAACTTGACAGCACTTGGTAGGCATTCGGTTTTGTTTCCTTTAACCATACCACCTGGTGGTATTCTGCATTGCTTCCACTTCCCATATAGGATGCCAACTGTTGAGATGTTTCATTGTTTAGTTAAGCTCCATTTCATCCGTATCTTTTCTTGTCCTGAGGTCATCAATCTGACCAGACGTGAAAGTACTTATTGTCCTGATCCAACGTATTGTTTGGTTTGTGAAGTCTAAACTAGCTCAGATAGCTAATCCCCTGTGGATTTATTATTGATCTGTTCATTCTAGACACAGGCATTGAGAGAATTCTGTGTGGTATGCCACAGGATACAGCAATGAATAGAAGCCAGGCATTTCACAGACAATTGTTCCTTCCAGTAGGTGGGCCAGGCATGTGCATATACAGAAGAGCAAGGAGAAGATAATATTATAGCATGTGAAGCAAGTAGACCAAAAACCAAACAGAGGCTGTGGTGTAACTGAATCAAACATGAGTGTTCAGAGCATGTGCCTTCTCCATATGTGTGGGATAGCACATCATCAGGAAAAGAGCAAAGAAAGTACATTTTAAATAATAGAAAAATTATTTCTTAAGCTAAAAATCAAAAATCCCAACAGGGAAAAATGTAGCAAATCACATAGGAGAAAGTCTAGGAAAATCTAGCTCCAAGGATGTCGTGAAAAGGTAGCCCTGCATGTCTAGCTTACAACACAAATGGTGGGTCAGACTGTGAGGGATCTTGAAGACTTTTTTCCACCAGTAATGTACAAAATGTTTCACATTTGGCATGCAAAGAGACAACATCAACACATACAGGTACACAGGGAATAAACTACTTTTCTCCTAGTAAGAAACGAGTGTCCCAAAGGGCTAGTTGCTATCTATTCCAAATGTCACTTCTCACAAAATCAACACACACACGCTGATGTATCCACACAAACATGTCTATACACATATATACATGCATGCATATACACATGAGTGTGCACACAAACACATGTACATGTGTACATATTTATGCACATACAAGTATACACACATACCCAGATGTAACACAAATACTCATGTATGCACTCAGATACTTCAGAGAGCAAGGGAATCAATATTCTGTCACTCTTGCACCCACATAGGCCATGTTACTTGGGATGCTCTACTGGATGGTGTGGAGTGGTGAATAGATTTAATCTTGAGAAAGATAGGATCTTATTCAATTTTCTTGGAAAAGTAACTCAGAGAGAAAAGGATTTATGAGGGAAATCTCTGTAAGGAAATGGCACTTTAGATGGAGATTATCCTCAGAAGCAGAGAACGAAAAGTAATGAATGATGTGGTTATAAAAAAGAAAGAAGAAAGGAGGAGGAGGAGAAAATGGTGTTTCAAAAGAGAAATGTCTACAATTGTAGAAGCAGATAGTAAAAAGGAATTATAGGGAGACATCAAAGCCAACAAGTATTTGTCACTTGATTTATAGAGCAAAGTAAAACATTGGCTAGTCATAAGCAAGAATGATAAAAATGGATTGGATAAAACTGAGTAACTGTAAGAAAATACCTTACATGGGACAAGAATTCACTTAGAGTTGTTGAGACAAATTCTATGGCTGTTTTCAGCCCTATACCTTTTGGAGCATTATTTTTATTCTTTCAGCCATTCTCTTCTGCTTCATTGACCTCAAAGAGGTTCTAGAATTTATTATCCCATTATTTAAGTATTACACACTCTTAGGAAATTCTAAAGTGGAAAGAAACTGTCAGCAAAGATTACAAGAAACACTTCATTTTAGAAATCTGAACTCACAGGGAGAACAAAAGCCAAAAACACAGGCAATAAGAACTCAGGATAGGACAAAAAAAAAACAAAAACAAAAACAAACAAACAAACAAACAAAAACCACAGACAAGGGAGTTTTTTTTTTTAATTGTGTTTTGTCTAGAATAATATGTTGCTCCAGATGAGGCCAAGAAAACCGGGCAAGGTCTTTGACCACCAGTGAATATGAACAGACAATAACTGAAATGTTACAAAAGCTCAGAAAGGTACTTCAGTAAAGACACTGTAGTCAGAGGCCCTTGGTAGCCATTCCATCCAGTTATTAAGCAGGTGATGAAAACTATCTGGTGGGCTAAAAGCATTTCTAACATTGTGAAACAAATGCAACTAGTGTAGCTTTCAGAACTGAGAAAGTTCAGAAAGAAGAGAATTGCTATTAAAGATGAATGTTGCAGAGGAGAAGAAAAAAAACTTATTAGTAGACAGGATGATGTTTGTTTCCTGGTCCCAGCAGTTGAGAGGTAGAGAAAAAAGGTCACCTCCTCAATGTCAACCTCATCTGCATAGGTGAGATTGGGCTACATAAGATTCATCAGGAAACAAAAGAAAGGAAAGAAGGAAAGAAAGAAAAGAAAAAGGCAATTGCTCTTTTCTAAATACTAGAAAGTAAACACTCAAAGTGCATGTGTTTGCTTGAGATAAGGGTGGTGTGAGTAGCTGTGTTACTGACATATTTATAAGGATAAGAGAGCTCTTGCAAAAACAAAGCCAAGAGTAAAGGCTGAGAATAGTAAATACCATCATCAAAGCACATCACAGGACATTGAGCAGCATCCCAGATGCAAGAATCAAAGACAACAAACTAAATCATTCAAGGTCTAGGGAATCCTTCAGGACTAACTACAGTAAGCATCTCCCTGCATCTAAAAGAACAACACTGAAAATACTAAGAAAAAAAATCACTGTGTGTGTATCCCACAAAAAGGACATATTCATCTGCCAAGTGACCTGTGGAGTGACTAAAAATATGAAGAAAGGTGAAATTTCACTCCTTCTAAGTTCATGGTGCTGGGAAAAATAGAGAGCCGAGACAAACATCAGTGCCAATCAGAAATTAAAGAAAAGGTGAACGAAGCCGTCTCATGAGCACTCTGGAAGGTCCCACTGTCCTGCTCCCTCCCCATCAGCAGCATCCAGCCAGCCTATGCAGCACCCCTGGTAATTTGAGGCTGCAAATTCTTCTCCAATTGAGGTCCCCCCCCCCCCTGAGGAGAGTGTACAAGGGTGTGCACAAGAATGACATTGCTGGGATTTTTACAAATGTTCTTATATCACCAAGAGAAAAAAATTCTGAAATATGAAAAATCAATAATTGAAGAAAATACTTTATCAAGAAAAGCAAAAAGCCACTGTAGCAGTGTTGGGGAACAGGGCATTGAAACTGGGTCTTAAGAGGGTGAATGTCTTGCTCAAGAAAGAAGACTGCTAGAGAGCAAACCCATCTCTTCAGGTTTTGGCATCTCTTCCTCACGGCTTTCCCCTAACACAGGACTGATGGGGCAATACAAAAGCCCTTAGCAGAAGCCTCCAGATCTGTCAACCAAACAAAATTCCGTTTCCCTGATTCTCCGATCTTAGGTATTCTGTGATAGCAATAGGCAGCCACTGTGTGTGTCTGGACTGTTTCGGATGCTCTGCATTTGCCTTGAAGGCCATTTCTCTCTTGCCTCCCTCCTCGTCGCCCAGCATAATGGAAACTGAGGGATCCTGGCGAGAGTGGAGCTGCTTTCCAGCTCTCCATATCAAACTGCCGCAGACATCAGTTCCACCACATCAGAGCACACACCAGAACCTGAGATGAGGAAGGATGAGATGGGAGTGAAGAATGTCCACTTGATGGTTGGCCCAAGTCTCAGGAGGTGGTAATTACCACTGGGCTTCTGGCACCCTGTCCTCCACTGTATTCCAGCTAGTCCTAACACGCTGTGGTGAATTTCGTTGGCTCTATATGCTTCCTGTGTTTACTTTTGCCTGCTTGCTGGGAAGCAAAAGGACAGAAGTGTCCTGCAGCCGTAACACATGCAAGGGAACAGCCATGAAGATGCTATTATGTCATCTGCTTATTTCAAGCCTTGTGTGTGTGTGTGGGGGGGGGGGGGTCACAATGTTTGTTTAGGCATTGGCAGAACATCTGCCCTTACTGCCTCTGAAATCCTCAATGTGTTCAGGCACTGTCAAATCCCCTTGCATGGCAGACACAGCATGGTGCCCACAGGCACCCAGGGTGCTGTGATTGCCAAGCACAAAACCTTGGTTTAGCACAGCAGGCCATGCCTTCTGAAAGCTCAGATTGCTCAGACAGAAGAGAGGTGGCAAATTAGTGGGAATGAGAGCACTGTGTCCCTACTAAAGGGGGAAGAGATGTATTGCCACTTGCTTCTGAAATGACTAGTCTCTCCTAAAGGCCCCTGTTCAAATAGAGTGCCGCAATTCTCTTTGAATGAACTGAATGGATATCCAGATTCCTTATATAGGAATCAACTCATAGAACAAGCAAATTGGCATGCTATCGAGGAATAAGAAGATAAGGTCAGAGTAAATATTCGGGGTCTGAGATATAGCATAGTGACAGAACACTTTTCTAGCATGCAAGAGGTTATGAGTTCCATCTTTGGTGTCACAAAACAAAAGAAATAATAATAATGAATCTAGCAACTGGTCTTCCTCTTCCTGAATTTTACCTTTTCTCTGAGCTAAACAAACTGTCCCTTAGTTCAGTGACAAGACAACAAGCAGTGTGGCTCAATCTGAGATGAAATGTTTACATTCAGATTAAGTACTGGTAAGTATACTTAAAACTGTGACACAAAGGACAGCTCTAATAATTTCTAGAAATGTCTGCACTTCAGCACTAGGACACATCACAATTCAAGGCTAAACTACAAATCGAGGTATAAGATTTCTTGTCTGACAGCACCATCCAGACCTAGAGTTTCTGCTCCCTTCCCTCAAGCCTAGTTAGGCTGACTGACTGGAGTTTAATTGACATGTATGACTTTTCGGGCTGTATCATAGGAGTTCATACAGATTCTGCTGGACTCTTTATCTCTGGCTGCTAACGCTTGGAATGAACTACCATGCTTCAGGGAAGGCCAGGAGAGGCTGCGTTGGAAGCAACGGACTTCCTAGCCTCAGCTAAGCCAAGCAAAGCAACAACTTCTCACCCAGGTGAATAAGCCACCTCAGAAGTTGGTCCCCTAGCTCCCTGCAAAGAGACCCTGGATATGACAGAGTGGAGCAGAAATGATCCTTTCCTGTTGTTCTGGGCTCCAGCTGTCAATCATGAGCAAATGTTTTACATCAATCCTATCGAGTGTTTCATCACTTGTTAATGCACAACTCCACAAGGCAGCTGCTTATGTTCACACTGCACGAAGACGTTAAATGATGTATCATAGATCCCAGGCTAGGCACTTGCAAAGTTGGAGTATAAGACAAGGCCTGCATGATAAGTAAAATCAAGTCATGAGGATGGATGCAAGGGTTTTACCTGTATTTGTGACTTGTGGTTCTTAAAATCAAAAGAAATTTGAATAAAATAAATTGAAATGTTCACAGTCTGTTTAATTCTAACAGTAGGAACGTAAAAATCTCTTCCTTTGTACTAAAATGTTCTGGGTATGGTAAGTATGTTATAATTTATAAATAGATTTTAAAAAATAAAAACAAAGAGAACTTATCGAATTCTTAAATATGCTAGTTAAAACCAAGCAGGTCTTTTATTAAAACTCAGAGATTATGTTGCAGAGGCCAAGATGATCAGGAGACTCTCCAGTTTCCTCAAGAATGCCTAAGGAAAGGAGTTGGTACTGATCATGCCCTCACTTTAGTCATGCCCTCACTTGGCCTCTACACCAAGCATTCTGTGATGAGTAAGCAAGCCACGCCCTACAACTACTCAGTATCTATCTGTTCAATAAGAGAAATGTGCCCAATGTGCCCAGCCTAAGGACCCTAAAGCCAAGCCTGGACTGGCTTGTGAACCTGTGAATGCTCCCACACATGGAAGAGGCTCCCTTTCCTGTGACCCCAATAAAAACAATGAGAGAAACTCATACATGAAAATTGAATTAAAATACAAATTGCCATATTTTATAAACTAAGAAATATACTTAATGTGATATCTTGGTAATAAAAAAAGAAACTTGTTCCTATCTGCCCAATTCTTTTTACATATATTCTACATTTTTGATTCAAAGGAATTTAGAAAATCCAAAGAGGTATAGATACAGTGAAAAAAAATGGATGCTAAACCATAGAGAAGGATCCACATATCAATAGCACCAGAAGCTTTTCCATGAAGAATGAGATGGTCAAATTTTGATTGCTCTGGCCTTGCCTCAGCTACTCAAAGGAAGTGAAAGGGTGAAGTAAGTTAGCAGTTGACAGAGTGGCTATAGCTAGTCAAGAATTCAGTAAAACCTCGAGGTTCACTCATCTGTCTCTCAGCCATAGTTCCTGAAAGTATTACTTTAAACAAGCAGTTCTAAGTCCAGAGGTCGCAACCCCTATGGGGGTAGAATAACCGTTTCACAGGGTTTTAGAGTCCAGTGCTCTGTGTGCCTATATACCTGTTAATAAACTACTGTTACACAACCAAACCTTAGTTCAGTGCTTCTGACCCTTCCATTGCTACAATCCTTTAATACAGTTCCTCATGCTCTGGTAATCCCTAAGCATAAAAATTCCTTTTGTTGCTACTTCATGACTGTAATCTTGCTACTTTTCTGAATCATAATGTAAATATCAATGTTTTTTATGGTCTTTAGAGATCCCTGTGAAAGGGTTTTTGACCTGCATAGGGTTGGGACCTATGGGTTGAGAAGCACTGGTTTAAAGTAATACTTTCAGTAAAAAAAAAAAAAAGAATAAATTAAATATTTGAGAGAATTGTATTGTAAGGCAGAAGGAAATTATAAGCATGATTATAAAAATTACCATTCCTCTGGAGACTACAGGCATATCCCTAGGTGTCCAGAACATGGAAAGTTTGCAAAGGTTGTAAGGCAAATGATTGTTCCTTAGGAATAGCCTGAGGATAGAGGCATGGAGAAAACTGTGTGACTTCCCAAACATGTTTTCAATGTGCAGCAAATAGTCTTATGAAGGTAAAACGTGAATCTTAGCAAACAAAAGAGAAATGTATTTTAAGATTTAAGGAGACACATTATTTCAACCTTCATAGTATCTAAAATGGTCACATTGGGTTTTTTTGTTTTTGTTTTTGTTTTTTACTGAAATGAATAACAACTGTGACTTTTCAGGCTCTAAAAACCCAGGTTACCTGTCTGCTTAAAATTCCCCTATAATATTTTTAGGAGCCCTTAAATACTAAATATTCACTTTTCCAACATTGCAGAAAACAGGTTTTTATAGTCTAATGCATATGTAGACTACTTTAAAATTTAGTGTTATGTGCATTTTCATTTACGCACTGATCCAACTTGGGCTGCTGTATTTCAGTTGATTTCATAGGTGGACTAGACGCGCACTCCCACTACCAGGATCATGTTGAGTTAAAACCTGTTAAGCCTGTAAGTAGAGGTGTGAACATGTGCAAAATATTAACCCATCTAACCTGACCTAAACTAACCAACCCTGAAGTACTTTGGACCTGCTACACATCATTGCTTTAATTTTCACTCATATTAAAACAACCTTTCACATGTAACCCAATGTCATTATTATTCATTCCAGAAGGGACTTGATGTAGGTGATGCGGCATGTACTTCTAAAGTGATGTTCTTGTCTAATTTTTCTCATTAGCAGTTGATTTATTGCATTTGGGAAAACATGTTTATTTATTCTACAGAAATGGAGACTGAAGGAGTCTTTAGGTATCACTGCAGAGTAAAAAGGAGGTGAAGAACGTGGATTAGAGTCTAGGTTTACAGAATACAGGTACCCTGCTCAACTTGTCTGAGACTTACATCATCTGTCATGTGGCTTTGTGAGAAAGGGTGGATGGTTGTTGGGGAAGAGATAATCTTCAAAAGCACAGTGCAAATTAGCAGTTACTTCTAATTTTTATTTACAATCAATGTTACTTATTTTAAAAACCTCAGGCATAAGTTTTCTATATTCCTCAAGGACATGGAAAAAGTCAACAACAAAGTGACCCCTATAGAACTGTTCCAAGTTCAGATTCGGGAAGGAATCTTGGTCATTAGATTGATAAAAATCATAGAATATAGCAAAAAAGGCTCCATAACTCCACTGTTGCAGAATTCAAAGTAGAAAATAAACAAGAATAGAAAGTAACAGCTGTCATGTGCTAGCTGTGTTACCTGCACTGTCTCATCTAATTGTAGTGAAAAGGTATATTAATATATATTAATCACTATTCTCATTTTATGAATAAGGAAACTGAAGCTCAGCCAAGAATTAGGGAGCTTTCTCAATACCTCCTAATTAGTAAGTTGAACATCTGGCCTCATCTGTGGGTAATGCAGGGTTACTTATCCTGACTTAATAGACATTTTCAGATGGATTTCCTGTACGTTGTGCACAACCTTACATAATTCTATGGTAACAGGCACTATCCAATGAAGCTGTTGGCAGTACACAACCACATAGCAAAGGCTTCATGACTGTCTTATTGACACTTTGGCCCCCCTCTCAGATCTGCTGTGCTTTCCTAGCACTTCTGAGGACTGAGGTCCTGAGGACCCTGCAAAGGAGAATTGGAATTAACAGAACTCACACACCATCCGTGTTGGCACTGTGCCCATAACATGATAGGTGTTTAAATAAGTTTTGGATTCCTGTGGTAAATGCAAGTGGAAAACATCTGCTCTATTTGATTTTGAATGATCACAAATGAGGTGCCCTAAAAGTTGGTATTTGTGGGTTGAGGAGCTTGGCAGGAGTTATGACAATTACCAGAATGTTAAATGCACTGGAAACAAAAGAGAACAAAGACAAAAAAACCTGATGATGGCTGGAAAAGCCTTCATATATTTGTTAGATAAGAGGGTGATTAATGGACTCTTTAATCTTACCATGGGGAAAAAAAAACTCTACAGAGAATTTGCAGTGTGAAAAGCACTGCTGTGTAAGAGAGTATATTAAGAAGGTTATTAAGAACTGTAATTGATTAATGTTGATAATAAGAATCTCCTTCCTCAAGGGACTTTAAAGAATAGATTATTAAATACCTGTGCATCCCTCAAGGTGCATGTGACTGTGTCCTAGGGCAAGTGACTTCCTTTTATGTTCCCTGAAGTCCCTTCATCTCTGGGAATCAGGACTACATAAAACATCCTCTTAAGATCACCTACTGGCTTTGATCAAATCCTCTATGTCCTCAAAGGGTTTTCTCACTGTCCCTGTTCACTGCTGAACCTGCACCAGTTCGGTGGGGCATTAGCATAAACCACAGGCTGCAAAAAGCTACAGGACATGACTCTGCTTTGACCCATTATCATGTCATATGAATATGGAGTGCCTTTCAACTATGAAGAGGGTGGAAATTTGACAGATCAAACTAAGCCTGCATTGAAATTATTGTGCATAGGAGAATTTTAAAAGTCACTATCTGCTCCCCAGTATGCAGATATTTCAGAATTGATCCAATGAGCATCATTCAGATGCTTGGTTTCTTTACTAAGGCCTTTTATACTAGATTACAATGCATCCAGCTTAGCTCACTGATAATCATATTAAGCACACATCCACACATGTGCACCTACACATACATTCACACACACACACACACACACACACACACACACACACATGCACATCAGCTTGGAGAAAACTCTAGCTTTCTGTACTAAATTGATAAAGAGGAGACTGAACGCTCAGCTGATTTTAAACTTTCATTAAGTCTCTTCAATTTACATGGAGGATAAAGCCAGATTTCATGAGGAAGTGCCTTTACTGAGAAATTCAAAAGACTCCTTAGCATATTCCCAGATATATACATGAACAGGTGCCTTCTTGTTGAAAAAGAGTTGAAAAAAGTGGACAGCCATTCATAGGTGGAACTGTTCAACTGTACAGGAAGACTCCATACCCTTGTATCAGCATCAACATATTAATGGTCAAATTGGGTGACTATATATAAATGACTATATATATAGCAGAGCGCAGTTGTGATAGGGATGGTGTAGTTCACAGATGAGGCTGGCTTTTTGTTCTTTCTTTCTACAGTAGATATCAAGCCCCATCGATCAATTACATCATTTTAATTCTATTTATACTCATTAATGGATTGACTGCAATGGTGTGAACCACTCACTCCCTGGGAGCTGGGGCTAAAAAGATAAATAGCAATTCAGTATTGGCCTCTAAAGCTGATCACTCAGGAGGCGTGACCTACATAGAAAGAAACCAAACATAAATTTATATGCCCAAGATAATATTTTGCCCAAATGAAAATGGCTGTGTTTCCCTTAGTACAGAAAAACTTCACTGGGAAATGACACTGAGAAGACCATGGCAGTTGACAGTGGCAAGGCCATGTATGAATATGGAAAATCTCTATACCATCCTTTGAATTTTGTCATGAACCTATGTGGGAAGAAGAGGATAGGGTGGAATAGGAGGAGAATGACAGAGAGGAGGAAAAGGAGGAGGAGGAGGAGGAGGAGGAGGAGGAGGAAGATGGAGAATGCCCCTCATATGGAAGCTCAGAAGTCCATAAACTTCTAGAGCAGGGATTACATATGCTCAACCATATTCATAGCGGCCTTATTCATAATAGCCAGAACATGGAAACAGCCTAAGTGTCCCTCAGTAGAAGAATGGATAAAGAAACTGTGGTACATATACACTATGGAATACTACTCAGCTATTAAAAACAAGGAATTCCCGAAATTTGTGGACAAATGGATTGAGCTAGAAATTATCATAATGAGTGAGTTAACCCAGAAGCAGAGAGACTCAAATAATATATACTCACTTATATCTGGACACTAGGCCAAGGGACATGTCTCATGAAAGTCTTCACTTACCAGGAAAATGGGATATTGGTGAGGACATCCTAAGGTGAGAGAAATATAGGAGATAGGGAAATAGATGGATCCAGAGGGTCCTAGAAACCAGAAGAAGAACACTATGATGGGCAGATCTGGGCCCAGGGGTTCTGCTCGATCTATGGCACCAACCAAGGACAATTTGTGCAGTTAAGTGGAGAATGGGGACTGACTTTCACACGAACTCTGGTGCCCCTTATTTGGCCATGTCCCCTTGATGGCTAGGCCCGATGGCACTCTGAGGAAGGATAGCAGACTACCAAGAGGAAACTTGATATCCTAGCATCATATTCAAGTGGAGGAGGTCCCCCTCAATCACAGTCATAGGGAAGGGTGAAAGCGGGAGGGAGGGAGGAATGAGAGGATGCACAGCATGGGATAGCAATTGAGATGTAATAAGAATGATTTTATTTTTCAATAAAATGTTTTTATTTTTTTTAAAAATATCTATCTAAACCTATACTATACATTCTTGACTCCCAACTTTTTCACTCAAGAAAACTTTTATATGACAACACAGTTTATAGATGGATATACAATTAAACATTTGCTAACTGATAATAAATTGTGAAACAATTATTTGGCATATGTCATTTTACCATTAAAGACAAAACTGTATAGCAATGAGATGGACATGTCTATTTTTGCATTAATAACTAAATTTTGGCTGAATATGTGGGAGCACAGGATATAGAGCATCATCACTGTTTTCAGAGTTTATCCATGTTTTGGTTTTATCATTCATTTCTGCTGAGGATACCATTTTGAAAAAAATTTTAGAAGTATTTTTAGGAAAAATTTAGAAATTGCTAGAAGTTCTGTCCTAATCCAAAACCAAAATTTATTTAGTGGTCTTTTACAAAACACAAAACGAAATCTCAAACAGCAAATTTTAAAGTTAACATTCGAATACAGCACTATCAAAGATATGCTAATTTGGCACTCACATGCAGAAGAGTGGCAGTAGGAAAATACTGTCTCTGTGTTCTGTAGTTGGATCATGTGCTTCTGTGACCGCAGAAGGCTAGTAGCGTACAAACACAGTAACTCATGTTATGCAATCTGCATGTTTTAGGCAGTGGTTGTTGTCATTATGTAGTATGTTTGCTTGTACAATGCAAAGTGTGCTTATTATGTGTTCAGAAGTAGACCACAGTAATACAACTTGGATGAGTGCTTCCAGAAAAGCTCCATATTCATTGCATGTTTGATGTTGAATTAAATTTTGATCATTGTACATTCAGAACGCCTTTACTGTTACCAAATCACTTATGACTCCCAAATCCAGTGATATAACTTCACAATGGATGTAATCTACAATGTAAGAAGCTGGATTCTAGAAGGCAAGGTCCAAATTCATGATTCTTCGATCCTATATCTGATGTTGTGCTTGCATAAAAATGAAAGAAATCTGTAAGGAAGAAGGTGCTAAGGAGGAGCAGGCACCCTGGCAGTTCTTAGTGAAGACACCAAGCAAGAGCAGCCACTGTCATACCACTATCTTCACAGCTCTTTATGCCTACAGATATCATAATGCTTTCAGTAGGGCTTGGAGAAATGGCTTAATCAATAACGAGAATGCCATGCAAGCATGCATATCTGAGCTTGACACCTAGCATTTACTTAAAATGCTAGCCATGAAAGCATAGCTTATCACTAATCCTAGTGCTGAGAAGGTGGACATAGGGCTAGGGATTGATGGCTAGAAGATCTCAGTAAATTAGTGGTTGGGGTTCAATGATGGGCATTTTCCTCCAAAACAAGATGGAGACCATGTTCAGTGGCACACACCTTTAATCCCAGCACTAAGGGGTAAGAGGCATAAGTGAAATGTCTGTGAATTCAAAGTCCAGCCATGGCTACAGAGTGAAACTATTAAATAAATAAACAAGTGAGTAAATAATTAGATAGATCATAAATAAATAAATGGTAGGTGAATGAGGAAGACATTCAATGTGGACCGGTGATGCCCTGAAACAAATGTACACATGTACATGAGCATACACACACACACACACACACACACACACACACACACACACACACACATCTATTCCTACATGCATCTTACATATATACACATGAAATACTTTGAGCAGTTGTCTTCTGAATATAGCTTGCAAATGTGGAACAAAGGTCAGAATTTGCTTATGCCTGAGTACATCATCTTGCCATAGCTGACACAGTGGGAGTAACCTCACATTTCCTCCCAGTAGGGACTTTACCGCAACCTCTGTGCCTATGAGGACCAAGCCAAGGGTACTAGAGGCCAGCTGGGTATTGAAGAAGCATTTACACATTGGAGGCAATAATGACAGCAAGGGAAATGGGACAGCAAAAGCAAATTTACCTTTGAGAAGAAAAATAGTAGGACATAAAACCGTCTATGACAGTGAAATGCAATTTCAGAGAAAAACATAATGAGCGACTAAATTAAAGTTTGTCAAAATTGTGACTCGTGTATTTTCATTCAAAAGGCAGCATCTGGATAGCAGGAAAATTAAGTTCCATGTAGCAGTAATTCTTCACATAAAAGTAATTAGAGCAAGGCAGTTTATCAAAGAAAGATAGCAGCTGCATTCCAGAACTGTGCTGTACACCAGAAGCTGAGGGCGATCAGATTCTGTTGGAAGTATCCAAGAGGAAGACACCCGTGGCTACAACTTAGGAAGGTTTGATGAGGCTCTTTATTCCAAACTTGCCTGTCACTTAAAAATTTTTTTCTAAGACTTCCAAATAAGAACCTTACTTTTCTGTAGTCTCTTGACTTGTCTGATTGCCTTCCTTTGCTGGAGACTAATTTTTCTTCACAAAAAAATGCTACATGTCATGTGATCACTACTAAATGAGTGTCCACAATTGCCTTTGAGTGCTAAAAGGCAGAGACACCTAATCCCTGTTTCAAAACACTACTTCAGCATGCTTTAGGTAGGTATCTTTGTTGCCTGATTATTTTTTCCTCCAAGATTTCAGGCACACAGAAAACTCTTCTCTGATGGCTGGAGACAGATGCCAAGGTGCAGGTGTCTATTTGCTCTTCCCTGAGAACATCACTTTTCCGTCAGTAGTGGTACCACTGTAAGTTGTCTCCACTCAAGATCACTTTGTATTTAGTGTCTTGATTGAGCTCTAGCTAGTAAGACATAGTCACAGGTATGCCTGGATTGGGGAAGGTGGGTAAGAAGGTGGAATAATGGATTTTTCACATTCTTATTTTTAAGAAAACAGCTGTCACCACTCCAGCCAGGAAACCAGGTTGGCTAACACCAGACCTTCCCTTCTCCTTCTGCTCCATCAAATCAAATCCCAAGCCTCATCCCAGCTCTGTAACACAACATCTGCTGCAGACCCCCTTCCACCTCATTTAGAAGATCGCACAGATCTTTTCTCCTAGCCTCTGCCCCTCAACTCATTGCTTTGTCCCACCCCACAATTCCAGCAAGAACTGCTTGGAAACCCACAGGCCACTCGGGTAGGGAAGCAAGGAAGCAGGTGGGCTGACTGAAGATGTTCACCTCTTTCCCTCTGCTCTCAACCTCCCAGTCTCCTCAGCACTGCATCAGAACACCTGTTGCAGCCTTCCTTCCCAGTCCTGAATACATCTCCAGTGGATCACACAGAGTACCCCCTCCAAAATTCCTCCCCGCAACTTATTAGTTTGACCCAGCCACTCATTCCAGCAAACATTCCTTGGGAACACACAGACCACTCTGACTAGGGAAGCAGGCAGGCTAAGTGCAGATCTTCACTTCTCCCTCCGTTCCTCTATGTCCAATCCCCCAGTCTCATTCCTAGCTGTTTGGCAAACCTTCTGCAATGGCCTCTCCTTACTCTTTGACCCCATTCCCAAGGGACTAACTAAGCAGAAAAACACGAAATGTCATGGAAAATATTTTCAACAAAATTATAAAAGAAAACTTCCCTGACCTAAAGATGGAGATGAGTAGCAAAGTACAAGAAGCATACAGAATACTAAATGGAATGGACCAAAAAAAGGAAGTCCTCTCAGCACATAACAATCAACATACTAAATGTACAGGGAAAAAAAGAGAGAATATTAAAAGCTTCAATGTAAAAAGAACAAGTAACATATATAGGCAGACCTATTAAAATTATACCTGACTTCTCAATAGAGACTCTAAGCACCAGAGGTGCCTGAAGAGATGTGCTGCATACTCTAAGAGACCATGGATGCAATCCCAGACTACTATACCCAGAAAAACTTCAATCACCACATATGTATAAAATAAAACATCCATGGTTAAAAAGTAATAATAAGCAAAATCTGTCTACAAAACTAACCCTACAGAAGATACTAGAAGGTAGACGCCGACATTAAGAGGTTCACTACATCTAAGGAAACACAGGGAATAAGCAATCCCAGACTAACAAAATCAAAAGAAGGGAATTTCTTGAGTATACACACACACATACACACACACACACACACACACACACACACACACACACACACACACA
>OU015743.1:98787302-98831274 GCA_907169655.1 Acomys percivali | reverse complement strand
TGTGTGTGTGTGTGTGTGTGTGTGTGTGTGTGTGTGTGTGTGTGTGTGTGTTTCTATGCATTGTTGAGTACAAAAGGAGAGAAATGCTGAGTGGAGGCCTGTGCAGGGAGCTTGGCTGTCTCTGAGGTTCATATTTTCTGCTCTTTGTTTCACTCCCAACACCAATGTCAGACCTAAAACATACAGCTCAAGGGCTGTGGGACAGAAAGCACAGCCATAAATCTATAGCTGGGAGCTTTTAGGATATTCAAAGGGAACATTCAAGTGCTGTGGAATTCTCTGCAGAAATCTATAATGAAAATATTTATGTTTGAGCTACGTTAGTTTTTCTTCTTTCTCCCACTCATCCTAATAACCAAGAAAATTATGTGGGAAACCTAATTTTCTAAGGGTGAAAATAAAAATCTATCTTGAAAAAACTATCACAATTCTGGGGCCTTTAAAATTTAAATAAAATATACATATGTGAAATGCATAAATGTTAAGGGTACAATGTGACTAATTCTGAGAAATACATAAACTGAGTAACCAACGCTCCCACCAAAATATAGACCATAACCCTTTAGGAAACTACCTTAGGTCTTCTTTTACATCAGGCTCCATCTTACCATTGACCCCCAACACATACTACTCTATAAACTGCAGAATGCTTGACTTACTCTGTCAGTTTAAATGTTAATCTAATCTGGTTTTGACCAAATATGTGGACACTGGGACATGGCCAAATAGATCCATAAAATCTAACTTGCTTTTCACTGCTGAGATGTTCCTGCTCGCCATGTAAGGCGGGTACTTGTCTCTCATCTGTGTTTTCCTGTCTCTCCGTTAGTCCCCATGAGACAATCATTCTGCTCCTTTTGTGTACACATGAAAATGAAGTTTTTCCTTCATCAAGGTTCTGTCTGTTCACTGTTTGCTCCGGAGATGGTCCAGTATGGTTCGTGCATCTCTAAGGCACCCATAAACCACTGGAATGGGTACAAATTTCTGCATGTTTGTGAAAGTCTCTCTGTGCCCTTTTCTTCCTCTTATGTACATACATTTTTCATGAGTCTGCTAATAATCAGAATGCAGTGCAATCACCTCTGCCGTAATGCTTCCAAGTTCATGTCCTGGGTGGTGCTCGTTCAGTCAGCTGACACCAACTGGCTGAAGTCTATCCTACAGAATAAACCTAGATTCTAAAAGGAAAGGAGCTCTTGGAACCTGAAGGGTGGTGCCATCAAATGCCCATTCTGCAATGGAGCAAGCAGGAGCCCTGGGCTGTGGCAGGGAGTGAAAAAATGACACAAGCCTAAGTCTTTTCTCCCAACCACCTTGGCACCAAGCTCTGTCATTCATGGCCAGCTTGGTCCCATCCTGTTCTTAGGTTTGAGTGATGACTCATCCTTCCTTTGGGGCCTTCTATAGTATGTGGTAACACAGGAAGCTGGGGTGCCACCAGTTTATTTATTGAAACTTCCAATCATGTTTCAAAGTCATCAAAATTAGGCAAAAGAAGGATGAAAGGATTAAAGAACTCACAGACACAAAATGTCCCAGGCATAGAACATCAGAGAAAAACTGAAAGAGTATGGAAGGAACTTAGTCTCCTTCCACCCGCCATGCAAAGGGAGAGGATGTGTCTCTGAAATAAAAATATGTCTCCACACTTCTCAAAGCCTTGAATGTGGTCGGTTCACTTGTTTAGAAGACAGCTTGGCACCTTGTTCTAGCAAAATATTGGTTCATTTTCTTATTCCTTCTGAAAAACATGTTCTGCTGTTCCCATAGGTCTAAATAAGAGAGGCCTCTATCTTTCAGTAGCTGAACTTGACAAGCTATGGCAAGGCCACTAGCTAACTGTTTTATTCAATGAACAGTCTGCTCCTGATAGAAAAATGTGTCTCCATTAGAATCAACTACAATGTATGCTCTGAAGCTGAGGAAAACCATCATGACTGCTAAATCGAAGAGTAAATAAAAACCAAAATTGCACTTTCCGTCTCTGAAAATTAGAATCTTGCCAAAATTTAACAGACCTTCACTTTATACTTGATACATTTCCATGATGGCCTCACTATGGGAAACATTCTGGGTGAGTGGTTTTTAAAGCAAATACTTATCACTTGTGAGTCACTTTAATAAGGAACTTGGAAAAACTTTACAGTTGGATTAGAATGCACTGTTCTGACTTGACATTTTAGTTCAATACAGTATTTACTTTCTTTCAAGGGTGGATGAATAAAGTAGAAAAAATACAAATAACTGATGTGTTGTGGACTGGCCAAGCCCAAGACAGGTATTTATAACCTTGTGTGAATAATGTGACACCCAGAAAGACAGTGGGTACATTTTAAACATTTGAAGAATATACTTATTGAATTTAAAACATTCTCAAAGGTGAAGAATGAGAAAGATTCACATTTTTTGTGAGTAGCATCTCTTTTTTTCCTGAAGAAAGTTTAGAGAAAATGCCACTTCTACAAGGTGGATAAATCCTCTTAAATGCTGGGATTTGGGGGCAAGGGTGGTGCCCATGGAGAATTAATCATTTTCTTTGAACTTGCATTTATATAAAGAGCATGAATCCTATTAAATGCTAAATGCTTAAAAAAATGAAATATTCAAAGAATCCAAAATATGCTTCATCTTGAACTAGAGAGACTAGTTAAAGAAGAACAAGAAGAGAGGGAAAAGAACAAAAAAGAAAGAGCAGGATGTGAAATGAGATGAAGGAATCAAAGCTGAAGATTACCTCATTTTGATAGGACAACACCACTTTTGCTTGTTTGGCCAAATGACTTTGTTTGTTTTAACTGAGTGAAAACATTGAATTACTATCCACTGAGAGCACACTTTCCCTTTCCTCTTCAGAGTTGATAAGATCCAGTCTGAAGAAATTGATAATGTTGGTGGTTTTCCTCATAGAGTCTGCTTTTATAGAAAACCATGTCAGTCTACTTTAGGATTAAGTTGAACCACAAATGACCTTCACCAACACTAACAACAGATAGCTTAACTAAGATAGGTGTCTATGCCTTTCCATTTTCTAAAATTCTGGAGACAGTCAGCAGAAATGGGAGCTTCCTAGAGATTTTGACCTATGGTAGCTTCATCGTTTGTGGCTTCCGACCCAAGATCATAATAATATTCAAGAAAACTGCAGAATTTTATGTCTTTAGTTTTTTCATTTACAACCAAGGACAGGGAAAAGGCAGAAAGAGTGATTTCTTTCACTTAAGGACAAGTTTCGGAAGCTGACTTACAGTATTTCTACTTACATGATTTGCTGAAGTTTGGTCTACCATGAACCGTGTTGCAAAGAGAGCTAGGCATATTTTAGATAATACTGTACCCATCTAGAACTAAGAATAGTAAACATATACAGAAGAATACAGAATGGATGCTTCCATGCCCTTCAAGAACACCATCTTGTTGCAATGGAGGTCTCAATATTTTAAAATTGATATAGATTATACAAAAAAGAGACATATAGTTTCCAGTATTATAAAAAATGTCATTGACAGCTCCATGAAATTAAACTTTCTCCTTCTTTTTTCTTTATCTGGTTTGAAAGAAAACCTAATATATGATACTAGGTCATCCCGTGTTTCCTTAATTCTGAAGAATATGTTTTGACTTCCCTCCTCTTGTAAATGATTCTAACTTGAAGAGCCAGTCCAATATAAGGCTCAGTCCATACATAACAGCACCAACAAATAAATTCTTCCACTGTAAGACAGCTGAATTCTACTATACAAAATCTTCTAAACTGATCAATAAGGCCTTTATTTTATTTCTATTTAATTCAAGAAGTACTTAGAGTATATAGTGCTTAGGAAAGTGGGTCAGGACAACCCACTTAGAATATGTGATCTTTTGTACAGGCTTACCTTGTTCCTGATTTTAGTGGAATTGCTTTGAGTTTCTCTCCATTTGATCTTTTGTATTCTGTTATTTTCTCTTTGTTAAAATTGAGCTCAGCCAAACATGGTGGCACAGGCCTAATAATCTCTACTATGCAGGAGGTTGAGACTGAGTGAACACAAATACAAGAGCATCCTAGGTGGCATAGTGAGAGTCTGTCACAAAAAGTAAAAGAAGAAAAAAAAGGAGGAGGGAGAGGAACAGGAAGAGAGGTGAAGAGGAAGAGGAAGGAGAAGGAGAGGGAAGAAGGGAGAGAGGAGGAGGAGAAAGATATTGTTGCTATTGAAGTCTAAGGTTTAAAGGGGGGTACTGGAAAGGTATTTCAGTGGTGGAGCACATGACTATCATTGAACCAGAACCCTAGATCCAGTTACCAGCACTACAAGAATTAAAATGAAAAAGAGTACAATTATCTCCACTTTTTTCCTGAAAAAAAAAAAAACATTATTCTTGAGAACCTTATAATTGAGGAAAATTAGAATTTTTTTATTATTAGACTTTATTGTACCTTCTTCCCAGTCTATGTGTTCCAGGTACTATTTATTCAACAACACTCTAGGAAGTGATTTCAATAACTGGAAAGTACTAGTTATACTCTCCCTGGATATAAAGTGCTTACAAATCCAGCTAACATGACTGATAATTTCAAAATGATTAGGTAAGCTGGGCATGAGTATCAAATATCTGGAGTGTGGCACTCAGAAGCCTGAGGGAGAAGAGTTGCTTGAGCCCAAAAGTATAAGGCCAGCCTGAGCAGCAAGATGCTGTTAAAAAATATCTAAGCAAGAGGGGCTAAAAAGTATGCTTTCTCTGCAAGCTAAAATCATAGCACTGTAAAGACCTGTGGTGTTGCACTGTGCCAAGGAGGAGGCCATTGAGGCTGGACATAGCAGTGGCTTCACCTGGTGTCCTGTAAGTCTGTGAATCAGTCTATCTTGTTTCCTCTGCATTCATTCCATGGCTGTCTTCTATAGAGTCCTTAGTAACCAGGCTTTTATTGGCCAGCTGTTCTGTGAGGACATTTGATGCAGATCTGTATGGTCCTGGATGTTCAGGTTGCAGGCAACCTGCAGGTAGACACATGCTACTGGCCTGTTCTGTATCACCTGCCTCTGCTTTTTTTTTTTTTTTTTTTTTTTTTTTTGTAGCAAAGTCAATAGCCAGAGAACATTTGTATTCTCTTGGATTTGTTTTGGTTTTTTTGTTTTGTTTTGTTTCTTCATTTGTTTTCTTGATTTCACATTGTCTTCTCAGGGTGTAGAGGAATTTTAATGCAGCAACATGGCTACTCTGATCACATTCAAAGACCTGCTAGGCCTGTGTGATCTTGCTGTAATACAGACACTTCCTTAGGTCACACCTTGAATCCCAAACAATGAAGGTAAAGTGAGTTTATAAAAAGAAGAAGCCATGTTAAAAAATTATGTCTAATTGAGGGGCAGACAAAGTGATGAATTGGAGAAAGATTTGACTGAATCAGTCAGAGATAGGATATGCCCAACTTTCATGAGAACAGAGAGGAAAAAGAAGCTACCTGAGAAAGCAGCACAGGAAGAGAGAAAGGAGGCAGTTTTACAGGACAGTTTTACAGAGACATTTTGTAGAAAAAAAAATACAAGCTAGGCACAGGTGAAGACAGATGAGTGAGAGAATGAGAAGGAGCCAGAAGATAAAAACATATTGCTAGAATTAGTTTGAGGCCAATCAGAGCAGAGAAGCTAGTTTAGATCAGTCATCTTGGAAAGTTTCAGTCAGAACTTCTGAGTTGAACCAGCTAGCCAGAGTTCAGAAAAGAGCTAGAAAGAGTGAGAGGTTTGTTAGCAGTAAGTTTCAGAGGCTGAAAACATTCTAGGCCCATATTAGATGTATGGAGACTAAAAGCTTCCAGTACTAGGCCTATGTTAGCAGGCAGAGGCAGTAAGCCTCCAAGGTGACAATTAGATCACGTGAATAAAAGTTACTTTTACATGTGGTATAGTCAGATAGAAATGCTCTGGGTTCAGCCCAAGCCATGTATTACTAAAGCTTGGACACAGCTCTCATCTCATCACCTTCCATCCAAGTTACATTTATGTCAGGAAAAATTTTAAAATCACTGTTTTTCCGCTTTCCTCAATACAGACTAGCTTGGTCTCATATACCTTCTTTGTTCACTTGTAGATTAAACACAATTTTGTGGGCTCTGAAAAAACTGCACCCTCTGTTTTACCAGACAGCACACAGATAGTTTACTTTTCAAATGTTGGATGACATGGGGGGGAAGTGAATGTGGTAATACATTGCTTAAAATCCCTTTTTTTACTACTTTACAGTTTCATCCTTCCTAAGCCTCCTTGCTCAAAGGAGATCACTGTTTTCTTTCTGGTATCTTAAATTTATTCTAAACAAAAAGTATATTCACTGACTGCAGTTTTAAAAAAATAGTATGGAAGAACATCTGCAGTCTCATATGAAAGCCAGAGCTCAATAATCACAGTTATTACTGCTGAATTTAGGTACTGACAATAGGAACATGTATCGTTGTGAATATTAACCAGTTTTGTAGTTCCTTCACCAATACCCATTCTATGGACTTTTCTTCTCTTTGCCTGAAGTTATTATTATTATAAACTGTCATTTAAAAAATTCATTTGCTCATCCAATATGTATAAGTATCTAATTGGTTCTCTATAGAGTTTCATCTGTATCATGCTTGTCAGATTACACCACTCCCTGGGTTAGGTTTTACATAAAGTATATTGTGTGGAGTAGTAAGGCAAATGTCTTATTTGTTGGTTTATTGTTTATATGTTGAGGCAGGGTCTCAATATATATCCCTGAATGACATGAAACTCATGTTCACCCACCCACATGCCTCACCTCTTGAGTGCTGGGACTTAAGACAGGCACCACACTTCCCAGCCCGCATGCTAAATATCCTTAATGGTAGAACTCATGGCAAATCCTGTGGCTCGCTTGTTTGTAAAGGAGACACAAAACTCATTAGTTCATTTTATTGTCTTTAAACTACATATTTCACTTGATGCATTTAAAATATCAGTTGGTGACTGTTCGATTTTTTTAATAACACAGAGAAAGGTATGGATGACAGACATCAAACTACATGAAATAGGGCTCAGAGATCAAAGTTTTTCCGCTGGCTGTAAAATGCCCTAGTGGTTTTCGGTCTGCAGGTCTGCTTTAACTCAACCCTTGTCAAAGTAGAAGGTTTGGGTAGTGGTTTCAGCAGGCTGTAGGCTAGTTTCTTTATGTCTCGTTGGTTTCAGGGCCTGTAGCCATCTACTTTCCTTGACTTCCTCCATGTAAACCTTGCATTTCCACACCCATAACTTAAGAGCTGCATAATAATTACACACAACCTTTAAGAAAGTGGAGTTTTCATTAAAGTTCTGCTGCGGATCTGAGCTACCAGATGACAGATGCTGCTACAAGCCCAGAGTATTATTAGCATCAGTAATAATTGTAATAAAAGCATGCCTCGCTTTCTTTTAAAGATGTAGATGTTACTTTTTTTTTTCATTTCACATAACTCAAGGCAAATGTGGGTGTGAACACTTCAAAACACTTTCACATCCTCAAGGGAAAACCCTGAAGTGAAGAGCATTAAAATTAATATCCACATCAGTTCCTAGAGCAAAATGCCTGACACAGACTAACGAAGCAATTTCTCATCCTCTCCTGTAGCTTGTAAGTGAGAGTTCCCAGTGAGAACCCCTGGGCTGGAAACAATGAGAAATTTCTGACTTTGTAGGATTTTCTAAGACTTCTTACATATGACAAGAGCCCTGCTGCCTAGCAACCGCCTACATACACAGCAGAACCAAGAAGTAAAAGACAGACAAAAAGGTCTCTGCCACTCCCAGTAGGTTTTTTATATTCCACATTCTGAAATTCTTAAGTTCTCTTCTTAGGGAAGCTCTCCAACCTAGTATTTATTATTCTTCATTAAAACACAACTCGGCCTCGTCTTAGTAAAATACTTTTCAAGCACCCAACAAAGGGCAGGAAAGATAAAAGGAAACTATTGCATAAACTACGTAAAAATCCTGGCAACCATTTCAAACATGGCCTCTGAAAGAACACAAGGAAGAAACTAACGTAATAACCCAAACTCTGGTATATGGACACATGTGAGGTTAAAACTGCTGTAACGTCGACTAAAGGTAATAGTGCATAGCTCTACAAAGCAGTGTTTTATTCCTACTATGGTAAATCCAGATGTTGATTAAAATCATGTCTGGGTGTTCCTTAGTTCTCTTTCACCAGTCTTACAATTATAATCATTATTGCTTTTATCTGAATAAGATGCACTACTTTTGGCTGTGGGGTTTTTTTCTGATGATCACACAGACCTTCATTGTCTATGTTTCTTAGATGTGCCATTGCTGTTTGTAGCATGTGGTGGTTCCATTGTCATGAGCATCTCTGATACAGTTAGGTTGCTATAAATCTTGCTTGTTCATAATCCTTTCCAGAATGGCAAAGCTAAAGACACTTAGGATAAAATGCAAGGCATAATTAATATCCAGACATGCTCCCCTATCAGAGCCACAGCTTGGTAAGAAATTATCTGGGATGGAGGAGGATTTAATTTTCAAGATTCAACTTCCTAATAATAGTTTCTGAGAATTATCCCCTGTGATAAATTTTCCTTTACCTTGTAATCACCAAACTGTTGTTTTGGGTGTTACAGCATAGTTTTCTTAGGCACAGACTTCTCGAAGTCCTGAGATATTTCACAGAAAAGGTGAGGGTTCCCCCCAAGCATGCCACATTGCTCTGGCATGCTCTATCCCTGCTAGTCAAGAGTCTGGCTTACATCCTCCAACTACCTTGCTTCTGGTACATTTTCACTCTAACAGTAATTGGTAAAAGAAAATCCATTGACAGCTGCCCACTGATGCATGGCTTCTCATTCCTGGATTAGTCAGATTTGCACTTTGGTGTATAAAGCTGACCAC
The DNA here is from genome assembly GCA_907169655.1 of Acomys percivali. Lineage (NCBI taxonomy): Eukaryota > Metazoa > Chordata > Mammalia > Rodentia > Muridae > Acomys > Acomys percivali. The sequence goes on along the minus strand of OU015743.1, from coordinate 98,822,404 downwards.
CCAGGAACAACTACTGATAGTGAAATTGTATTGCAGTTTACTGCTATACTTAGCATTTTTTTTCAATCCACCAGCATACCCCAAGGAGCACGAGGTTCTATGCACTCTTTCAACCACACCATGTAAATTGTGGTGGCAAGCTGTGAGTGCTGGCTTTCTCTCAAACACTCCTGCAGAGAATTTCACATGAGTGAGGCACTGTCCATGAATTAGAGAAATAAAAGCAAAATAACAGCAGAGAGTCTGTTATTATAGCAAACAGTCTAACCCTGATGAGATATATTAATTCACAAAGCCTCCAGAAAAGAACATTCTGGAACATCTGGGCCCTGGAAGAAGGTGTGGGGAACTTCCCTCCTGACAGATTCTGAACTCTGGTGGCCAAGGAAGGTGGTCAGCCTAAATGCAGCCTTCCTTCACTGCCTTGGGATGCTTTCAATAAGCACTTGGCAGGAATATGCTTATAAAAGAAGCCTCCAGCCCATGAGGTGGGGTGGGACAATGAAAACTAAACAAATGACCAAATTCTCCTTGAGAAGCTAATTATAGACATCCTCATAGCTTTGGGAAGGCTTCTTCCTTTACAGAGCTCAGCCTTTGACACCACCTATTTATTCTGTGATGCTCAAGACACTGATGTCTGAGCCACCTGTACATTTGAGCATGAGTGCACCACATTTGAAAATAGGTGCCCTCTCACTCAGGACCTGACAGACAAATCTGAGAACCGGTCAACTGCATCACACAAGCCAAAGCCAGCCAGCCCACCACACTCCTGAATTCGCGTTAATGTAGACCATTCTTCAGCCTCTGCCAGTCTAAACAATTATGCTTGCAATAGCCATACACAGATACACTCTAGTTACGTCTGTGGTCATCTGGGAGTGCTGCCACAGGGCCTGGTCTGATTGGATATGAAAGAAGCCCAGCAGAGGCAACTACATATAAGAGAACCGCCTGGGGAGCAAAAGCAGTGCTCAGAGAGGGTCCCCAGAGGACCCTGGTATACTTGGAGGTTCACACATAGCTGTTGCCTTGGTGTTATTTCTGACAAAGTATGGACTATTAGTACTATCATTGAATTAAGATAGAAATATTGAAATGTCAAGAATGATGCTTAAGCCTTCTTTTGTTGCCTTGACAACACAATGAGTATGTTCTCTCCTTTGTAACGCCAACTCTGTCATCTTACGGAAAGGAGTGGAAGCACCCAGAGGCTCTTGCTCCATGTCTGCTACTAAAATGACAGCTCACAGCACCTTCTGTCTACTTCTAGCTGCTTTTAAACCATCTACATTTTTACCAGCAGAAGTATTTGTTTAAAAAACACCCGTCAATAATAAATTCTCAGATTGCTTGCTGCCCAAGATGTCTCTCAAACTTGGCACTGGAACTCTATGTAAAAACCTCAAGTGATATTTTGTATTAATATGAGTTTCTACTGTCACATAACACTGTGAAGTGACTTCTCTGTATACTAGAGACTTTTTTATCATTTCTTGAGCTACCAGGTGAATTAAATGAAAATAAGTGAACTCTATTAAGAACTGCCCTGTATTTGGTAGCCTGTGGGGAAATGTGTCTTTTTTTCTTATGCATACTGGTAACAGGACTTGTTTTTACAATATTACCTTTTACATAACTGTGCTGATATCTGTATATTATATTCTACAGTCATCAGAACATGTTCTTTAATAGAAAATACATACCTTTTAATGTCTCTCTGAACACTTTGATTCTGAATAAGTTTACAAGTTATATGTAATAAGCTATTATTTTCAACCATGAATAAAGGTGTACATTGAAATAGAAGTTGAATGCCATTTTAATGATTCTCCTTGTAAAATGGTTTCATCATTCTGAATCCCAAAGTCCAACACATTTTTAGCACTGACATGATGCCCTCCAGACCACAAAGTTTTGGTTTACACACAAAATTAGTAAAATAAGTAATATGCGTATGTATAAGATTACTTTCAGAGGCATAGAAATCAAAGGATTTTGTGTTTAGTCTTACAGTTTATCCATAATTTCGCTGTGAAAATATAAATATTCCAAAATTCAAGACCTGTGCTCCTGGGCACTTCAGAGAGGGATGGCTCCCCTATCTTGTGTGTTTGTAAAAGAAGTTTGGACAAGTGTGCATCCTCAGTGTTCCTGCATTCTTCAGATTTCAATAGTTTACACTTCATACTTCTATCTCACAAGTGATGGAAGCCACTGGCTTTTGTGACTAGAGGAAACCCGTCCCTTTTCCAAGATGCCCTGGAAAATTTGAAGCCCTGTAAACCCACTCTGCTGACTTGCCACTGGATGTGGCTAAGCTGGATTCTCAGCTCATACCTCAGCAGTTCAGTCTAGCCAGCCTCCTCCAAAGCAGGAAACAGGCTCTCATCTTGGTTTCCATGCAAAATGAACACAAAGCCCTATAAATAACTATACCAAGGTTTGATGATGACTGTGTAACTACTTAGAGTACAGATCAGGAGAGAAACGCTTAAAAAGTAGGCCTCAGGGCCCAGTGTGCTGATCATCACACTGAGTTCACCCTCTTAGCCAAGCCTCTATTCCTTTCTCCTTGTCTGTTACCATGTTGCTACCAGGAAACCTACTGTTTCTAATATCTTCACTGTCTTTGAGTCAAGTCACACACGATCCCCTCCAACCAACCTATCCAGGGAGCAATAAACCCCTTAACATCAGCATAATTTCCCAGGTGTAAAAGAGTGTTAAATAGCTGATCAGAGACACTTCACTCTGTGATTCCATTCCTGGGCACAGTGAATGACTTATCCTTGCAGTGGCAACCACTCTTCCCCCTGAGTTCACTATCATCAGATAAAAGGAAGGCGGGGATTGCACATTGCATGGGAAATCTCTGCGTTACTTTCATGGTATTCCTCTGGTTCTGTAACTTATTTAAAATGGAGAAACTTGCTTTAGTGATGCTATGGTATGGATCTTAAATGTCCCCTGTAAGTCTGTCCAGTGCACTGTGGGAAGATGGTAGAGCCTGTAGGAGATGAAGCCTGCTGTGTTGTGGGGAGGTGGGTCTTAGGTCACTGGAATAGTCCCCTTGAAGGAGATAACATGACTCCAACCTCTCTTCTTTCTTCTTGCTTTACTACAAGCTGCTGGCTTTTCCCTTCAGCACCTGCTCTCACTCTGATGCCCTGCCTCATCATGAGCAGAGTTAATGGGGACAATGAGCACCACAACTGTGAGCCAAATGAACCTTCCTCTCCCTGTCACTGATTTGTTCTAGCTGTTTGTCACAATAGCAGAAGGATGACTAGCACAGCGACATTTCCTCAGCAACATAAATATGACACTAAAAAGCATAAATATTTCTGTCCCTATCTCTGTTGAGCAAAGACCAAAATACATTCTAATCTCAAAGCGCCAATCCAGTTCAAGACAAAACAAAAACCAAAAGTATCGTGTTGGGTTCCCCTTGACTAGATATTTAAATTCTTAAGTCTAGTTGGGCAAATAGCAATGACACTTCTGTTCCCATACTTCACCAAGCGTGTGGATTTAAACCACAAATTCTCACATATAGTCCACTCTATCTTCTTTGTTTTCTTTTTCTTCTTTTTTCTTTTTCTTTTCTTTCCTTCCTTCTTTCTTTTTTTTTCCCATAAGTCAAAGTAGCTTTAACAATATCTCTCATTTCCTAGCTCCTATTCCCCAACTCCACCACCTCTTCTTCTGTTATGGGTCTCATTAAATGCCTTTCTAATGGAGAACTGAGTGTGCCAAATTCATTCCTCCCTCGCCTCCATTTCTTCTCTCCTCCTCCTCCTTCCTCTCTCTCTCTCCTCCTCCCCTCCCTCCCTCCCCCTTTCTGTCTCTCTATCTCTCCCTCCGTCCCTCTTTCTTCTTCTTTCTCTCTCTCCCTCCCTCTCCCTCCCTTCCTCTCCTCCTTCCCCTTCTGGTCTTACCTTCTTCTATCTCACACTTTTGAGGGTGGGAAGAGAGGTGAATGTTTCTGCACCTGGCAAAGCAATGCTGTATTTCTAAAATAACAAATCTGAGCTTCGTTTGCTTAAAATGTTGTAATAGAGGCTCAGTACGGAGGCACATGCCTGTGATCACAGCCCTTGGGAAGGTAGGGCAGAAGGATCAACATGAGGTCAGGGTCACCTGAGCTACACATCAAAGGCTTAGGAAAGTCCCAATGGAGTTAAAATATAGAAACAGAGATAAGAACCAGATGGAAGATCTTCATCTTGGTGTTCGAGATCTTCCATGGCCTGACACAACCTGTATTATTAGCCCCTTATCTTACTGTCTCCCTATTCCAGCATGAGTCCCTATCTGGCTTTGTCAGACAGACACCCTCCTCTTCTCTCACCCTTCCATGACTCTGTATATATAATTCTTCCCATCACTTGAGTTGCCCCTGAAATTCATGTAATCTAAAGTCAACCTCTAAGGTACAATATTGAAAGGTGGTTCTCCTGTGCAATGGTCAGGTCAGGAGAGGTCTGCCTTCACTAATATGAAGTAGGTCTGTTATAAGGGCAATACTGGAGGATAATAGGGGGCCTAAATATCAGGATATACATGTATGAAAATAATGTAATGAAACCTATTATTTTGTACAGTTAATATAAGCCAATACAAAATGGCAAAAATATGTTATTCAGGTATGCACATGCCCTCAGCCATGTGACACCTCAGCAAGAAGTTTTCACAGCTACTACCCTCAAGAAATATCTACAAGAACTATAAGAAATAAGTCTCAGTGCTTTATAAATTCCATAGTCTGCAATACTCTGTTAAAGTAGCACAAAAGAGATGAAAATAATGAAACAACCTAAAACCTGAACAAATATATTTAAATACTAATTTCTAAAAAAAAAACAAAAAAAAAACTTACCAATTATTATGCTCAGGTTTATATGATATGGAAATTTTTCAAGATTTTATATCTGGAAAAGGTTAACAAATAATTATTACCAAATTATCACATAAATCACATCAGACAAGGCCCAGTGAGTCCTCAGAATAAGGGTCTAGACAGCATTAGGTCAAGTGCAATTCTGAAGTGCAGGCTCTTTATCTATCTGCTTTCTCTAGTGGAGGCTGATATATTAATGCTATGAAAATGCTACTTTTCTGATCTAAGATGCTCTGTGTTCTGTCATAGTAGCTCCAAAGTCTATCATTGATTTTGTAAGATATTACAAATTATATGTTAACATCTTTCCTGAGATTTTCACTCAATTTATAGTTGATGGTTTATAAAATCTGCTTACTTTTGCTTTTATAATAATTCATTTTGTCTTCTGGTACCTGTCTCTTCCTCTAATATTCTCCAATTTCACTAAGAACACTGGTTTCACCTGCACAACTAGGCACTCAACATTTTAAATAGTAGTCATTGAATCTTCAGAATGTTCTGGGCACAACACTGGGCCAGAGGTTCCTTTGAGTCACTCAGAGAGACCATATTGTAATTTTCTGTGTATTAAAAGACAAAACATCAGGAAACCAGGTACATATTTATTTTTCAATGTAAACTTGAAGCAAACCAGTAAATACCAAAAAAAAAAAAAAAAAAAAAAAAAATCCTTAGCTCACCTCAGCAGGTCAGATTTAAAAACTGGGATAATATAGGATGGTGCCCGTGTAGTAATAGCATGTTGCTCCCCTGACATATCTCATGCTTTAAAAAAATAAATAGGATTGAATTGTGATGATAATGAGTGTCGTTAAAATTAAGGGAATTATATGATAAAAGTTAAATGGATATTAATTACATTAAAAATGTAAACTTGGAACAAGTTAGTAAGCACATTAAAATTAACTCATTTTCGACTGCTCATATCACCCTTCCAAGTCTCATGAAAGAAGGGTGGAAACCATGATTCACTGTGTTATAGGCATGACATGGCCACGGCACATATGAGCTCACAGTAGCCGTGATGACCTGCATGGGATCTTCGGGAAACTGAGCCCATCTAGGCTCAGTGACAGCTGCAGAGGCATTCTAAGAGCCCACCCCTGCCCTGGAGAGATATTGTCAATTGAGGGCTACTGAGGGAAAGACAGTCACTGTTTTCAGTAATGTAGCTACTGGTGAACCACCAATGCCTGGTAGGTAGATATACACCAATGCTCATGTGTTCAGCCTTGGTGAAAATTAATGAGTCACAAATCAAAAGCAATAACAACAACAACAAAAAAAGGCATTAAACTGGGATAGGAACCTGGCAGGAGAAAAGGAGGTTGTGAGGCTGGTGATGGCATAAGATAGAGGGATGAGTGTGGCTAGAATCTATTACTTTATACATGTATGAAATTGTCAAAGAATAGATTAATTTAGAAAAACCTGTTCACAGTGCCGTCAAAAGTGAAGTGAATGGTGTGACAGACAGGAAATGGATATGGTAAGATGGAGGACGGGGCCCTGGCTTCCAGAGTTGCCTTCTAGGCCATATAACTCTTCTCTGAGAGTGGGCCACTGAGCTAAAACCTAAAGAAGGAGCAATCTGCAATGCAGACAGCCTTAGAAGTTGCCTTTGGACTTGAGAGAGGAGCAAATATGAAATAGGAGACTATATGGTGCAAAAATAGGAGGGAATATCTAGGGAACTGAAAAGGCTCTTCTGTGTCCAGAAGCCTTAGAGGCGGCAAAGCCAAGGGTTGTTCCGTAGAAATCTCTAGCCTGTATTTTTTTTTGTCATTAATTTTTAAAGTTAGTATACAAAGTAATGGGTATCTTTATGGCATTTTCATGCATCCGTGCTCATTGTACTTTGCCCTAATTTGTCCTCTTCTATGTTCCATGTTGCACTCTTACTGGTTCGCTTCCCTCAAACAGACAAACCCCTTCTGCTTTCACACCACATGGATCCTATTTCTTCTCTCCTCCCTGACACCAAACATTAAGTCTTATCACCATTGGGTAAATTTAGTGGCCTGAGATGATGCCTATTTGTTAATAAGGTAAAAAAACAAAACAAAAAAACCTAGTAACTACCAAGACTTGGATGTATTTCATGTTTGTTGTTGTTTGTTTGTTTGTTTTGAAGACATATTTCCATCTATAGCTCATGAAGTCCTTGAACTTGGATCTTCTTGTTTCAGCCTCCCCAGAGTGGTAACAACAAGCCAGTACCAACTCACCCTCTTGCATGTACCTTTAAGTGTCAGAATACTTGGCAACAAATACAGAGACTGCATTCTTCCTCTTACTAAAGCAGAAATTAAATTTATTTTTTCCTTCATGTAAGGCATTCAAACTGATACAGTGGTACCAACACACAACAAAGGACACTCTTGGTCATCTCACAGTGAGGCATAAGAATTTGACATTCGTCGATATGGAAATTCAATCACAAAAGACGTTTCTGCCTGCAGACTGTGTCAAAGTGACTTCATTAAATGAGCTTTCACAATGCAGCTCCCCTAAAGCTGCCATCTCCTGTAAGAGTTGTGTTAAAGGTCTCTAGCGAGGAAGCCTAGCATTAGTGATGCTTGATTCTGGCCTTGTCATTTTGTTGATGAGAAACAGAAGGTGATGGCACATCTCCAGTTAATGCAATCCATTTAGAACTCTGAATACATCTTTAAGGACAGTATGTCCTGGGGAATAAAAACTGCTGGCAGTGGTTTCCTTCGTTTGCAGTCCTGGTTGCAAAGTGTACAAAGGAAAAGAGTGGTGCTCTGTCACAGCCCACACCTTCACTACCTTCTCTCTTTTCTGTCCTTTGCTTTTTTCTCATATCTGTGCTTTCTGCATTATGTAGTCATCATTCTCAATTACCCCACATTATCCTAGTACCGAGCCCCGCTAATCATTAGTTCTTCACTTGCGTCATTGACACCATTTATAAATAATTGACTTTTATTAATCTGAAATTTCTGATATATAATAGAACTGAACCACCCCCCCCCCACTTTATTACAAAGAGGGAAAACACACAGAAAGCAGATAAGACAGACCCTCACATCAGCAGAAGACTTCCACAGTGTTTCGACACCCACCCCATCCTTCAAACTTCCCTTTTTTCTCTTTGCCTGCCATGCCACAGGGCAGCATGCTTCTCCCCCCACTCCCCGCCCCCAAACACATCTCAGTTTGGCATCCAAAGGCTGGAAGCTGCAAGTAAAGAATTCACTGCACTTAGAAGCATATTCTAGCAAGCAAAGGATCTTTCATAGGCATTAAGGGGTTTTAAAGAGATTATCAATCTAGCCAATGGACAGGACATTCTCCACAGTTGAGTGGAGAGCGGGGACTGACTTTCACAAGAACTCTGGTGCCCCATATTTGACCACATCCCCTTGGTGGGGAGGTCCAGTGGAACTCAAAGGAAGGATAACAGGCTATCAAGAAGAGACTTGATACCCTATTATCATATAGAGGGGGGAGGAGGTCCCCATCAGTCACAGACATAGGGGAGGGGAGTAGGGTGAAAGCAGGAGGGAGAGAGGAACAGGGGAATACAAGGCATAGGAGGAGGATACAAGGCAACAGGAGGATAACAATTGAGATGTAATATGAATAAGTTAATAACAAAAGAGATTATCAAACTCCCTCCACTGATGAAGGAATAACATTTTTAAAAAGGTGAGTGAAGCTACCTACAATGAAACTGAATCCTGAGCATGTCTTTATGCCTTCGACCTGCCAGTAAAGATAAACCCAAAGCACACACTTCTCCCAGTACCTTCCCAGCAAAGCTCAGGCACCAGCCTTTATTCCATAGCTGCTTTACCTTCATGGAGGATCTTGGAGCCTTTTGCATCCAGGGGTTCAAAGGTCATAGAGTGGTTGCTGAGGCACTTGGATCTGGACCAGGCTGGAGATGAACTGCATCGCTGTGCCCACACATTGTCACAGGCATGCCAGATAACAAGGAAAGGAAAACACAAAATGTTGATAGGGTCCTGAAAGAAAAGTAAATAGAATAGAGTCACTCAATTACTTTGCCTCAGCAATCGTATATAAAAGCATTTTAATTAAGTATATTTTCCTTTGTAATTATTAGGGTTAATATTGGGAGTTTAGTGATAGTTACAAAACTTAGAAGAGTTTGAAAGAAATAAATTGTCCTGAAATGTTAAGATTCCACAGAACAGTAGAGACTTTTAAGTATATCTCAGAGATAACTACACATTCATGCTTATTGCTGCACTAATAACAGCAATGATATAGAAGCAGCTGAGCTGCCCATCTAGATTTTCATACATGTCCATACATATGGCATAAAAGCAAGAACAGCTATTTGAAGGGAGAAAGGTGATCTGTAAGAAGAGGAGGAAGGATGGGGTGGGTGATAGGAGGCAAAACTAAACAAAAGATAATGATGTATGTAAAAAAAAAAAACATAACAAACTATTGAGAAAGCAATGATGGTGAGAGTCTTACTATAAACCTTTCTATACATTCTACAAGATCAAGCAGGTCACTAAGAAAGGGATGGACTTTTTTCACAATACTTTCTAGGACAGTGTTTCTCAACTTGTGAGTCATCAGCCATAAAGGACCAAATGATCCTTTCACAGGGGTCGCCCTAAATATCAGAAAACACAGATATTTACATTACAATTCATAACAGTAGCAAGATTACAGTTAAGAAGTGTCGACAAAAATAATTTTATGGTTGGGTGTCACCACAACATGAGAAAGTGTATTAAAGGGACGCAGCACTAGGAAGGTTGAGAACCACTGCTCTAGAGGAACCAGCAGGTCCCTCTGCTGCCAGGAGAGAAATCTACCACCCTTTTCCATCTTTCCATATCCCCTCAGTCTGTCTACACAGTCATGCATCTACTCAGTCATCCCTCATGTGTGGCCTTTGGTATCATGTCTGTTTGGATCAGAGGTTAGAGTGAGAGGCTGCAGGGGGAGGAAATATGTCAGAAAATACTCCAGATTATTTTTCCTTAAAAGAGTGTTTCTAGGACACTTTTAGCAGTGAGAAGGGAAAAACCAACTCCCCTTCCTCATCACCATCACTTACACTCTGTACAAAGCCCCTGATAGCAAGCATTTCTCTAATAGAACGACAAACAAGCATCAGCCATAGCTCAGAAGCACACTGCCTAGCTTCAGGTTGCTTTGTCTCTTTGATATCCCAGACATTTTTTTTTTGTAAACCCACATTTCAATGCATTCATGACATGTGGTTAGCTGCAGATTGTAATATACGTGTACATTTGGAATGGTGTGTTGACCTAAAAAAGAAAAAATGCAGGCCCCTCTGCTTTAGCAATACTTTGACCTACATCTCACAGATGTAGTCGCACATGTATAAACAAGTGATTTATTGTTTTGCTTGAAATCTTAGTAGTAAGAAGAGATTAGAAACAATGCAAATGTCTATGCAGGGAACCATCCAGCTCGTCATAAGCAGCACGGAACTGGCCATTACACGATATTAGAAGCGGGGAGGAGCTCTGTGCACTAGGTGATTGTGACTTCTGAAACAGATGATGGGAAGCCTGTGAGCAGCCCAATGTACATGATCATGGTTTACATCCTAATCTCTCCTCAGCGACTCGGATGCATGCTAAAGCTCATCTGCAGGCTACGGGGAGTATTGGCTGATAGCAGCAGCTTTAGCAGATGGAGCGAGGTAGAAGGAAGTGGGGTTTTTGGATCGTGCCTTTGAAAGAGATGTTGTCATTCATTGCTCTTCCATGAAGTGAGTGTCTCCTCTGCATGGGCTCCTGCCAGAACATTCAATGCCACCAGAGGCCCAAAACCAATAGGGCCAAGTGACCATGTACTGAAGTCTAGAATGTTTGAGGAGTTAGTCTCACTGCCATCTCTAGATGGAAGATTACATGGTTGGGGCTACAGATGAAAGAAACAGACAATTTGGACTTTTCTTACACTCCAATTCAGAAAAATAAAACAAAATAAAAATAAAATAATTACTATATTTGAAGGTATTCTGGCAAACGTGAGCATGGCAAACATGGCTTTGGCAAGCCCTGCCCTTCTCCCCCATTCCTTCTGCATTGCTAAAAAACATGAGATTACATTCTTAAAGCTATCAACCATGGTCTATTCTTTTATTTGGCCACTTCCTCCTCCTGAGGCTTACTGACAAGCTCCAGCTACCAAAGTATTGAAGCCCAGCAATCAAAACCCCCTTTGGTTTGCCTAATTCATGGCCAATTAAAATTAAACAACTCAAGATAACATGGGGTTTCCCATTTTACCTTTATGAACTGCCATTTGCTTATAGGCCACGTCTGTCTCCTCTCTATCCAGAGGCAATTCTTTGCCCCCAGCCCTGCCCAAGGCAAATGGCCCTGCTCCCTTTCTCTTGTTCTTTTCCTTTCTCCCCTATCCTCTATCTCTTGTCTTGGGCTCTCATTTTTTGACCCTTTGTCCCTCTGGGACAAATAAATCTCCTTTGTGCTGAGAACTTGGCCTTGGAGTATCCTGGGGCAGTACCAGTCCCTTTCAATACTAAGTGTTCCCCTCTTATACCAGCAGTTCTGTAAGCTATGGAGAGGAGCCACAGCTCATACTTTGAGCTATTGCATTTTGGGGAAGGGTTATGATCTTGAAGCTAGTTTGTGTACAGCACTACGCAGAAAAATTGTGCGAGCCACATGATCCATCCTCCCTTCATCCTCAAGTGGAGAGTCTTTACTAGGTGCTCACTTGAAAGGAAAATTGAGATTTTTCTTTTACTAATAAGGTATAAGAATATTTTTCATGGACAAACATTACTTTCTTATGATTTTTTCCAGCTTGTCTATAGCTCAGGAAAACAAAAAGCAAAAGTAAGCAAAATACAAAATTAAGTCAATGGCATTAGGGTATTAACTTTGCTATTAAAGCCATTAACTTGCTGCTCCGGATCTAAATATTGACCTAAGACTTCGATGATACTGTGAAATTTTTACCTCAAGTAGACAAATCCAGAAGAAGATCATGTTTGACAAATGTCAGAAACTGCTCCCAACTGGCATTTTCATGAGTACATCTTTATTCTTAATGACATGAAAGGAAGTAGTTTCACAGATGCTTAGGGATGTATCAGGGCTCAGGGAAAAGCAGATGGTTATGTAACTCTACAATTAAACCAATAACCCTCAATTAGATGGGTGTAGCCGAGACATCTGTTGCATGCTTAACTTTAGTGGATATTTCAGACGTCCCCTGTCCTCCTCAGGACTTTATTATAGATAGCTGCAGAGTAAGGGCTGGGTGAGTTAAAGCTAAGAAGACAGACAGCAGTGTAGGATCCACCCTATGTCCCACACCTGCAAGGAATGCAATTACAGAGGCTGCCATCAAAGGGAAAGGGGACCTCATTCACATGGCCTGGCCTCTGAAGCCTCAGTGTGAACCAGAACCTGCGCATGATCAGAAAACTGGTGGAGGCTTTCCTGATCTACATGAGAAATCTCTTGGAGTACAAGGTAGAAATGAGACTAGGCCCATAGAAAAGTCACGGAGAAGAGATGGGTAAAAGCAGTATGAAATTGGAACAAAAATTGGGAGAATGATCATTTCACAGTGTGTGAATGCATGAAAACCTCAGACTAACGATGTTTTTCAGTGGTTAAAGCATTCACTTGGCATGCACCAGACCCTGGCGTCAATGCCAAGTACCCCCACAAAATGTGTATGTGTGCGTGTGTGTGTGTAATATACATTTATATACCTCATATATGTACAATGTTCATTTGTCAGTTATCCATCAATAAGGCTGATTTAAAGATCAGAGTAAATCTAACAGGGTTGCGAAGTCTAGTCCCAAGCCAGCAACTTCAGAGGCTCTGGGGAAATGTTGAGAGTAAGCCCATTTTGCCTCCTATTGATGAATGGGAAACTTGGGCACCCCAGTGGCCCACAGTGTAAAACCTTCCCTTCCAGGGGAATCAGTCTCCACCAGCCTTCCCAGCCCCTCGTTGGGGACCCCTGGAGACACCTTCTGCTTGTTGCCCTGTCGAAGTCCACCTGTGTTAGACGCCCCAGCAGCACAAAAACCTATATAGAAGCTGTCTTCTGGGTAGTCGTAAGACACACCTGTTTACTGAAAGAAATGCTAATAAGACATCTCTCCATTTAAAGAGGGGTAAGGGTAGGAAGTGTTTCTAGAAATTAAGCTCAAAATGGAATTTGAAAATTGCCATAAAGAAAGGAGTGGGACTAGGCAGGAGACATAAATTCAGATTCAGTTCTGAGGGAAATACATGACTTTGGATATTGAGATGTATCAGTGGATAAGAATGGAGTAGAGAGCAAAATTCACCCCCTTCTGAAAGATCTGGGGCTCAAGAAGGAAAGAAAAACTAATTGGAGGGAGTTGTGGTTCATCTGAGGCTTCCTGGGGCTGTGTCAGGTCACGGTTGGTCAGATCCCTTGCCTTTGCACCTACAGCCATATCTACGTGTCACCATCTTAGATAATCCACTGGGTATAAGAGCTTATCTGAAAGTCTCCTGGCTTCCATTTATCCTTACTTTATTGTGGGCGTACATGTGAGATATGAATGTACTATAAATAAAAAGTGTTTAGCTATACCTTGTATATTTTCAACTTATCACATAAATAGAATCTTTTCTTTATTTTTTACTTTATTAATTTATTCATATTACATCTCAAGTGTTATCCCATCCCTTGTATCCTCCAATTCCTCCCTCCCTCCCATTTTCCCCTTACTCCCCTCCCTTATGACTGTGACTGAGGGGGACCTCCTCCCCCTGTATATGCTCATAGGAATAGGATCTTTTCTTTATAAAAAGGAAAGTGGGGTAGAGGAGAAGGAAAAGAATCTTTGAAGTGTAGATTACAAAATCCAAGTGTATTTTATTTTTACCGTGAAAGAACCCCCTTTTTAAAATTAAAATAGCATCTAATGGCCTACATTAATTTTTTGGTGCTTTTTAAAAAATCAGACTTAAGGTTTTCCCTGCATGTGCTAATGGATTTGTATGATTGTGGTAGAATTGCTAGAATTGAGACCATGAGCCCAGTACATTTTTCAGTATGCCTGATGTCCAGAGCCACTGACCTCAGCACTTATCTACTGTATATTATGAGAAGCTTTAAACACCTTCGGGTTACCAGGTTTTTATCATTCATTTTATGAGAGTCCATCTGGAAGCCATCTGTGGAAGGGGGTCAAATTCCTCCCAGAGTTTAAGAGTAAAGTGAGTGGGTAAGGCAAACGTTAAATGTAGGCAAATTTTCCTTTAAAGATACTGTAATTCAACCCTGTAGCCCAGTGCTCAGGAATCTGATTGTTCACGCATATTCAGCCCAGCCAGGAGTTTTGCTGGCATTGAGCACGTAGCTCTTCCTTTATTTATGAGCCACCAGACGTATGCAGACAGTGATATAGGACAAAATAAAGTTCTTGTCTTCATACAAATTGCATTCCAGGTAAGGAGGCAGAAAATAATTACATGAACAAGTAAATAAAATTATATTCGAAGGTTTTATATACTGTAAAGGCAAGTGAAGCCCAGGCAGGAGCAACAGTGCTAAGAAAAGATGCTACACAGTGTTCAGGAAAGATGCCCAAAGCAGACAGGAAGGAAGCAGAAATCAGATTTGGGGGCTGAGCAGTGTTGGAGAAAGGTCAATGTTCCGGTACAAAGTGAGGAAGAATGTGGTGGCTGGAGGCAAGACGCTGTGACCTCACAGGCCAGTCTACAAATGAGGTATCACTCTGAGTGAGCTAGGATCAGCTGCAGAGCTCATACTACAGGGCATCAGGAAAGAAGGATTTTTTGTTTTTGCTAGTAAAGGAAGTCAGAATTGGTTGAGGAAGCTGAGGCAGTGCTCTCTCCACAAAAAGATGAAGGTAGCTCTCCTCTCACAGCAGTGGCCACAGTGATGAGCTAGCCAATGGACAGGACATTCTCCAACAGTTATGTGGAGAGTGGGGACTGACTCTGACATGAACTCTGGTGCCCCACTTCCCCTTGGTGGGGAGGCCTGGTGGCACTCTAAGAAAGAATAAGCAGGATACCATGATATCATGATGAGACTTGATAGCCTATGACCATATAGTTGGGGGAGGAGGCCTCTCTTGGTTATAGATCTAGGGGAGGGGAATAGGATGAAAGAGGGAAGGAGGGAGGAATGGGAGGATACAAGTAATGGGATAACAATTGAGCTGTAATCTGAATAAATTAATTAAATTTAAAAAATTTAAAAAAGAGATGGCTGAATTCTCCACTCACCAGATATTCTAGCTTACTTTCTGTTGCTCAGATAAAACACTGACCCAAAACAACTTAGGGTACGTGAGAGTTTATTTGGCTTACACTTCCAGATCATAGTTCATTTTTCAGGGAAGCTGGGGCAGGAGGAGTGGCAGGAACCGTGGGAGAAAGCTGCTTACTGCCTTGCTCCTGATTGTTTCTGATCTGTGGACATTTTTCTTTATCAGTTGCACTTTGGAGGTACCCTAGTCATCAAGTCATTCGCATGCCTATACTGATCCTACCCAGTGTGGAACACATGAGTTGGGTGACATGTGTGGTTCTTCATCCTGTAGTACGCTTCATGTCTACTTTTCTTTGTTCTACCATTCCCACCATCAACTGTTGGTCCCTGATCCAGTTCTTTTGCTGGGAGGAACTGTGGGTGGTATGCTTGAGTTGGACTTTCTGCCACTCAGTTTTCTCAAGAATATTTTTCATGGCTATTAGTTTCTTGTCATTATGCTGGTTCATTTATTTGGTTTCTAATGAGAATTTGAAGATGTTTGGACACTACCTCCACATTATAATCCAACAACCTCAAGGAAATGTAGTTAATCAACCCACTAATGAGATGGACCACTTACGCTCCTAACATGGTACTTAGTAAGGTCAGATGATAGTAACAGGGTTGATGGGATATTGTCATCATTTTAAGGTAGTTGTTTCTAATGATCAGTAATGTTGATTATCTTTTCAGAGACTGTTGATCTTTTCTGTGTCACCTTTTGAGAAATACTTGCTCAAGTGTGTTGTGCAGCTATTTCTTCCAAGGCAAAACTCATATGTTGGCAAAACTTACAAGATTCTGGAAGTTCAGAAACTTATAAGATTCACAAGGTCCCTCCTCAATGTCATACAAGCAGAGAACAATTGCTTGGGGGCAAAAAAAAAACGATTCTCGTGAGAGGAGCTGCCTGCAACTTGGACAGGAAGCTTTAAAAATCTTCTGAATTGTCATTCGCACTGGAGTGAGATTTTCAGTTATACAACTGCCTTTGGGTCACCTGTGTTTCTATAGGTAACCCCAATAAACTCCCAGAAGTTCTGTAACCCCTCACCCAAGCATCTAAAAAAATAACGTTAATAAACCTTGGTTCTACAAGCTTGACTTGGGTAAAATTCTTTCTTTTTTTCCTTTTATTGAAAATAGATTATTTCCATACAATATATTCTGATTACGGTTTCTCCTACCCATACTCCTTCTGGTGAGGCCACCTCACCTCCAATCCAGGTCCATGCCATTTCTGTCTCTCATAGAAAACAAACAGGCATCTAAAGATGAATAAAATAAAATAAAATAAAATGAAATAAAATAAAATAAAATAAAATAAGAGAGATTAAAAACAAATCATACTATGACAAAGCAATAAGAAGAATCTAAGAAAAACCATAAAAAATGCACATACACATAGATACACACATGTTCACCCACATAGAAGATCCCCCCCAAATAAAGGAAAACTCAAAACCATAATGCAATGAAAAAACTAAAACAACAATAAAAACCAATGCCCTGTCTTAATATTATGAGACAAAGAACCTCCAAACATGCCATTGTGTTTGTGTGACCAGCCACTGCTGGCCATGAGGCTGACACTTCAGTGTGGCTAGTTTCCTGAGTAAGACTCCCCTGGAAAAAGACAATTCGTCATTTACAAGAGCCTTTCAGGTGGAGCTGGCTTCTGGGTTGGGAACGGGGCATGCATCCACTTCTCCTTTCAGCTCTAGGAAGGACTCCTCTGGTGCAGACCTGCACAGGCCCTGTGCATGCTGCTTCAGTCTCTGTGAGTTGATATGGAAATCAGCCCTGCCATGTTGTGTTGAGAAGGTGTTGATTCCTTGGTCCTCCCTTTTCCCTGGATCTTACACTCTTTGCTGTCTCTTCAGCAGGATTTCCTAAACCCAGCAGGGAGAGATTATTTTTTAGTGCTGAGTGCTCCAAGGTCTCTCACTCTCTGCATAGTGCCTGGCTGTGGGTCTCTGATTTGTTCACATCTGCATAGGGAGGAAGTTCTCTAATGATGGCTGAGCTAGGCACTGATATATGAATATAGAAGATTGTCATTAGGAGCCATTTTATTGCTATGTTCCTTTAGCATTGTGGTTCTCAGCCTTCCTAATGCTGTGGCCCTAGAATATAGTTCCTCATACTGTGGTGACCCCCCACACACACCATAAAATTTTTTTTTGCTATGTTATAACTGTAATTTGTTACTATTACAAATCATAATGTAAATATCTGATATACAGTATGTCTGATATGAGACACCTGTGAAAGGGTTGTTCGACACCCCCCCCCCAAGAGAGATTGCATCCTATAGGTTAAGAATGGTGACTTTAGCAGAACAGTAGTGTTTGGTTTTTACCTAGATCCCTGGCCTATTTAGTCTTATATTCTTGGTCACCCAAGCAGCATTATGTATGGGGTCTATCTCATGGAGTGAGCCTTAACTCAAATAAGCTACTGGTTAATTATTCTAACAAGCTTTGTGCTATAGTTGCAACAGTAAATCTTGCTGGCAGGTCACTGTTATAGATTAAAGAGTTTGTAACTGTTTTGCTTTCTCCTTTGGTAGCATGCAGAGTAGCTTTCAGTACCATGAACACTAACTAGTCCATAAGAGTGAAGGCTCTAGGGAAGTGCTAGCTCTGTCTCCCTGTGTTCAATGAGTTGTGTAGGCATTGCCTTCAGCAATAAGGGCTCACCATTAGTTTGAGGAATGCCACCAATAGCCTGTGTTGTGTGCGGCTTCCCATGGGACCCCTTTGGCCTACAACTCAATTACTTGTAACAGAATCTTAGTACTGGAAGGTTCCTTTGGTGTCATGAGAAGAGCAGTTGGGAATCAATCTCCTCCATTTTTTGAAAATTTCATCTGATCACCTTTTTATATGTATATGCTTTAGGAAGCTTCTACAATATTATGTTTCTATACTGCCCCTTAAATGGTTTTTAGTTTTAGTTGTCCCCCCATATTCTCTCTTCTCCCCTTTTCCCTCTGTCTCTGTTTGACCTTCTCATTCCAGTCAGTCCCTCCCTTTTTTCCTCTATAACTATCTATATTTCCCAAATCCCTTATTGTCTAGCTAGCCTTGTGGTTACAGATTGTAACTTGCTTATAATAACTTAAGAACAAACATCTACATATAAACAAATGCACATCATGTTTTTCTTTCTGCAAGTTACCTCACATAGGGTGATTTTTTTTTTCTAGTTTTATCCATTTACCCATGAGTTTCATTTTTGTTTAAGCAGCTGAGTAATACTCCATTGTAAAAATGTAAATTTTCTTTATCTATTCTTCTGTTTAGGGGCATCTAGGTTGTTTCTGATTTCTGGGTATTATTAATAGATGAACAATAAACATGTTTTGGGCAAATGTCCTTGTGATAGAATGAAGTGTCTTATGTGTGTATTCCCAAAGGTGTTCTAGCTGGATCTTGGAGTAGATTCATTTTTATCTTGCTGAGGAACCACCACACTGATTTCCATAGTGGTTGTACCAGTTTGCCCTCCCATCAGCAATGGATAGGTGTTCCTCTTGCTCCACATCCTCTCCAGCATGACCCATCACTTTTTAAAATTAATTTATTCAGATTACATCTCAACTGTTATCAATCCCTTGTATCCTTCCGTTCCTCCCTTGCTCCTGCTTTTACCCTGTTTCCCTCCCCTATGTATGTGACTGAGGGGGACCTCCTTCCCCATTATATGGTCATAGGCTATCAAGTCTCATCTTGGTAGCCTGCTTATCCCTTCTCTGAGTGCCACCAGGCCTCCCCACTAAGGGGAAGTTGTCAAATATGGAGCACCAGAGTTCATGTCAGAGTCAGTCCCTGCTCTCCACTTTTTTGTATTGATCTTAGCCACCCTGATAGGTTTAAGATGAAATCTCAATGTAGTTTTGATTTGCATTTCCCTGATGACTAAGGATATATTGAGCATTTCTTTCTTTTTTAATTTGTTATAATTTATTTATATTACATTCCGATTGTTATCCCCTTCATTGTATTTTTCAGTTCTACTTTCCCTCCCTCTTCTGACCTATTTCCTTCTCCTAGACTTCTGATAAGGAAGCCTCCTCCCTCGCTGCTGTCTGACCACAGCTTAGCAGGTGGCATCTGGATAGCCTGCATTCCTTTCTTCTGTGTGCACTCATAGTCTCCTCAACTAGGGGAGGTGACCAAATCAGGAGAACCAGAGTTCAGGTCAGAAGCAGTTCTTCTCTCCCAACAACTGTGGAGAATGAGTTGGCCATTGCATTTCTTTAAGTGTTTCTCATGTGTTTGAGTTTCTTTCTTTCTTATTGTTTTTTTTTTTTTTTTTAAGAATTCTCTATTTAGATCTGTACACCATTTTTTCAATTGTGTTATTTGTTTTCTTGGTATCTAGGTGAGTTCTTCATATATTTTGTATCTTAGTCCTTTATTGGATGTGGAGTTGGTAAATGTTTTTTTCCATTCTGTAGGTTGCCACTTTGTCCCAATAGAAGCTTTTCAGTTTCATGAGTTCCCATTAATTAGTTTTTTTATTAGTGCCTATGCTAACAGTGTTCTGTTCAGAAAGTCTACTCCTGTGCCAATGAACTCAAGACTATTCGCCACATTCTCTCCTATCAGGTTCAATATATCTATATTTGATCCATCTGGAGTTGAATTTTATGCAGAGTGATAATATGAGTTTACCAAAATTATTTTTTGACTTGTCATCATTTCCTTATCAGAGGTAAATACATATTTCTTATCATCTCCTCAGAAGAAGTAGCATAGCAACATCCTTTGTTTACTTTTTAATTGGATCTTTTTCTCCTGTTGTTACTAGGTCAGTTGGCATCCTCATATATTTAGCATATTCTCTCCCTACCATGCTCATGGCATTCAAATACTTTCTTCCATTTTGTGGGCTTTTTTTTCACTTTACTGAGTATTTCTTTCTCTTTGTTGGAGCTTCTCTGTGTGATACAGTCCCTCATCTAGCTCTGCCTCTTTTGTTTTGTTTTATCTATACCAAGTTCAGTGTCAAGAAGCTTTCCCACCACATGTTTTCTTTAAATAGTTTTAAAGTCTCAAGTTTTTAGTCTTTCCTGAGTTGATGTTTATGTGGTATGAAGTGGAGATCCATTTTTATTCTTCTATAGGTTGATACCCAATTGTGCCAACACCCTACCTTGTAGCATTTGTTTTTTTTCTCCATGTGTGTTCTTCAGTATCTTCATCAAAATTCGCTGATTGTAAATGCATGGACTTGTTTCTGATCTTGGCAAGAGTGCAAAGAAAAAAAAACTCACTCATATATTATCTGTGTAAATAACAGTTAATTTAGCCATTATGGAAAAAATGTGGAGCTTCCTTAAAAATTAAAAATAAAAATACTATATGAGTCAGCAATCTTACATCTTGGAACTTATCCAAAATAATTAAAATTAATGTCAAAATCCCTGTGCTCTGTGAAGTTACTGCAGCACAGTTCCCAGGAGCCAACATATGGCATCAGCCCAAGTGTTGATCAGGACATAA
Organism: Acomys percivali; assembly: GCA_907169655.1. Taxonomy (NCBI): domain Eukaryota; kingdom Metazoa; phylum Chordata; class Mammalia; order Rodentia; family Muridae; genus Acomys; species Acomys percivali. The sequence goes on along the minus strand of OU015743.1, from coordinate 98,801,686 downwards.
ATAAATACACAAAATTTAGTATATATGAAAAAAATGGAATAATATTCCATTATTGAAAAATGAAATCCAGTCACTTGTGACAATATCCTGAAGGATGTTATGCTAACTGTAAAAAGCCAGATGCAAAATACAAAGACACGGGCAGCCTCAGGAGTGGCGTGATGGACAAGTTCTCTAGAAGAATGAAACTGATAGAATGTGTGCATAATTTATAAAAGAGGATTTAGTAGAATGACATACAGCTAACAGATAGGGACTGGACAGTGGCTTACTGTAAGGTTTGGGAGCCCAGTAGTTACTCAGTCCACCAAGTTGAATGTCTCAGCTATTCTAACAGGCTTAAATGATTCCTGGAAAGCTGCTGGACTGTGGCCTGTGTTGGAAAGGTACAGAAGTTAAGAGTTTGATGCCAGTATGGGATAGACATGCTCATAGACGGGAGTGAGAGCAGACAGGTAAGCACACAGCTTCTTCTTTAGGCCCCTTTTAACTGGGCTGCCTGCCAGTAGGTAACAACTAGTGTGGGAGAGTCTCTTCAGTAAATTAATCCTTCCTGGAAACACCCTCGTGAACCCATCTAGAGGTGTATCTCTCAATTGATACCAGATCATGTCAAATGGCAATCAAGATTAATGTTAGTGAAATCTTTAAAATGTCAAACTCGCAAAAGCAGAAACTAGAGTATGGATTATAAGAAGTAGCGATATCAGAGCAGAAAATGTGGAGATTTCTCTTAAATGGTAGAAAGTGTATCTTAGGAAGGAGAAATACATTTTTCAGATTTATTGTATGGCTGAGTGACTACAGATAACAATAATATGTATTTTGTTTTGTTTTGTTTTTATAATATGTATTTTGAAAGAGCTAAAAGAGTGAATATTAAGTTTCATGCCACAGACAGGTAAATGAAGGATGTAAGTAATTAATTTGACTTAGTTATTCCGTATTTTATACATATATGAAAAATCACATTGTATTTCTGTCTTAGTCAGTGTACTCTTGCTGACCGTAACCATGGCAACTCTTATAAATGAAGGTATTTAATTGAGGCTGGTGTAAAGGATCAGAGGTTGAGTCCGTTATCTTCATGGCTGGGAGGATGGCAGAATGCAAGCAGAGGTGGTGCTGGAGAAGTAGCTGAGGCTTCTTCACTTCTATCTTTAGGGTGCAGGATAAGAGAGAACCACTGGATCTGGATTGAGCTTTTGAAATCTCAAAGCCCACCCCCCCAGTGACAAGTTTCCTCCAACAAAGCTACACCTACCCCAACGAATACAAACCTCCTAATGCTTCCAAATAGTGCCATTCTCCAATAAATAAGCATTAAAATATATGGGCCTATAGGGACCATTCTTATTTAAACCACTACATAATCCATATAGACTCCATCAATGATAGAATTATCATTTGCAAGTTATAATTGATATTAATAATTTTTAAAAAGAGTTTATTTTGATACCTTGTGAAAATGGTGCCTTCCAAAGAAGAAAGCCACACCAAATGCAACCAGAATAATTACAGAAGGACTTAAGATCACACACAACTCTTGTGAAAACTATTGGTAATCTTGAAAATGAGATATAGGAGGTAAAACCCATCTAGGTCCAATGAAATATATCTGCAAGAATATGGTGGTAGTAAAATTTCAAATAATATGTGTAATAACACTTTCAAAAGTTTACTTGTAAAAGAGAGAGAATGGAGGCAACAGGATTTGGCTTTGGTTTAGTTTGGTTAGTTAATTAGTTGGTTAGTTAGTTAGTTATGTATGTAGACTAGGCTGGCCTCGAACTCACAGAGATCTACCTGCCATTGCCTCCCCCAGTGCTGGGATTACAGGCTTCTGCCACTGCACCCCAGCCATCATCTCCAGCTGTTAAGAATCCTGTTGACTGCTAGGTGGTGGTGGTTTAGGCCTTTAATCCCAGCACTAGGGAGGCAGAGGCAGGTGGATATCTGAGTTTGAGGCCAGCCTGATCTATAATGGAAGTCCAGGAGAGCCAAGGCTACACAGAGAAACCTTATCTCAAAAAACAAACAAACAAATAAACACAAAGTTGGAGATGATACACTAAATATAATGGATCACAATGATTCTGAATCTAAGGAGAGATGGTAGTGCAGGAAAATCATATGCTAGTGTGATGCTGTATGCTGCAGTATATGAAAGCTGAGAGGAAAGGCAGGGAATACAGTGAGTGTTCAGGTAAAGGCTTGCAGGCATTTCTTCTTTACTTTCTGATTCATCTGAGTAGATAGAAGCAAGAGCATCTTTTTTTTTTTATTGTCACTTCCTGTTTTTTTAATATATATTTTATTAATTTATTCATATTACATCTCAATCGTTATCCCATCCCTTGTATTTTCCCATTCCTCCCTCCCTCCCATTTTCCCCTTACTCCCCTCCTCTGTGACTGTCAGTGAGGGGGACCTTGTCTCCCTGTACATGCTCATAGGGTATCAAGTGTCCCCTACCCTGATCTAGCCAATGGACAGGACATTCTCCACAGTTGAGTGGAGAATGGGGACTGACTTTCATAAGAACTCTGGTGCCCCATATTTGACCATGTCCCCTGAATGGGGAGGCCTGGTGGCACTCAGAGGAAGGATAGCAGGCTACCAAGAGCATCTTCTTAAAGGAGGAAAAAAGAACAGGGGCTGGAGCTTTGGGGAAATGAGTAGGCGATAATTTACTAGGACATAGAAAACACTCAATGTACTAGCAATATACATTTAGAGTGTTCAGCATCACTGAAGCCCCCCTATTACAGGCCCCACCTGCTCCCCCTCCAGAAGAACACGCAATACAATAACTGGTTGGCTTTCAGAGACTGTATTATGCAGGAAACAGAGAACTTGAGGTGTTTCATCATTACAGCTTCTCCATTCATTTTTTTTTTTGCTAACTTCTTAGTTTAGAAGCTAAATGGCTCCATGAGATGACTGCGGACTCACACCTATAATCCCATTACTCCAGAGGCTGAGGCAGGAGGAGTACAAACGCAACCCACAACATATCCTGGGCTGCATAGTAAGTCCCAGGTGTGGGGTGAGACCCTATCTCAAACAACAAATGAATCAATGTATGAACAAAGCAATGAACAAATGATATCCTTCACTTTTAACACAACCATCCACTCGTCTCCTAAGGATCATGGTTGTAGACCCACATTTTTGAATTCTCTATGATTCTTTGCTCTCAGCAGTCTGTTTACACAGATAAATGGAATGCTTAACCATTTGTATGCCTAGTGGGATAGATATATCTTGAAGAAATTAAATAAGAGAGGGGTAGGGGGAATCACAGAAGTCAAAGGCCTGGCTTTGGAATTTGATGATGATTTGGAATGAGGAGAAAGCTCCCACAAAACAACTCATAGTCTCACAAGTATCAGGTCATGAAAGATAACAACTCAGGAACAGACTAGTTGAAAGGAACTAAGCTGACATGAAGTTAAGTGCAGCTTGGGGTTCTGAGTAAGATGCAGAACTCAACATAAGTTTCTCATCTGTCATAGAAGAAAGCAGCTGGGGTAAATGATCATCAAATAGGTCTATTGATGCTTACAATTATGCACTATTGTGTAACAGAATACCTTGTAAATGCTTCTTGATTTAGAGGTAGAAGAACAGATCTACAATTTAATTTTAAATGTTTTTCACATATAAATACACACACATATATATGTATGTATGTATGTATGTATGTATGTATATGCATGTGGCAGTTGTACATAGGAACATAGCAAGCTCACAGAGAAGATAAGAATGTCAATACAAATGTATATAATACTAATACTTTGATAGGATAGATCAAGGGTAGATAAATACTTAAATAAATTTTCAACATCCTTAGTCATCAGATAAATGCAAATCAAAACAACTCTGAGATTCCATCTTATACACATCAGATTGGCTAAGATCAAAAACTCAAGTGACAACACATGCTGGTGAGGATGTGAAGAAAGGGGAACACTCCTTCATTGCTAGTAGGAGTGCAAACTTGTACAACCACTTTGGAAATCAATCTGGCACTTTCTCAGAAAACTGGGAATAGGGCTACCTCAAGACCCAGCTATTCCACTCCTTGGAATATACCCAAAAGATGCTCCAGCACACAACAAGGACATATGTTCAACCATGTTCATAGCAGCCTTATTCGTAATACCTAGCATCTGGAAACAATCTAGATGTCCCTCAGTCGAAGAATGAATAAAGAAACTATGGTACATTTACACTATGGAATACTACTCAGCTATTAAGAAATCTTGAAATTTACAAGCAAATGGATGGAACTATAAATGATAATCCTGAGTGAGTTAACCCAGACCCAGAAAGATATACATTGTATATACACACTTATAATTGGATACTAGCCCAACAGGGATGTCCCTTGAAAGTTTTCACTTAGCAGGAGATTAGGATAGATACTGGGACTTCCTAATGGTACTATAGATGAGAGAGGTAAGGGAGAATGGGGAAATAGAAATATCCAGAGGGTCCTAGAAACCTACAAGAAGACCATTAAGGCTGGCAGATCTGGACCCAGGGGGCTCTGCTCAAACTACTGTACCAACCAAGGATAATGCATGCAGTAAACCTAGAACCCCTAACCAGATCTAGCCAATGGAAAACACATTCTCATTTGTGTGGAGAGTAGGGACTCACTCTGACATGAACTCTGGTGCCCCCTATTTGACCACTTCCTCTTGGTGGGGAGGCCTAGTGGCACTCAGAAGAAGAGTAAGCAAACTACCAGGATGAGACCTGATAGGCTGTGATTATATGGTGGAAGAGAAAGTCCCCTTCTGTCACAGACCTAGGAGAAGGGAATAGGGTGAAAAAGGGAAGGATGGGGGGAATGGGAAGACACAAGTGAGGGGATAACACTTGAGATGTAATCTGAATAAATTACTTAAATAAAAAATAAAAATAAAAAGAATTTTTGTGTGATATCTCTAATTTCTCTATGAAATAAAATTATCTTAAAATAAAATGTTTAATTCTTTATAAAAAGTAAAATAAATAAACTTCATGTCATAATGTTAATAAATACTACAGCAAAAAAATCTATATAATCAATATTAGCTGTCAGGCTTTGGAATGTAAACACATTCAAATGTCCCAGCCAGAGGCCCGGAAAGATCTAGAGGTTTCTTGAGGCCCTAGTTAGAAGGCATGAGGCCTGCACTAGTGAGACCTTGAGATTTTCTCATTAGCTCAGCATCAATTCTTTCTCTGAGGTACTCTTCAACACTAGGGCACCTTTCACACTTTGCTGAGTACCTGGAGGCTCTAAGGAACTTTCCAGGCCTTCCTGTCTGGAAGCAAAGACAAAGGCCCAGGTCAAGTGTATTAGCACAGCAACAACTCTCCCCAGCACCTGAGCCCATTGTTAAGTAGCTGCTCTGAGAAGACACACACCAGAAACTGAGAGCCTGCAACCCTAAGTCGGTTCATTACATCACGTCAGTATGCAAATGACTCAGTTTCCCCTTAATGAAATCTGACTTTCTTATTTGTGCTAAAGACTCAGCAGACAAGTTTATTATATTATAATATATAATAAATAATAATAGAATATGTATGTGTGTGTATGTGCACGCATGTGCATTGTGAAAAAAAAGATGATAATTATAATAAAGGATATTATATATTTATTTATAAAGTGAATATATGATAAAATACTAGTCCTTTGACATCATAAATAACTCAATAAAATGAACAAGTATAAAATCCACAGACAAAAACCAATAGAATGCTGGTAAGACAGCTCCTACCCCTCTATTCTGAATAAAACCTGTTGTAAATGTCTTGAGAGGTCTCATTTTCATGAGCTCAAGGAAAGTAATTTAAAACTTTATGTTGAGTAAAGTAAGTAAGTTTCATTGAGAAATAGCATTGATAAGAAAATAACCAATTGCAGTGAAATACAGATATGAGATACTTTATAAAATTAAAAGTTTAAAAGTTATATATTGTCCTATCAAAAAGAGACATTTGTTTTGTGGGTATGGCAGCAGGCATGGACCCCAGAAGTACTCAGGAAACTGAGGCAGGTAGGTCGAATGTTTGCAGCCAACCTGACTATAGGGGGGAGACTCAACCAGGCACAAAACTACAAATAAAGCATAAAAATGTGAAGTTTTTTTCTCAGCTTAAAGTATAAGTCCATTGAATTTCTATTAAAATCCTTTCCACCTTTAGAGACTTGGAAAGGGTGGGGTTTGATAAAACCATTGGAAACCTGACCCTACTACATCACAATGGGTTTCCTTACTCTTATTCTGTTTTGTTGTGTTTGGGGTGTGTTAAATGCAATTGGCAGCCAATTCTTGTTTCATATTCATAACCCATTTGTCTAGTGTCAATATAACATATTCTTTTCTTTCTTAATTATACATAAATGCCTCCCTAAGAATGAACTAAATTATTTTAAGTACTTAGAATATTTTAATTTGTTTTTATTTTAATTTGTCCTTAATCATATGTTAGTATAATATTTTTATAATACAGACTCCATTTTTATTGTGTGTGTGTGTGTGTATATATATATATATATATATATATATATATATATAATTTTGAGACAGTCAAACACCACAGGCTATTGCTATTGTTCCTGGATGTTTACCATGACTAAATGGTAAGATCCTATTGCCAAGACACCACTCACCTTGGACTTGGAACATAAAAAAATAAACCATGACAAACTAGGAAACTCTCCTCTGCTGAGGAGCATACACAATTACCAGAAAGTGCTAAGGAGGAACTCTGCGCCCTGGCCTGCATGGCTTCCTTTCTTATATAATTCAGGACCACTAGCCCAGGGATCAACCATTAATCTATAAGTTCCTCATAGACATGGACAAAGCCAATCTTGGCAAATCTGATGTAAGCAGTTTCTAAACTGTGATCACCCCATCCCAGGTGACTATAGTTTGTGTCAAGTTGACAAACTAACCACCGACATATATTTATATATTTATAGGGGAAGAAGACATGAACTTGAGAGGAGGCTGTGGGAGTCACGGGGAAAAGGGGGTAGATATGTTGAAAACACATTGTATGTATGAAATTCTCAAAAAGGCATTAAAAATAATTTTAGAAGCACAATACCACAAGACAGTAAAAGGTCTCATTTCAGTTCTGCTCATTGTCTGCCTAGTGTCCTCCCTGATGACCTGGCTCCACCCCCCCCACACACTGAGAGGAACTGCAGCATGTTTGTCTCATGTTGAGAGCTCCAAATAAGATAACTTTAAATGAAATTATTTTTCTATCTACTGTTCTCCATTTACCTAAATGAAAGTAGAAATTTTTATCTACTTAATTTATTCAGATTACATTTCAATTGTTATCCCCCATCCCTTGTATCCTCCTGTTCCTCCCTCCATCCTGCTCTCACCCTATTCCCCTCCCCTATGTCTGTGACTGAGGGAGACCTCCTCCCACTCTATATGATCATAGGCTATCAAGTCTCATCTTGGTAGCCTGCTATCCTTCCTCTGAGTGCCACTGGGCCTCCCCATCCAGGGGACATGGTCAAATACGGGGCACCAGAGTTGGTATTATAAAAGTAGAATTTACATTAAAACAACAGCTGGTGGGCAGAGAGTCTGTATCCAGATGGACAAGTTTATGATAGTTCTGTCTCGACATTTTGAGGGGGACATAGCCTTCAAAAGACCTAACAGTGACACAGAGGCAGTTTATTGGTACAAAATAGAATAGTTGCCTTGAGTGGCCAAAGCTCCTGTGGGCTTGCTTTGGGAGGATCTGGGTCTCAGGCTAGGTACACATATGAGTATGTGCCTGCAGCTAGAGGCCAGGCCTGCTGAGCTCATCCACAGCAGCAGGAGTCTCTAAAGGATTGCCTGAAACATTGAAGCAGGAAAGAGTCATGATATCACAGAAGCTTCTGTAATGCTCTCCGACACTCTGGAGGTAAGCACTCCCAGCAGAGGAAGCATTGCAGATCTTGTCCTTAAGAGTGAGGTCCTTCCATCTGGAAAGCATGTGCAGGTGTATCAAGGCATCCTGAGGCTGTCAGAGAGGCTCAGCCCAAGAAGATGCAATGGCAGCAGTGAGTAACAGATCTCACCTTGCAAATGGCTTTAACAGAGCCATGATGACAAGAAGATGCAAAAACGTTTGCTCTTACAGGCATTTACATCCTTAAGAGAGTGTCATTATTCTACCATCCTTCCCATACACATAGGAGGGGACTAAAGCTCAATCATGATTGAATTGCTTGTCAAAACTCCTTTCCCTCCCTTCCTCCAAGTCTAACCCCCAGGCTCATTCACAGCTCTATAGAAGACGACCTATTTGCCTTCTCTTTCTCTCATACCCCAATCTCCAACAGTGACACAGAACTGACCTTCCAACCTTCCTTCCCCCAATTTCTCCATTATCCCAGCATCCAAAACCAGCAGGCATTCCCTAAAAACATGGCTGCATAAAAGCAACACAAGAGGAGTTGTTTTGTATCTATATTTCAGAGGTTACAAGGATAAAAAGAAAGAAAAGCACCTTCAGAATGAAACCTATGTTGGATGAGGTGGCACACACATGGATCTCAGGAAGGGCAGGCAAGCCTCAATGAGTGCCACACCAACTGAAGCTACATAGCAAGACCTTATCTCAAAAAGACAAAACAAACAAATATACAACATAACATTTTTTGTTTGCTTTGTACATGTATGTGTCTTGGCAAATTATCATCCTCCAGGGTCTTAACACTTGGATATATCTGTTTCATATTTTGTATATATAGAAAAATGTTGAAACAAATAATGTCCAAAGTGTCTTTAAGTCTCTGGCCTTCAAGGACAGGGAAACAGATAGGCTTACTGCCTAAGTTTTTCCTCTCCCTCCTCTCCTCCAAATCCAATCGCCTAGTCTCATCCTTTCTTGGTAGCAGGCCACCTGCCGTAGACTCACCTCTCTACTTGCTTCTTCTCCTGTGGGTCACACAGATCTTCCCCTCCAATCTTTGTCCCCTGTACTCCTTGCTTCATCCCAGTCCCCATCTACAGCCACCATTCTCTGGGAACCCAAAGGCCACTGGCTAGGGGAAACTGCAGATCTTCCCCCTCTCTTCTCTTCTCCAAATCTAAATCCCTGAGTCTCATTCAACCCATCTCCATTGCAGACCAGCTGCTGTGGCTTCACATCTTTGCCCCATCTCCAGCAAATCAGGTAGATAGTCTCTTTGAGGCTTCCTCCCAACTCACAACCATCCCATTACCCAATCCCAGCAGGCATTTTCTAGAAACTCACCAGCCAAGCCTGCCAGAGAAGCAAGGAAGCCAGCAAAGCAGCTAGGCTAGTTTCAGATCTTTACTCTTCCTTTTCCTGTCCATATCCAGTGCCCCGTTTCATCCCCACTACCTGCTGGGGCCTTGCCTCACACTATCTGCACCCCGCCCCCACCCCTTAGGGTACTGAGAAGATCCTGGTGGAATACCTTGCTTTCCTCCCTCCTGTGGATCACCTCGGCTCACCCACTCTTAGCCCATCCCCATTCTTAAGTATCAGGTCCCAATACCAGGAAACACACTTGACCCAGAAACCCTAGTGGCCAACCTATCAGGATACCAGAAGAATGCCATGTCAGGCAAAACACAGTCACCATACTTTCTTTTTTTTTTAATTAATTAATTTATTTATTAATTTATTCATATTACATCTCAATTGTTAGCCCATCCCTTGTATCCTCCCTTTCTTTCCTCCCTCCCGTTTCCCCCTCTACTCCCTTCCCCTATGTCTGTGACTGAGGGGGACCTCCTCCCCCTGTATATGCTCCTAGGGTATCAAGTCTCTTCTTGGTGACTTATTATCTTTCCTCTGAGTGCCACCAGGCCTCCCCATCCAAGGGACATGGTCCGATATGGGGCACCAGAGTTTGTGTGAAAGTCAGATCCCCTTCTCCACTTAACGGTGGAGAATGTCCTGTCCATCGGCTAGACTGGGTAGGGGTTCGAAGTTTACTGCTATATTTTCCTTGGCTGGTGCCATAGTTTGAGGAGGACTAGAGAGCCCAGACCCGCCTGTATTTTTCCAGGACCCACTGGATCCTTCTATTTCCTCATTCTTCCAGGCTTCTCACCCCTAAAGTCTCAATAGGATTTTCTCCCCTCTGACCCACTTTCTTGGTAGGTAAAGTTTATCATGGGGGCGTACCCCTTGGCACAGGGACATATGCTCAACCATGTTCATAGCTGCCTTATTCATAATAGCCAGAACATGGAAACAACCTACGTGTCCATCAGTAGAAGAATGGATAAAGAAACTGTGGTATATTTACACTATGGAATACTACTCAGCTATTAAAAACAAGGAATTTCCGAAATTTTTGGACAAATGGATTGAACTAGAAATTATCATAATGAGTGAGTTCACCCAGAAGCAAAAAGAGTCAAATGGTATATACTCACCATACTTTCTTAAAACCAGAGAGGTCAAGAGAAACCAAGGAAGAAAACACCTACCAGACAAGAAAAAGCCAAGGTATCAGCAACTAGAATTATAATCTTCTGAAACCCAGATGCCTAAATAGCAACATAAAACCTCAAGCAATAACAACCATAAAAATATGTCTCTGGCAGGAGTCATGTTGCATCTCCTAGAAAAAGTGCATGTGCATGAGTGTTCTGTGAGTGATCTCCTCGAGGCAGGGCCCTTGGGGAAAACCAGCCAAGTACCAGAGGAAATGATATCCAGAACAACTGCATCAATCCTCAGGAGATGGCTCTATGAGTCCTGCTTACTTAAAGGTTAAGTAAAGCCATGATTGAGTAAGACCTCTGAAAAAGATTCCTTAGTAGGTGGCCTTAAAAATTGATAGGAATATATGATGGAAAAAGAAAGGGCTTAAGAATGTCAACTACTTCTTCTGAGGACATAAGTATGCCAATTCATTAGACTAAGGGAAAGTTCAAAAGCAACTAAAAGAAGATAGGGCCTAAAGAGATAGCGCCTATAGGTCAATATTAAAGAGTTCACCCTCAGGATAAGTTAGTTCATTTTTAGGACAAACTAGTAAGTAAATTTCCTGTGCTCTTAAAAAGAAATATAAGTTGGATAAATTCATGCTTACTTTAAATAAGAGCTTATATATAAAAGGGGAAAATGGTAGCCTGCTATCCTTCCTCTGAGTGCCACCAGGTCTCCCCATTCAGGGGACTTGGTTAAATATGAGGCACCAGAGTACATGTGAAAGTCAGACCCCACTCTCCACTCAACTGTGGAGAATGTCCTGTCCATAGGCTACCAAGATACCCTATAAGAATATACAGGTGGAGGAAGGCCCCCTCAGTCACAGTCATAGGGGAGGGGAGTAAGGGGAAAATGGGAAGGAAGGAGGAATGGGAAGATACAAGGGAGGGGATAACCATTGAGATGTAATATGAATAAATTAATAAAATTTAAAAAGAAAAAAGGGGAAAATGGTATGAATTGATTAAAAATGTTAACTGTTCATTTTTGTTCAATGGAAAATACTGTAAATTAGACAGCTAAAAATGGTGTATAAGACAACTTAAAACCTATTGTGAGCATATCAAATTAGACTGTGATAACATACAAATGTTATATTGCTGTTAAAGTTTTCACTTGGATTTTAATTGCTTTTACTTTGTTTGAAAAAGCATGTCTGCTACCAGCCTGCACACAAATCAGACTGGTTGTGCCTGGTGAGATATTATCATTTAGCTTGATATATTTAGGTATGCCTAGATCTGACATAATCACTTGTATTATAATACTATACTACATAGATATGAGTAAAGTTTAATCCCTGACAACGAAGGAACAATAGAAACTTAAAAGTGCTTATTGAGAATTTTGGGTAAATCTGATACTGATTATGTTTGAATGCTTTAAAATTCTGTATAAATAAAGATGGTTAAAGCTATTTGGGGCCCACTTGCTTGAACTTCATCATGGTCAGAGTCTTCCTTTCCGCCAACTCCACACCTCCATCTCAGGTTACTGAACTGGCCTGATACAGATTCCAGCATGTTTCCACTAGAGCCCAACAATAGTCAATGCAGTTGAAGCACAAGAAAAAGACCTTAAGACAGCCTTTATGGATATGATACAGGTCCTTAGCGAGGAAATTACTACAACCTTAGAGAAGTCTATCAGAGCACAAACAAAGAGTGGAAGGAAATGAAGAAAATGTTGCAAGGCTTGAAAATGAAAATAGTATCAATAAAGAAACAGAAAGTTAAGGAAATGGGGAAATGAAAACTCTAGGAACTTGAACAGCAATCTCAGAGACCAGTCTCACCAACAGAATACAAGAGATGGAAGAAAGAATCTCAGGAATGATAGAAGAAATGGACACCTTAGGTAAAGAAAATCTTAACTCTACAACTATCCTTGCAAAAAACATCCAGGAAATCTGAGACACTATTAAAAGACAAAAATCTAAGAATAATAAGAATAGAGCAATGAAAAGAAACAAAAGGTCAAGGATGCAGAAAATCATGGAAGAAAATTTCCCTAACATAAAGAAGGAGATGCCTATCAAGGTACATGAGCATACAGAACACCAAATAGACTCAACCAGAAAAGAAAGTCCCCTAGATACACAATAATCAATGCATTGAGTATACAGAACAAAGAAAGAGTATCAAAAGCTGCAAGGAGAAAAGACAAAGCAACATACAAAGGCTGACCTATTAGACTAACACAGGACTTCTAAATGGAGACTTTAGGGAATAGGGTGAAAGCAGGAGGGAGGGAGGGAGAAATGGGAGGACACAAGTGTAAGGCTCTCTCTCTCTCAGCCTAAGCCTGGGAACGTGACCCAGACAAGCTTGGGAAAGTGACCCAGAAATATTGAAGGCCAGTTTCAGTTTCTGAGATCAAGGTGGCCAACTGAGATAAACAATTTCAACTAAGGTAAACAATTCTCAGAAAAATACCATCTGGAAATTCTCTAGAAATCCCCAACACCCCTCCTTGCCAAGAATAGCCCCCGAGACCAACCACCCCTGCAATAGCCAATAACATTTAGACAAGCACCCCTAGTGACCACCAGAGCCAATCCTAACATAGGGCACACAGCCCCTCCTAACCTTTGCGGTTTTAGCCTTTAAAAGTAGTCTGTAACAGTGACTCGGGGTGCCTCCGCCTCTCAAGTGAGTGCTGAGGTCCCCTGAGGCGGGTCAGCAATAAACCTTGTGCTTTTGCATCAACACTGTGGTCCTCGAGGGGTCTCTTGCGACAACCCCCTACTACCCAAGTGGACTCTAGGGTCCAACACAAGGAATGGGATAATAATTGAGATGTAATCTGAATAAATTAATTAAATAAAAAAATTAAAAAGAAAGAAAAATAAATTAAACAAACAAAACAAAAAACAGAAAAAGAAGACAGAAGGACCATGATAGATATTCTATAGATTCTAATGTTCTGGTTCAGAAATAGTCAAATACTGAATACCATTCAAACACCAGACTCAGATTGATGGAAGTTTATTCGAATGCTGAACAAGAAATGACCAGTCAGGGCCATGATCACAACTCAGATATTAGACTGTGAAACTGGTCGGTCTGCTTCTAAGACAGGCATTTTATAAGAAAAACTGTAACCAGGTAACCAGGTGGGAAGCAAGGAGCAGGGCAACACTGCATCATTTTGATTAGCTAAACACAAGAAGAATCGATTTTGTTCTGAGCACAATGTACCCAGGTGGCTAGACAAAGCATTTTAAGCTGATTGGCTTAGATTTAGGGTAGGGGAGCACTTGGGGCTTTCCAGCTCTCTGGGAACAAGACATATAGGAGGATGAGTAAGGAAACTTGAAAGATGTTGCAGCCTTAACTCTAATATAATATCATTTATCTTTAACCCCAGAAGAACATACATTTATCATCTATTGTTTTCTTCTAAGCATCAAGCATTGAGCACTCCTGGTTTCAGGTACTTAGGTACTGAGAACTTAAACTTAATTTCACCTTATAATCAAAATGGAGCCTTGGAGTCAAAATGATTTCTAATATGTTAAGAGCTGGTGTTGGCAAAGGAGATACAGTCATGCTAGGAACTAAAGTAGATCTTAATGGAGGAGCTGTAGAGTTTAAGCAGGTTACAACACCAAGAGAACACTATACCCAGTCTACTATACCCAGCAAAACTTTCTATCATCATAGATAGATAAAAATAAGGCATTCCATGATAAACCCAGTTTTAAGCAACATCTATCTACAGTTCTGGACATACAGAAGGTAGTATACCTAAAGAGGTAAAAGACACCCAAGAAAATGCAATAAATATCCCCAGACCAACAAACCAAAGGAGAGGAAACACACACACACATACACACACACACACACACACACACACACACACACACACACACACACACA
>OU015743.1:98771184-98787292 GCA_907169655.1 Acomys percivali | reverse complement strand
GAGAGAGAGAGAGAGAGAGAGAGAGAGAGAGAGAGAGAGAGAGAGAGCAACAACAAAATAACAAAAATCACCAACACTGCTCATTAATACCACTCATTATCAACTATGTCAATTCCCCAATAAAAAGACCCAGACTAACAGAATGGAAATGAAAATAGTACCCAGCATTCTGTTGCATAAAAAAAAAAAAAAAAAACCACACCACAACATCAAGGATTAGCATCACTACAGGTGAAAGGATGGAAAAGGGTATTCTGGGTAAATCAACCCAAGAAAGAATCTACTATAGCCATTTTAATATCTGAAAAAAATAGCTTTCAAACCAAAACTAATAAAAAAATTAGTGAAGGACAACAAATACTCACAAAAAGAAAATCCACCAAGAAGGCATTGCAATTCTTAATACCTATGCACCAAACACAAGGACACCTAAAGTCATAAAAGAAATACTATTACAGTTTAAATCACATGTTGACCTTCACATACTAAGAAGGAAAGACTTCAACACCACACTCTTACCAGTAGACAGGTCATCCAAAAACTAAAGAGAGAAATGCTGGAGCTACTTGATGTTATAAACAAAATGGACAAGGCTGCCTGCTAGAAGAAGAGTGAGGGGAGAATAGAAGAACCTGGAGGGGACGGGAACTCCACAAGAAGACCAACAGAGACAACTAACCTGGGCCCAGAAAGATTTGCAGAGACTGAAGCACCAAGCAAAGACCATACATGGGCTGGACCTAGGCCCCCCACACATATTAGCTGGTGGGCAGCTCAGTATCCATGTGGGTCCCCTACTAAGGGGAGCAGGGTTTGTGTCTGGCATGGACTCTGTTGTATACTTTTTGATTACTTACCTCTGGCAGGGCTGGCTTGCCAGGCCACGATGGGAGAGGATGTGCTGTCTTGATGAAGCTTGATGTGCTGAGATGGGTTAGTCAGAGGGATGGGGGACTCCTCTTTTCTGGGTGGTAAAGGAAGGGTATAGGGGGAAGAAGAGAGGGGACTACAATTGGGATGTTAAATGAATAACTAAATAAATTAATTAAAAAATAAACCAACGTACCTAACATATTTACAAAGCATTTCAAACAAACACAAAAGAGTATACCTTCTCTGAACCTCATATAATTTTCTTCAAAAGTGAGCACATACTTGGATACAAAAGCAAGTCTCGACTGGTACAAGAAAATTGAAATAACTCCTTGCATCTTATCTGACCACCATGGTTGAGTTAAAGCTGAAAATAAACAACAACAGAAGCCTTGCAAACTCATGGAAATGAAATGGAACCACTTACTACAGAGTGAAAGGTGGGTAAAAATAGAAATTAACAGAGAGATCAAAGACATTTTAGAATTGAAAGATATTGAAATAAAAACAATATGCCCAAACTTAGTTCATAGCACTAAGTTCTTATTCAAAATTTGGAGAGATCTCATACTAGTAACTTAACAGCATACCAAAAATCTTTAGAAGAACAAGAAGAAATCACACGCCAAAGGGGTAAATGCCAAGAAATAATCAAACTTGGGAGAAGCTTTTTTTTTTAATAGAACACCTTTAGAACAGGCACTAATAATAACAATTAATACATGGGAACTCATGAAACTGAAAAGTTTCTCTATGTAAAACGAGACTGTTATTTGGACAAAAATGGGATACAGATATAAACAGAGAATTCTCAAGAGGGGAATCACAAATGGCTGAGAAGCCCTTAAAGAAATGTTCAACATCCTTACCCATCAAGCACATGCAAATCAAAAGTGCTTTGAGATTGATTTTGTCTTACACCTGTCAAAACAGTGTAATTGTGTCAGATCAATAACACATATTCCAGAAAAATCAATAAAAACCATGTGCTGGTGAGGACATGGAACAAAGGGAACATTCCCCTGTTGCTGATGGGAGTGCAAATCGGCACAGCCACTGTGGAAATCTATGTGGTGGCTCCACAACAAGTGGAAATCAATCTACCTCAAGACTCAGCTAGACTACTCTTGGGGATATACCCCAAATCAGCTTCATCGTACCACAGAGACATGTATGCAAACATGATCATTGCTACACTATTCATAACACCCAGAAATCTGAAACAAACTAGATGTCTCTCAACAGAAGAATGATAAAAAAATGTGGTACATTTTTTTTATAATGAACTATTACCAGGCTGCTAAAAATAATTAAATTTACAAGTAAATATATAGAACTAGAGAAAAAAAACTCATCCTGAGTGAGAGAACCCAAACCCACAAAGACAAATATGATATGAATTTGCTTATATGTGGATATTAGCTTTAAGTCCATGATAACTATGCTATAGTCCATATATCCACAGAGGTTAGGTATTGAGTAAGGGACTGTGGGGGGAGTAGCATATACATCTCCCTAGGAAAGAGAAATAGAATAGATAGCTACACATAGATAAGCTGGGCTGGAAAAGGAAAATAAAGTGGCAGGGGGGATGGGAGAGGATGAACAGGCAGGGGATCTGGGGAGAGACAGCTAAGTTGAAGGGCCATTTGAGAGGTTATATAGAAACAATACAGTAGAAGCTTCCTAAAATATACACATATATGATGCCAATCTAAATAATATTGCCAAATAATTGGTCAGACAGAACACCAACTGGCCATCTTTTGTCACTGAAGGAAGCTTTCAGTGCCAGGATTCTGTCACATATAGTTGAGTTCTTAGCCAAAGTTGAAATCCCCAATCAACCCAGGCTGTTGCCAAGACTATAAATTGCTCTCCACAAACTGATGGCAAGGCCCCACTGGTGAAAACAACATGTATAAAAGGCACTGAACACAGAGAAAATAAGCTGGTATCTAAATAGAGCCTTCACCATTCTGTGCTACTCTCTTTGGTACAGTAAGGTACTCTGTAAACTACCAAAGTAAAAATGTCAACACCAACCCAGCCACAAATCCAGTGATCTATAAGGCTGCCTGCAAGATATGACAGTGCAATGGTGGCATAAAGATTGCAGGAGTAACCAACCAATATCTGATTTGACTTAAGGCCCACACTCTGAGACTGAAGCCACACCCAACACTGCTGGGATGAGCAAGAATCTGAGAATAGTTAAACCAGGACCTAAAGTAAAGCCAAATACTGCTGTTCTATATGTATATGTATGTATGTGTGTGTGTGTGTGTATATATATACATATATATACACATATATATGTGTATGTATATATGTATACATATGTGTGTATATATGTATATATACCTATATTATAGATAATATAATATATAATAGCTACTAATGACATTTCCTCATATAACAGTGAGTGCTTGCTCATCCATAATCAGAGAAGCTTTCTCCTGTAGCAGATGGGGGAAAATATAGAGATCCCCAACCAGAAATTATGCATAGAATGAGAAACACAGGAACATTCAGACCTAAATGAGATGTATCCATCAAATTCCTCCTCTCAGATCTCGGGGAGCCCTGCAGAAGAGGAGGCAGAGAGAAAGGACGAGCCAGAGAGGGTGGAGGACACCAGGAAAACAAGGTCCTCCAAGGCAGCATGATTAAGGGACATATGAACTCACAGGGACTTAGGCAATACACATAGGGCCTCTGTGAGACGGAGCCCTAGACTTGAAAGGAGAAGTAGACACAAGCCCCGTTCCTCACCCAAAAGCCATCTCCAATTGATAACTACTTGTAGATGAAATTTTCTTCTTTTTTTTTTGGAAGGAATCATACTGGGGAAACAAACTACTCTTAAATATATGCACATGCACAGCAGTAGATGGCCAGTGGAAAAGGAACTCAATGGAATCTTTGGAAATTCTGTGTCTCATAATGTCATGTCAAGACTTTTCCTTTTAAAAAATCTGTCTCTGTCTCTCTCCATCTCTCTGTCTGTCTTTCTGTCTCTCTGTCTCTCTTTCTCTGTCTGTGTCTGTCTGTCTGTCTGTCTGTCTGTCTGTCTGTCTGTCTATCTCTCTGCTTTACTCTACAGGTCCTTTGTTCCTTTACATATTTATTATGGCTTTCAGTTTAGTATTTTGGGGAGATTTCTAAGTGGGAAAATGCATTGTCCTTGTCCTTGTCCTGTCCACCTATATTTGTTTCTCATACCTTTTCTTGGGCTCTTTTCCTTCTGTTTATTTGTTTTGTCCTATCCTGTATGTTAGCATTCACTTTATCTTATCATTTACTCTATATTATTATATTTATTGCCTTATGTTATACTCTCTTAGCATTCTGTTTATTTCCTAATGAGAAACAGAAAGTTGATGTGTCTGGGTGGGAGGGACGTTGGGGAGGGATGGAAAACCAGGACATATTATGTAAGAAAAAACTACTTTCAATAGAAGGAAAGAAAAACTTCATTGAGAGTCATACATAGTATAAGCACACTGCCTAAATGGGTGCCGTCCCTCTTAGTGTGCCAGGTGAATGCTGGCTTGGGCAATCTTCTTTGATTGTGAGGATATTCAGCACCATGCTGGCTGAAAAGCAGCAGTGGCTGGCCCCAAGGAAGCAAGGCTGGTGGTGGAACTTGATCTCTACAACCTTCAGTGAGCACAAAGCTAGAGTAGCCCAAAGACTACTTCACCCAGAAGAAAATGTATGAAAAGAATAAGCCACCCAGGTTATCAGCTCCTTCTGAAAGCAAGAAAGACAAGAGTAGAGTGTAGAGCAACTGGCAGCCCACAGCAGTATAATACTAACTCAGAAGATTTGTACAGGGAACCCACGGCAGGATGCGAGGGAGGGCTTGAAATGTCAACTTGTATTTTTTGTTTGTTTGTCTGTTTTGTTTTTGTTGTTTTTAAGATATGTTTATTTTCATTAGTGTTTTGCCTGCACGGATATGTCTATGTTCAGATGCCACTGCCCCAAGAACTGGAGTTATAGGCAGTTGTGAGCCACCATGTGGGTGTTGAGAATTAAAACCAGGTCCTCTGGAAGAGAAGCCACTGCTCTTAACCACTGGGCCATCCCTCCAGCTCCAAATGCTCTTTTTGTTTTGGTATTTTTGAGAGAGAGTTCCTCTGTGTAATAGCCTTGGCTGTCCTAGATTTGTTTTGTAGGCCAGGTTGGCCTCAAACTCACAGAGATCTCCCGGCCACTGCCTCCCGAGTGCTGATATTAAAGGGATATGCTACCGTGCCCAGCTGTACTGGTTTTATTTTTTATTTAATTAATTTATTCAGATTACAACTCAATTGTTATCCCATCACTTGTATCCTCCCATTCTTCCCTCCCTCCCGTTTTCACCCTATTCCCCTCTCCTAGGTCTAAGACCAAGAGGGACCTCCTCCCCCACTATGTGGTCATAGGCTATCAAGTCTCATCTTAGTAGCCTGCTTATTCTTTCTTTGAGTGCCACCAGGCCTCCCCAAAGTGATCAACTTCTATGTCCAAAGTGGACAAATTCTGGTAGCTTTTTCAAGTGAATTATTTTGTAGTTATTGAAAATAAACTAGTCTAACTAACACTTTGCGAGTTTACCTCCAGAAGAAGGGATGTGCCCCTGTGATGGTTAATGTTAACTGGCAACCTTTCAGAACCAAGAATCACCTGGGGAAAAGGTCTCTGGGCATGCCTATAGTAAGTTACCTTGATTTCTTTAACTGCTGTGGAAAGACTCCACGGACTGTTGGTAGTCCCTCTGCAGAGTAGCCAAACTATGTAATACGGAGAAAGCGAGCTGAGCACTAGCAAGCATCCACTGCTCTGTTCTTTTCCTTTTTCTTTTTCTTTTTCGGATTATGGGAGCTATTGTTGGCATGGGCACCCCTGTGTTGTGAGAACCTGCTTGCACTTTAAGCTGTCTCTACTTTTTGTTTGTTTGATTGATTTTTAAATTTTTATTAAATATATTTTTATTTTTACATATTCATTTATATTATTACACATATATACAATAAATTACCTATAGCAAGAAGAACCATGACACAACCAGGAATTATATAAATGATACATTCTTAGTGTTTTGGCTATTTGCTGTCTCTACTTCTGGTTCTGACGTGCACTTAATTTGACCGGTCCTTGTTGCACTTGAACTTTGGATTCCACATGTGTGCTTTGGCTTGGATCTGCCTCACTCCTCAACTATGAACCACGGAAACAAGAATCCCTGCCCTAGCTGAACCCCTCCACCTCCTACACTGGCCAATCCCAACCTGCTCGGCCCAGCCTGCATAGCTCAGTGCTCAAGTCATCCCAAAGAACAGCTAGGCTGGCAGTGTGGCAACACCAAAACATGATTTTGTTGTTGTTTCACTAAAAGCAATAGAAATGGCATAAATTGTATGCACAACTGTGGGTAAACATATCAAGGGGAAGAAACAGAAGGGTGCTTTCAATTCCGTTTTTAAAAATTATCATTATTGTATCAGTACTGTTCTAAAGTCTATTTTAAAATAATTGAAAATGTGTTTTACGTAACTATTTTCACTCAAAATTGGGGTCAATCGTTATCTTTAATTATACTGATGGATTTGCATAAGCTCTTTTTGCCTTGTAAAGAGCAAGTTAGATTCCTTTGAGTAGAGAAGAAAAAGAATGCAAATGGCCCTCCTCACTTGAACTTACTTCAAAAAATTTAAGGAGAAATAACAGGTTCTTCTGTGGGAAAAGTCAAATGGCTACTCTGATCCAAGATGAAAACTTTTACCCTCCTGCTTGGCTTTATAGAATGTGTACTTTTCCTGGATTGTCAGAACGATGAAAGTATCTATTTGGGATTTAAGCACTACGCTCTGAGCCAAACAACTGCCATCTTTGTAACATCAGCAGCATCTACTTGCAAAGCACCATTACAGATGAACTTGCTGCCCCACATTCCCTGCTACAAGGAGAGGTGGATAGTGCCTTTAAAAATGCCCAGCAGAGTATCCAGTTATGCCTGCTGACAGTGTGTGTACAGTAACTGTCCTAACTTGTATGGCCTTGGAGTCTTGAGAAGTGAAGACGGGGAGAAGAGGACTTTATCTTCTCTACCATGGGGATAGCACCTCTGCTAGGTACAGCTTTTCAGTGGGGCTATTTTGGGGGGTCCCTCTTTCTGCTGCCCATAACCTTTCCCCTAGGTTCTGTAACTAGCCCAATAAGTGCAATGGTCCCCGAGGGTGAACTTCGGTGGAATTGAACTTTGGCTTCATTGAGGCCTTCGGAGAGGTGTAGGTGTGGATTAATTTCCCTGACTAGGACAAATTAGTCAGGTCAAGGGTTTTGAAACCTGTAGGACAGTTTTAAAGAAGCAAAGGTTCTCAGAGTATAAAAGGTTTTATTTTGTTTTTGTTGTTACTATTCTCTGTGTGTGGTTTTTTTGGAACAGGGTTTCTTTGTGTACTCTTTGCTGTCCTAAACTAGCTTTGTAGACCAGGCTGGCCTCAAACTCATAAAAAACCACCCTCACCTCAGAGTATAAAGGTTAAGGGTAAGGCTATGGTTAGAAAGAGTGGAAATAGAACATGATCTATCTATCCTGGCTCCGAGAACTTTCTTTCCTTCTTACCCTCTGGGAAACTACAAAGGTAGCTTGACTAAGACCTGAATAAGACAGAATTGTCACCTGTAGTCTGTGAGTGATTCATTGTAACCTGGAGCTAATGTGGTTAAATGGGCACATAACTGTTTAGGTGTTATTGGTGGGAATTGCATGTCCCAATTGCTCTCTTCCATTTTGAGATGTTTTTTCCCCAATCTTTCTGGTTTTCTTCCTGAATAGCTTTCAGAAGAAATCAGCTTGAATTAACTCCAACACAAGGCATTTTAGAGTAACACTGCAATTTCTAAAGATCAATTTCATTATGAAACAGGGTGGCTCTAAATTGAAGTTAATGAGAATTATTACAAATGTCAGAGAAATGGGAAGCCTAAAATCCTGCCAGTTTTACTCATAGGGAACAGGCCACAAGGAACAAGAAGCAGTAAAAGCTTTGCCATAAACTTGACATGACAACTTCTGATGATAAGTTTTACCCTCTAGGGAAACTAATACAAACAAATGCCCAAGCTCGCTTAAAGTATCACCCCTACATCTTTATAGGAGAAAAAGGGGTATTCTCTGGCTGACTTTGAGCCCTCCCTACAGGCCTCCACTTCCCCAAGAGAATATTGCATAGGAGAAGCCATCTTGTACTACTGGGGAAAGAGAACATTGTATTTTGTTCTGCTTCTTCGGTTGATTGGTTTGAAAGGGGTCTTGTTATAGAGACCTGGTTAGCCAAGAACTCACTGTATAGCCAAAGCCAACCTTGAAATGGTAGCAATGCTTTTGCTTCTGCCTCCTGAATGCTAGGATTACAGTCATGTACCACTCCTTCAAGGTGAAGATTTAACTGTATATACACAGCCATGTGTGTATAAGCCCTGTCCCTTAACAAATGGTTTAATTGTTTTGTTTTGACTTTAGCTTAGTCAGAGCTCCCTCACAGTTCAGATGGCAAAGTTCCCAGTAAAGATGTAAACCTATGTGTATTCAGCTATAAGTAGCTAAAGAATCATAACTGTGCAGTAGCTATTCCTTGAGCTCTAGCAGTTTCTCCACATCTACAACTGGTTAAATACTAGAGGAGCTGGTTCTCTCATGACATCTAGTGTTTCTTGTGTATTCCTACAAGATATCAGTTAAACTACTGTCATTATGAAAATTATATATGCAATAAACACTGTATACTCTTTAGTATAAAATGATTTCAATAAGACGAACACAATTCCAAGTTAAGAAAGTCACAAAGTTGCTGGTTCTAAGGAACAAAGGACCTTCCTTCCTTTCTTTCATTCTTTCTTAACATTCTTTTTAATATAATACTTTAAAATTTTGGAATTTTCATACATATAAAGCATATTTTGATCATAGTTATCCCCCACTCTCTGCCTTTAATTCCTCCTAGACAACCATCCAACATCTCCCTCTGTCCTAGGTAGGGTTACTACTACTGTAACAAACACCATAACCAAAGAAACTTGGCTTACTCTTCCACATATTTGTTCATTATGGAAGGAAGTCAGGGCAGGAACTCAAACAAGTCAGGAACCTGAAGGCAGGAGCTGATACAGAGGCCATATAGGAGCACTGTTTCAGGTGTGGTCCTCATGGCTTGCTCAGCTTTTTTTTTTTTTTTTTTTTTTTTTTAATAGAATCCAGAACCACCAGCCTAGGAGTGGCCCTACCCACAATGGACTGGATTCTCCCACATCAATCACTAATTATAAAAATTCCTTAAAGACTTGCCTATAGCGCTATCTTATGGAGACATTTCTCGATAGAAATTACGTCCTTTCAGATTACTGTGTGTCAAATTCACATAAAATCTAGTCAGGACAGTCTTCATGTATATTTGTGTAGTGCCTATGTACCGGGTGCTCACAGAGGCCAGAGGAGGGCATTTGATCCCTTAGGATTGGAATTGCAGATGGTTGTGAGCTGCAGTGAGAATGCTGGAACTCAAATCTTGACCTCTGGAAGGAAAATCAGTGTTCTTAACCACTGAGCCATCTCTCCAGCCCCACCAGTCTATTATTGAGGAAAACAATAGTAGTGACTCAAGCAGGAGCCTGGCAGGAACCACAGAGAAGCAGCTTATTCAGTGGCTCTTGCCTAGTTAGCTTTCTTACAGCCCAGCCCAGAGAATGACACTACCCACAGTGAGCTTCCTACATCAATTAAGAATCAATGTTGCCCCCAGACAAGCCTACAGACCAATCTGATCTGCGAAATCCCTCAGTTGGTACTTCCTTCTCCTATTACTCTAGACTGTGTCACTTTGACAATTAAAGGAACTAGGACATGGCTCACGTGCCCCTCCCTCAACCCAGGCAGAATGTTGACTGGCTTGGTCTTATACAGCTCTTGGGTAGGCAATTATGACTCCTGTTATCTCATCAGTGCAACAATCCTGTCATGCAAAGAAGACACTATTTCACCCTAGTGCTTCCCACCTATGTTTCAAACGTTTGAGGATGTGTATGGGACGAGAAGTGGCTGAAGAGAGTAGTTCAAGCAAAGGAATATATATCAGAATACATCAGAAATAAGTGTTGGAATGCTTTTCAATTATTTTCCATGGGGAAAAATGCTCATTTTACAAATAGCCACATGTATTTCTTGAGAGTTTACTGTTATATGTGGCAGATAAAAAATGAAATACACAGACTTTGATTGCATAATATCAACTATTAACCACAGGCTAAAACAAAGCAGAAAAACATCTGTGAATCTTTCTATACACACACACACACACACACACACACGTCTACTCCTAACACCCATATAGGGAAGACATCATAAGGACATGGAGGTATAACTCAAGAAGACTTTTGCAAAAATAACTTAGGTAAATTTGTGGTAGCATTTCCTCCTGGAATCAATAATAAATCACTGAAAACATATATTTTCAAAAATTATATTTTAATAATCTTTAGGCACAAGAAGACTTTTTTCATGAAAAACACTATGATTGTTTATATTTTTCACTGTCAAGTTATCAAATCTGATAAAAATAATCATGTACTAAGTGAAGAATCAGAATGAGGCACACAGCAAAGGCATCTGTGTGGCTTTCTCATATTGCCATGAGCAGTGTTAGCAAATCATACAATTACTCAAAGTTGCTCTGCTGCCATATTGAAGACTTTCAGCCAAACATATAACATTGCTGAAATGAAGAAATATTTCCAGTATAAAGTGGATAGGTCTGATAAATCAAGGATTCCAACTCCTCCAATACGTTCTCAAAGTGGTGATCATTTTTCTGAGCTGCAAGAGAAAATAATGTTCATTTTTAAAAAGACTGGTTGATGAGCTTTCGAAGAGACGACTTTATGATCATTCTTCCTGTGAGCAGAATTATTCACTGGGGAGGCATGGGCAAAAGAGAAGTGCCTCAGAGAATCCTCTCCCTAGTACAACAGTGCCAGTGACAGAACAGGTGCTGTGGTTATAGCAGCTACTCACTCACAGTATTATTCATTACAAGGCTAAGTGTGCACAAGTCTTGGGAACTGAGAGCCAGGACATGGACCCATCCCTGGAGAAGTGTATTCTAGTAGACAAGCAGAATTAAATGGTGGACTATCTTCATAGGACACCCGCACTGGGATGGTGCATGAGTTAAAAGGGTGGAGACACTAAAGTGGATGACAGTGGAGGAAACAGGGCAGGAGGAAACAACCCAGGAGGCCAATGAGAAGGCTATACATGGGCGAGGACTAGGGTTCGAGACTGATGTCAAAGCAAGGCTCTCTGACATTTTGATGAAGAATGTTGGCAGGTAAAGAGCCAACTACCACAAGACGAAAGCTGTAGCAAAGCCTGCCCTGCCCACTGCTGCTACTCACTCCCGCCCAGAGGGAAAGTGCTTCTTAGGACTGCATATGGGATGGCTTTGCTCTATAAAAAATCTTTTGTTTTTGGCTATTTTTTTTTCCAGGAATTCCTCCATTCTGTCCCTTGCACACTGCCTCTACTGCTCCCACCCATATCACTCAACTAAGATACAAACACCTGCCCAAACTACATAACCACAAATGCAAAACAGGATGAAAGTCTATGTTCTTGTCATCAAATAGACAAATGTAGTACCTTTTCTCCAGTGTCTCAATGCCTACAGACAGACAACCATAGATTCACAGACTGTGATAGGATATAACTCAATTTACATCATTGCCTTGAAAAACAAACATATAATGCTCAAAGGCTGTTCTTGCACATCCGTCAAATTGCTGATCAAGAATTTGGTCTATTGGCTCATGGATGACTGTTAAATAACTGCTTTGATCTTTCCTGAATACTAATATACGCAATTTCAAGGATTTAACATTGTTTAGAATTTTCTAGTTAAATCTATAGACCTTATGGAACAGTTGTAGAATAAAAAGGTGTACAAGAGCCAAGAGAAGGGCATGCACTCTCCTTCAAAAGTTATGACAGAGCGATGAGATTATATACCCATATATTACCTTCAGAAACAAAAAACTGTGCTAAGTAAAATGCAGTCTTCACAGCATTTGGTGCATGGGAAATGCCGTTCAATGACTTCCACTCATACGGGGCTTTCTCAGGATGCCACTGCACACCATATATTGGATACTTACGTCCTGTATGGAGAGCACACACCAGTAAGCACAGAGAGTGGCTAACCATGATGTTCCTACATTGTTTTATGCCACACAGGTGCCACATAAAACATGTTGCAACTCACCAAAATCAGAAAATGTAAAAGTTGTACATATTCTCTCACACAAAGACCTGTTTATAGTCAGGGTTATAGTGTATCTCATTAATGTGCACTCTCTCACAATTGGAATGTGAGTTGATTTTCTAGGAAATCAAAGTTAAAACAAACAAACAAACAAACAAAAAGTTTGGCCTTGGAACTCGTTCCAGCACAAGAGCCAAATTAGTAGTTTCTTTGGGCTGTGAATCTACCCTAGGGCCACACCCATGCTACGTATGCATTCCATCACAAAATGCACACTTAGCTGTTGACACACATTTCTATAACTGAATCTTGTCTCTTAATACATGTTCTCACCACACTATGACTTATAAAAATGAAAACAAATCATGTAAGCATTTTTATATTCACCAATCTGCCTCAGCCTATGCAATGATTTGTGATTTTGGAGCAACATCTGTTAAAATAAATTTTAGTAGTTTAAAAACATTTGTATTCTTGGTGATTATAATTAAATCATTTTTAGAATTCAGATACTATACATACTCTCAGCTAGATAAAATTATTTAATCCCTAAGGTTGGATTGAAAAATAATTCAGTATGGGGAGAAAGTTATATAAAAGAATTTCCATTGCTTGATGACTGGTTAGGATTTTTTCATATATTATTCTTATTTTTCCCATATGCTTTGAAAGTTTCACAACTTTTTTAAGAAGTGAAAATATAGTCTCTGAAAATTATTAAGCCCTCTCTTGTATTCACAAGTGAATTTCCCCGTTTTAATAGAAAGCACCCCCCCCCCAACTTCCAGGTTTTGGAATGGAGACCATGATGGCTCCCAGAAAGTGCTCGTAGAACAGGCCACCCAGGAGGAGTGCTGTCCTCTCCACCTCACTCACTAGTCTCCCCTACTTGCACAGCATTGCCAGAGAGCAAACACTTCATCCCAATCTTCCTACAGTCCATAGAAGCAAAGCCTACCAGCAAGCAGCTCTAGACAGAGCCCCTCTCTCTTGATGATCTTGTTCTAAGTTCATGTTATAATTTCTACAGTTGTAAAGAAATGTCACTGGTCCTTTAATAATGGTGTTCTAAAGAGTAATCCTTACTTGTTTCTGAACATCAGTATTTGTATGTATTTGTGTGTGATTATCAGATAAATCCTCATTTAGGCATTTTTATCCTTAGCCATCCTTTTGCCTGTGGGTCATCCCAAGATGGGAAAAAGACAGTGCCAAGAGGGAGGCCACTGAAGCTCCTGTGGATTGGGTTAGTCTGCACTAGGTAGCAACGTTGAGAGGGAGGGGTGTCATCATGACCTGCTCTAGGGCTCTGCAACTTGACTCCTATGGTGCTAATCAACAAATTTTCCACCACTGAATCCACAAGAATCTCTGGGCATATAACTAGGTCCTGGTCCACCTGACTGTTGTCTTCAGAAAAGGCTCCTGGCAAGGGCATGGCAACACCTCCATGGGAGGTGTATCCAGGCAGCAGCTGCATGGCCCTTCCAGCAGGCATATCTCGTCATCTAAAGGCATGGTGTAAAGGCAGTCCTGAGACTTAAGTCTGGTAACTACAGGCACATGTTCCTCCAGGTGGAGGCACAGGTCCCTGGGTGAGCAGGGCCTGCAGCAGCTCACTGGGCTGCAGGTCTTGCAGCTCTTTGAACATATGGCTGACTGGGTCTGGGCTGGCAGCATACATCAGCATCTTCTCCCACATCTCCATCTTGATGCAGGTCTCCTCCAAGCTGGTGGTACGTGAGGCCACTAGGCACCGAAGGCAAGGAGAAGGTGTCCTCATCTGTAGGCACCGTGCCACCCTTACCCTTACCCTTCTGCTTGGCAGACAACTGCCTAGTCAAGGTGTCCATCAGGCTCTAGCTTTTAGACCTGTTCTTCCCTTTCTCATCCTCACTGTCAATGGCGTAGCTGGCCATGTCTCTGCCATGGTAGCTTCCAAGCAAGGAGTCATCTTTCACAAAGTCACTTGTGAAGGACTGGAGCTGAACCACCATGGACTCAGTTTCATCTTTGCTTTTATTTGGGTTGAAAGATTTCCTGAAGGTTTTCAGGCTGGTTTTCTTCATTCTGACCAGTTACCTAATCCAAATGGGTTGATTCTCTCTGAAGGAGCTGTCCGCAAACATCAGGAGGGACTGTGTGCCTAATGGGTGAACCCTGCCAGGCTTCATTTAACCTCTGAAGCTACAGCAAATCGTATGGAAGCATTTTCTCAATGGAATTCTTCTTCCCAAATAACTAGTTTGTATCCAGTTGACAAAAATCTGACCAGCATACTACTATTCCCTATACAAAATGAAAACCTCTGCCTTTGTAAGGAGATAGTTTAAACACAAGTTCAGACATTACATACAACGTCGTGCTGCCATTAAGCTTCTGTATAGAGATGCATGAATCTACAAGAGGCACAATGCGACCAAGTTCACCTGTTGAAAAACTTCAAGACAGCACTTAGGGTCTACTGATAACGTTACTGTTACTATTTGCCACTAAGTTCTTGAGTGACGTCTTATATTCCACCAGCTCGTTTTTCTCTTCTCTAATGCCCAACAGTTGGCCCATGCATGGCCACTGGCTCCCCCTTCCCTCCTTTCTCCTCCTCTTCCTCCCTGAATGGAGCACTCTGCCAAGGCCCAGGCACAGTGGAGCTGCTGCCCTTCTCTTGTTTTAATATAACTTACTAATTCAGTTGAATTCCTCAGTCTTTTCACTTATGGATTATGTCTCCTTAGGTCTTGAAAACTCCCTTTACACAAGATCACAGAGACTTTCTCCTTTATTCCTCTAATTTACCTTTCCAGTTAGGCATTTGATCCACGTGAATATGTGTAGCCTTGGCTGTCCTGGACTCACTTTGTAGACCAGGCTGGTCTTGAACTCACAGCAATACACCTACCTCTGCCTCTCTGAGTGCTGGGATCACAGGTGTGTGCCACCACACCCAGTTCAAAGTATCTGTTTTAACATTAAAAAATAATCTCTGCCCCTTTTCCTCTGTTCCCAAAGCCCAGTCTAGTGTTGGAATGCCTTACCTCTGGCCTCCAGATCCCCCTCTCTGTGCCACCACATTTCACAGCCATCGAAGATGGATTCCAAATGCTTCCTTTACATCTCCCTTCTATTCTAGTTCATTTTCTAGCATTAACCTCTCTTTGAGACTTCATTTGAACTTCTTTCATTTTTAATAAAAGTTAGTTCTTTTTAAATCTCTCTTATGCGTCCCCCCGACCAAGCATGTTTTCTTTGTGTAGGCAAAGCTATATCCAGGCCAGCCTTGAACTCAAGAGACCCGCCTGGCTCTGCCTCCAGATTAAAGGTGTTTGCCACTGTACCTTGGCATGTATTTTCAAATGTTCCTTATTTCTCTAAAACAAGGCATTCTACTGAATATCATAATTCATAATAGCTGAGGTCTGTGCACGGCTGACTATCTGCTGTTTCTCCAAGTTCACACTCATGACACTCTGCTTCCTTGTGTGTTAGTTATCTGGGACATGAATCATTCATACTCCATCAAACCTCATCTGTAGAAAAATCCTGAAGCATAGAATGAATGAATCTTGACCATTCCAAGACAAGTATTTTGATTTGCTTCTGCCATGCACATGTGTGCTACCAGAAGACACCGATAAGTAAACACTCCAACCTGCTGCCCTCTGTCTACATTCCTAGCTAGTATAACATAGGTGACACTCAACCATTCAGTCCCTGTGAATGCTGAAGGCTCACTCGCCTCATCTTCCTCACCCTATGCAGTTAGCATGCTCACACAAGCAATTCTTCCTGAAGTTCCATGGACAGAATTCCGGTGTCTTTTGAGTTATCCTTGCCTGGCAAGCACACAGTGTTCTTTCCACACGCAGGCTCTGTCTCTGTACATGCTCCTTCCTAATGCTCTCGGAACTGCAATCCACACGCAGGCTCTG
>OU015743.1:98742493-98766771 GCA_907169655.1 Acomys percivali | reverse complement strand
CACACACACACACACACACACACACACACACACACACACACACACACCCCAGCTTGTTATTACAGCTACACAGATTTCTACAGAATTCTCCAGGATTCCTAAGTA
Source organism: Acomys percivali (assembly GCA_907169655.1). Classification (NCBI taxonomy): domain Eukaryota; kingdom Metazoa; phylum Chordata; class Mammalia; order Rodentia; family Muridae; genus Acomys; species Acomys percivali. The sequence goes on along the minus strand of OU015743.1, from coordinate 98,766,666 downwards.
GGCTACAACTTAAGCTGTATTCAGAAAACATAGAAAGGGGAATTGTAGGCACATTATGTCATGACCTAAAGACCCATTAGGTTTTTTAATCTTGCTATTAAAAGTTACTAAGCAGGTATCTCAAGAAAGTAGTTATCGAGGAAAATGTTTAAAGGAGGCTGGCAAGATCTGAGTACCAGCAACAATAAACAAAAAACTGCTGACAATATTTCAGGGGAGAAACAGGGATCTAAGAAGCCATGGTGGAATTGCAGAATTTCTGCAAGGTCCAAGATTAAGCATCGTACAGTAGCTAGACACTGTGCGTGGTAAACAGACAAGGCCTAGAGTATGTGTTTGGAAGTCTTCTGAAGAAGCTACTGACTGACTGACTGATTAGAACTGTGTGCCCGTGAAGGGGCATCATGCTACAGATATGAGCTATCTTCAGTCTGTTTTAATAGCCATTTATTACCAACCTCTGTGTCTGACCTGACATCTTTATTAGTACTAGATACAACTTTTTAAATGTATTGCTGAGCTTAGCAAACTTCTGGCTTCCCCCAACCCTAAATCTAAAAAATTTGAAAAGCTAGCACCTGAAACTCACACAAAAGACCTGTCCACTCTACCACAGTGTGTCACCTGATGGCCTCATCAACTTGGTAAAGCAGTTTAAAACTTCCTTTTGTTCTGTAACTCATATCTTTCACTTGTATTTGGATCAGAATAAAATCTTGCTAGCAAGAACTGTGCCTGGTGTCAACAATTAGCTGGAAGAAGAATGAGGTTTGATTGAACAACTAAAAATAAGAGAGTTAGTAGCACAGGAATGCTAGCCAGTACATGACAGGCCAGAGGAAGCATCAGCTCTACTGAGCTATGATGAGGGTGTGCTCCACACCTAAAATCCCCAAATCACATGAGACAAAAGACAACCAGTGGGAACAGACACTTGACTCCTGGAGAGCAGATGTCTGACTGTTAAGGTGAATAAGACTGGGGTTACTGTGAAGGAAGCAATAGTAGACTTTAAAAGAGAGAACTGAAGGCTGGGCGTGGTGGTGCACACCTTTAATCAGGAGGCAGAGGCAGGTGGAGCTGAGTTAGAAGCCATCCTTGTCTACAAAGCAAGTCCGGGCCCTGTTACATAGAGGAACCCTGTCTCAAAAATCAGGGGAGGGTGGAGAATGGTCCTTGTGGAAACAGAAAAACCCATTTGGAAGTAATAAGCAATAGCAGATATTTACCTCTATGGCTTTGTTGTAAAATATTTTGGCCACATGGGAATAATCTGAATGTACTATGCTAGCACCTCCTCCAGGAAAAAGGATTCTGAAATAAAATCAATTAAGATGTAACATGTATTTTCTCCTTTAACAAGTAAATAAACATTCTTCGTTTAAAGAATAATTTCATTATGTAAGTAGTGATGTGTACATTAATATTTATAATCCTAGACATATATAATATTCATGAATATGTGAATACATAAAATATTGATACATATAAATATGTAATGTACAATATATGTGAATACATAATATTCATAATCCCAGACAGTCAGAAACTACTGTGGTTAATAGTTTTGCACATATTGTCTTAAAACTCATTCAAAAAAACAAGCTCATTAAAGGAAATACAACATGAAAAAAATCAAAGGAAAAAAAAGGGACTATAGATGAGAGAGGCATGGGAGAAGAGCAAAGTAGGATTCAGAGGGTCCTAGAAACCTACAAGAAGAACATTATGATAGGCAGATTTAGGCCCAGGGGTCCCGCTCAAACTAAGGCACCAGCCAAGGACAATACAGGCGGTAAACTTTAAACCTCTACCCAGATCTAGCCAATGGACAGAACATTCTCCACAGTTGACTAAAGAGTGGGATATGACTTTCACACGTACTCTGGTGCCTCATATTTGACCATGTCCCCTGGAGGGGGAGACCTGGTGGCACTCAGAGGAAGGATAACAGGCTACCAAGAAGAGACTTGATACCCTATGAGCATATACAGGGGGAGGAGGTCACCCTCAGTCACAGTCATAGGGGAGGGGAGTAAGGGGAAAATGAGAGGGAGGGAAGAATGGGAGGATACAAGGGATGGGATAATCATTGAGATGGAACAAGAATAAATTAATAAAATAAAATTTAAAAATTAAAAAAGAAAAAAAAAGGAAAGAGACCAAAGAGTGAGAAGAGACAAAATTCCAGGTGTGTATGACTTTGAACTAAGGTGGTCAGCAAAGTGGATGGTTAGTACACAGCTATTTTGACTCCTAAATAAGATATGAAACTACAAAGCCCATAATAACATAAAAATTATTTCTATTAGAATTAAACGATAAAAGAATTTGCTTCTTCAGAGTTCTCATATTTCTTAAGAAATAAACACAATATTAGGATATCCAGAAAATCAACACAATTATCATACTAGAAAAAGTCTTGGAATATTCACAAATATTAGGTTCTCTTTCATTTTACCCAAAAAAGATGATATATATATATTTCTACAATTTTATATCAAGTTTTCAGATTAACATTAAAAATTTAAATTCTTGAACACATCTTGAAATAATAGAGGATATTCAAAAGCAATCTAGCTTCTCTGGCCAACAAAAGTTTGGATTACATATATTAAAATTCTAAAAATATTGAAATATGAGTTTGAAATATTATACTGAGACTATTTCTTTTTTTTTTCCTTTTTGTTAATTAATTTATTCTTGTTACATCTCTATGGTTATCCCATCCCTTGTATCCTCCCACTCTTCCCTCCCTCTCGTGTTCCCCCTACTCCCCTCCCCTATGACCGTTCCTGAGGGTGACCTCCTCCCCCTATATATGCTCATAGGGTATCAAGTCTCTTCTTGGTAACCTGCTGTCCTTACTCTGAGTGCCACCAGGTCTTCCCCTCCAGAGGACATGGTCAAATGTGAGGCATCAGAGTACGTGAGAAAGTCAAACCCCACTCTCCATTCAAGTGTGGAGACTGTTCTGACCATTGGCTAGATCTGCATAGGGGTTTAAAGTTTACCGCCTGTATTGTCCTTGGCTGGTGCCTTAGTTTGAGTGGGACTCCTTGGCCCAAATCTGCCTATCATAATGTTCTACTTGTAGGTTTCTAGGACCCTCTGGATCCTTCTACTTTGCTATTCTCCCATGCTTCTCTCATCTAGAGTCCCAATAGGATGTCTTCCCCTCTGTCCCAGTTTCCTGGTAAGTGAAGGCTTTCGTGGGACATGCCCCTTGGGCTAGTATGCAGATATAAGTGAGTATATACCATTTGAGTCTTTCTGCTTCTGGGTTAACTCACTCATTATGATCATTTCTAGCTCAATCCATTTATCCACAAATTTCGGGAAATCCTTGTTTTTAATAGCTGAGTAGTATTCCATCGTGTATATGTACCACAGTTTCTTTATCCATTCTTCTACTGACGGACACTTAGGCTGTTTCCATGTTCTGGCTATTATGAATAAGGCTGCTAATGAACATGGTTGAGCAAATTTTCTTGTTGTGTGCTGGAGCATCTTCTGGGTATATTCCAAGGAGAGGAATAGCTGGGTCTTGAGGAAGCCCTATTCCCAGTTTTCTGAGATAGCACCAGATAGATTTCCAAAGTGGCTGTACTAGTTTGCATTCCCACCAGCAATGAAGGAGTGTTCCTCTCTCCCCACATCCTCTCCAGCATGTGGTGTCGCTTGAATTTTTGATCTTAGCCATTCTGATGGGTGTAAGATGGAATCTCAGAGTTGTTTTGATTTGCATTTCCCTGATGACTAAGGAAGTTGAGCATTTTTTTAAGTGTTTCTCAGTCATTTGATATTCCTCTGTTGAGAATTCTCTGTTTAGTTCCAAGCCCCATTTCTCAATTGGGCTATTTGGTTTGGTGGTGTTTAATTTCTTGAATTCTTTATATATTTTGGATATTAGACCTTTGTCAGATGTAGGGTTGGTGAAAATCTTTTCCCAGTCTGTAGACTGTCCCTTTGTTATACTGAGACTATTTCATTCTTTAATTTGCATGTATGTGTATACATGGTGGGGGAGGGGGGAGTAAGAACAAACACATGTTTTTTTCTTCCCACGTGGTACAAAGGGATGGAACTCAGTTCACTAGGCTTGTGTGACAGGCACATCATGAGGCATCTTACCAGCCAAAGGCTACTTTTCATTTAAGAACTTCATCATGCTTCTTCTGTGAACCAGGCTCGGTACCAGCCTGTGACAATGCTAGTTTCCACTCTTAGGAAACTCGCAGTCAAATGGAAAAGGTTTAAAGAGCTATCTGCTAAAACAGCTACCACAAAGCCACAGCAGAAAACGAAGGGTTCTTGAAGGAGACCATTTAGCAGGTCTCTCCCCACTGACTCAGTACTTCAAAGCCCACCTATGACCAAATCTGGTCTATGGAATCCTACAGTTCCTTTACATAGTAAAAGTGGCCTCATACTCTCAGATGACAGTTTCTAGCTTGTGCCACAGTCCCAGATGACCATTCATTTGGTGGGTGTTCTGCCATAAAACAGTGTGGGGTCCTCTTCACTGTACCGCAGCAAAGCTACTTTTTGAACTTATATTATTGTACTTTTTTTTTTCCTGTTTCCATTCAGAAACAATAAATTCCAACCCCGATTTTCACCAACTCAGAGCTCTCAGAGCCGGTGCTGTGCAGAAGAGTGCGCCGGTCTCTGAGAGGAGGTCAGTGTCAGGGAAGATACGGGAAGATTCAAAAAGGACTCTCCAGTCAATTTAAGAGTCATTGCTGGTTTGTCTCCATGGCAACACACTGGGCATCTAGACAAGCTGCACTGAACTATTCACACCTGTCTATGTGACATTCAGATTCTATGACATTAGTGCCACTGGGAGAGGGGTCAGAGGGGTGAAGTAATTCAAAACATGCATGTGAAGGCTTCTTTCATTATACTTTGGCCAGGATTTATTTATCCTCATCTTTACCAAATACTTTGAATCTCTAGATATGGTAAAAGTTTTACTAAACTCACCCAATCTTACAAGCAATAGTTATTGATCCAAACTAACCAACACCAATTTATCTTTGAACATCACTGGCTTCTATCCCACTTCCATTCAGAAGCAGCTACTACTACATCCACTGTGCTGAGAACAGAAAGACACCAACAAACAGCGGTGCACCATCAGTGCTACTGTATCCCTGCACACAGCAAACAGCAGGTTTTCCTTTTGTTTTTGTGCCTTGTCTTCTCATATAGCACTGTTAGCACAAGGGCAGTGTTTCAAACCATCTACAAACGTCGTTGCTTGGAAACTCCTGCAGAAGCTTCTGTTGAGCACACATGAAGATCCCACTGGGCCTCACTCCCCCCTGCACCTCCAGAGCAGCCTCAACACTCTGGGACTTCTGGCAATGCTCGTGTTTGGGGCCAAGGCTGCACATTCGTCTGTATGAACAAGCTCCCAGTCAAAGAGTATGTCTGTTTCTAAGTTCAATAGTTACTGAAGAATCTCCCCCAACAGACTGACTTCTCACTAGCACCCTCAACAAGAACACTTGTTTGCCCTCCTCTTCACAGTGTATTAGCAAGTGTTCTGACTTCCGCCAGCTTGGTTCTTGATTTCTATAATTAACCGTCCTTTCTTAAGCTAAGAGCAATAATGGGTATTTGTCACGTGATAACTTCTCACATAGTTTACGGTGAAACAGAGCAGAAATTTTTTTTTTTAAGTTCTATTCAAATTACCCCCTGAAAGATAAACAATCTGTAGCTTCAGACATAGGACTTGGAAATTTCAAAATATTTAAGCATTTAAACTAATATTAAGTTAAGAGATAATGGGCCTATGACATAACAGTTACATATCTCCTAACTTGGTTCCTATTCAGTACTAGGACTGAGCGTCGAGCCAGGCTCAACCACTCTCGGTTCCGCTTCTCTCCTTCTCAGGCTGGTGAACGTTCTGCTCTCTTCCCCTCCGCATCCTACGGAACTGGAGCTACAGTGTGGGCTTGAGCCCCGAGACCTCGCCCTGCCTCCCACTCTCTACTGGAGGTTTACATCTCATTTCAAAAGATTTCAACAAAAGCACTTGGGAAATTTTTATCAGACAACTTTTAAGAGAGACCTATAGACACATACAGTATTGACACGTACATTTTGCATAACTTTGATAGGCACACACAGATATGCTGTAGTAAGACTGATAAAATGTCAAGCCAACTTACCCATTAATAGATCTGAAAATTTCTTCATACTCTATATGTGTAAGATCAAGCCTGAAAACAATTTAAAAAAAAAAAAAGTTTTACCAAAAAAATCAGTTCTGAAGCATAAGGAAAAAGCTAATATTCAAAAGAAGTCACCAGATTATTTTTTTAAACATTAAATAGAAAATAAGTTGTTTGAGGTACTGCATATTGAATCCAAGGCTTTGCACATGCAGGGCAAGTGCTACAGCACTTTTGCCTAAAATCAGAGAATACCACACCTCTACCTTAGAGGTATCCTTATCAAACTATGAAAATCACAAAATTATATCATGTTTAGCTGATCAGAAAGGTAAGTCTATTTTTTCTGGGATTAACGAAATTCAGTATTTTAAAGTAGATGCTTATATAGCAAACCCTGGCCACTAGTAATATGCTAGCCAAGAAACCTAAAAAATTAGCCATTTTATAGAAAGAGACGTTTTCCTAAAAGCTTTATAGAGCTGGGGAGATGATGATTCAACAGTTCAAAGTTCCCCCTGCTCCTCCAGAGTTGTCCACACAGGTCACGCTTCTGTGCAACTCCAGCTCCAGTGCTCTTCCGCCCTCTTGTGGCCTCTGTGGGTACTGGCACATACATAGGCACACCCATCGTTCTAAACCACTTTACTACCAGCTGACCTATTGGCAATTTGGTAAAATAGAAACAAGAGGAATGGATACCACACCTCAACATCTCATCCTTCCAAGCAGCTGCAAAGGTCTGACTCCCATACTTGAAATCCGGAAGAATCCAGATGTAATGACGGACTCCTTACAGACCACTCGGACTGGCTCAGTTATTCTCAAGCATCCTTGATCAAGCACCCTTACAAGGATTTCCTAGCAATCCCTACGGTACTCAGCAATTCCCCAGAAAACCCAAAGAAATTAACCCATGACAACTGGCAAGAGCCTTTAATTCATAGTGATATCTGTAAAAAGTGTGTATGAAATCCTTCAACAACTCTCCTACTGAGCAGCTCTCTATTTCCACAAGACAACAGCAAGGCACACACACCCTCTCCATACATACATCCATAAAAGTTCACAGCCTTTAGTAGAATATACACATATCTGGCCCAGGTGGACCCCAGTCAGTTTAGATCATGGCTGCTAAGCAAGCTCCAATCCCTAGCCCTTGCCTATGATCTGCCCGTGAACCTCTCCAGCTCTCCTCTAAGTCCCAGGAAGCTTGGAAATCCACATGGGCTGTACAGAAATTCTAGGTAAACTTTTAGGCTCAGAGCCAAAAGCAGTCAGCGAGATCTCTATAGAAGGACTAACCTGACAGGTGACTGTGCTCAGAGTATTAAGGTGGAATGGGAGTACACGTGTTCTTGGTATCCTGCCAATCTACTCTCTTCAGGTTGTGCCAGCCATCTCAAAATCCTCCTCACAGACCAGGATAAGCTGCACACCACTACGCCCGCACCAGCTAAACAAATAGGTTCTACAGCATTTGTGACTGTAGGTTTTAACCCCATCTCTCACTACTAATAGGCCACATAATTGCTGGCTGTGACCTGAAGATTCCTGACTCAAGAAAATACCGGAAAAACAACCCATGATAATGAACACAGAGGGCATCTGCTTATTGTCAGATGTTTCTTAACACAAAAACTCATCTCAGGCTGCCCACTGGAACCACATGGATAAACACCCTGTTGCTGAAGACACCATACACTTAATTGCAGGACACAGAGAAATCAAGATAGAACTTAGCTGAATGCTTATCCCCTGCTGTTTAGATTTCATACTGCCAGAAGGTAGATACAGGTAGCTAGAGAGGAAAAATCATACCCAGCTGAGAATCTTACATACTACAATACCAGCCTGCCAGGCAGTATGTGTCAACTGGTGCAATCATGGCATGGCTATTTTAGAGATAGCCAGATGCTTTCTAATTAGATATGATACTTTTTGTTTGTTTTTGTTTTTCAAAACAGGGTTTCTCTGTACTGTAGCCTTGGCTGTCCTAGACTCACTTTGTAGACTAGGCTGGCCTCGAACTCACAAAGACCCACCTGCCTCTGCTTCCCAGCATGATGGGATTACAGGCTTGCACCATTATGCCTGACTAATATTCTTTTCTAAAATAAGTTCATCCTTGGTACTACAGATGTGACCAAAGACCCATGGCTGGGGAGATCACAGGTCCTAGATGTAAACCTACTTCTTTTGTTTGACTAAATGGACATGTAGCCAAACTGCCCCCTAAATATTTATGTTTGTACCTATAGACCAGTGCTTCTCCCAGTCTTGGCCAAAGAAGCTTGATTTTTTATAGCAAATGGTAATTAATGAAGAGACTCATGACCAATCAAGGTAATGAGAATAAGCGAGTGTTGAACATCCAGCTCTAAACAAGATATTGGTATCACTTCCCCACACCTCCAGAACTCAGGGAATACTGCAGAAGAAGACTTCTAAACTGGTGCCTTCTAGGAAGGACATGGCCTCGGTACCCAGGAGCCCACAGCAGCTGCAGCTGTGTGCTCAGATCCTGCACAAGATCGGGCTAATGAACACTCAGCTAAGTATGGAAAAGGGGCTCATAGGGCCTCATCCTTTCCCTGGGAACTACTGGCAGTTATGGTTGCCTAGGGTAGGGAAGTCACTGTCGTCAGTGCTGTAGCTACTATTGAGTTGTCCAGTCTCCAGGGGCAAGCTCCACACAATGTCCACTGGTTAAACCCAGAAGGTTACAAAACAAAACAGACATGAAGATGGGAGGTGGGGTTCTCTGGGATGAAAGGGTAGTTGGCAAGGGTGAAGGGGATAGGAACGGATAAGGCTGCTTCAGACATTACATACATCCATTGTAGGACACAAAGAGACCAGTCTTGAGCTAAGCAGGAAACGCTCTCCGGCTGGCTGGCTTTGCAGCTAGAAGTGCTAGAAGATGCTATGCAGGCTGCTGGGGAAGAAAAGACACCAAAGGTCTTACCTAGCACTAGACCCTCCATGGTGCAATACAGACCTGCCGTGAAAGATTTGCCCACTGGTGCAGTAGTGGCAGGGCTGTCTGTAAGAATAGCCAACTATTCCCCCTGATGAAATGTGAAGCCTGTTCTGCAAGAGGGATTTCATGCCTGGTGCTGTAAACATAGATAAAACCCATGGCTAAACTCAGAGTAGCTGTGGTTATCTGAACAAAGCTTGCACAAGACCAAGCCAGTTTAAAAACAAACAAACAAACAAACAAAAACCTCTGGCAGAAATGGGGGCCCACCCCTAGCTGGGAAGTTACTGGCAGTTGATGGGGGCTGGAGAGAGATAGGTCAACTTTCTTCTGGGGTACAGGCACTGGTAGGTTGCCTGTGCTCAGTGGATACGGATATGTGCAGCTAATTGGATACACTGGCTGAAAAATATGTATTTTTTAATGGACATTAAGTTGAAAGGGAGATGTGTTTAGGGTGGAGTGGGAGTACTTGAGGGACCTGGAGGGATGAATAAGATCAAGATACATTGTATATATGTATGAAATTTTCAGAGAATACATTAAAAATACTACTTTTAAAAAGTATAGGAATGAATGTGATCATAATTGATTGTATACATGTATGAAACTGTCAAACTTCAGTCTTTTACAAACTCTTCTGGCTTTGGAATGTTCAAAAATATTTTAAAGGTTTTGTAAATGAACTGAACTTATTCTTAAAATAGACGCTGGCAGCTCGGGCTGCTGTATTCTGCCTTTCAGCACATGCTGTGTTTTCTAAAGTCCACCAGCAGGGGATGGCAACCTGAAAGCACCAAGTCCTGAGAAAGAAGGTAACCAGAAAAGGCAGGATGAAACCAAAGTCAGGTGTCACCCACAGCCCAGTTCTACCCAGGTCTCTCACCTACCTCCTCCTCCTCTCTGAGCCAGAAAGTGGCCCAGCAACCAACCTACCAGGAATGCTGCAAGTCTCATTTTACAGGTAGAATTTATATAGATTATTAAGTTTTACAGGATCACATGATTCCAATTTCAAGCAGTAAGTCTCAAAATGAACTTTGATACCAAAGTTGGAGTTTAGCCTACATGCTGTCAATCAGGTTTTCAGCATCATGTCATAAATGCTAATAATATTCCACAAGTCACTTGGTTTCAAAACTCCTCAGGTTTCCAAACTTGCACCTACCTATTCCCACCTATTTCCTCCTCTGCAACCTCGAATTTGATGAGTCATTATTTTTACAGCTGTTTTAAAGGACATAATTCACAAGTGCTCTCTCTTTCATTTCAAGCCAGAACTCTCCAGAAGCCTCTGAACTGGGCTGCCCACTGTGGTAGCTCTACAATGTCTTACCTACATTTGCAGTAACCTACTAAACAGCTTGCCTTTAAAAACTTCCATCACCAAAACTTTGAAACACTGTGGTGGAGGCTCCCAAGAGTCTCTTCCTCAGATCTAATACTGTCACATGAGATTAAATTTACTACTAAGAAATTAAACACGAATCTTATGGCTACAGACAGTGAAAGGCGCAACAAGACAATCTTTATTAATCTAAACATCAAGATTACGGTTTCACCAAACTCTAAATCATACTTACACTTTGATCGTTATAATATTATATAGAGTATAAGAAATTCTTTGTAATTATTTGCAAAGTAGGTTGTAATAGTTGCGTTTTGTCCATAAAATTACATAATAGATTAGATGAGAGTTCTAGGTTATTCCCATTAACCAGTTTTAGCTGACAACGTGTTTAAAAGACTTTGTTCAAGTGAAAAGGTATGATGAAATTACTCCCTTCAAATTGATAGTATGAGATTAATCAGATTATTTTACTGAGCTGTAGTATCATTTAAAAATGTTACCACCTTTATAAAGGTCTCTCTCCTCCCCCTCGCTCTCTCTCGCTCTCTCTCTCTCTCTCTCTCTCTCTCTCTCTGTGTGTGTGTGTGTGTGTGTGTGTGTGTGTGTGTCTATGTGTGTATGTGTGCATTACATGTGTGTTGGGTCCCACAGAGCTTACAAGTAGTTGTGAGCTGCGCTACATGGGTGTAGGGAACCAAACCTTGGACCTCAGGAAGAACATCAAGTGCACTTAACCAGTGAGCCATGTCTCTAATCCCACACTTAACACCTATGAAACTGCAATACCTATCATTCACGCTAAAGTAATATTAATACAGTCACTAGATGTGCACGTGCATCTTCAGTCATCTTCTAAAACGCCTCCCTCATTCCCTACGTGTTCCCTTCTGAAAGCACTAGGCGGAAAGCCAGCTAAACTGGATTCTCTGTTACGTTGTTCTTCTGGCGTCTGAGAGGAGTGTCTCTCTGGGCTGAGGGAAGCAATCATGTCCCTGATGTTAACACACACAATCATACTTTCAATGACATTACTGACACACAGCTTCACGGAGACCGTAGACAATAGGTTTGTGGCTGAAGTTGGATGCAATATCCCTACTTTTCATGATGTAAGCATAGGAAAGGAGGCATTCATTCATTTCAGAGACAGAACACCAGTCTTTACATCCTAGGTGAAAATCACTGAACCTTACATACCTTATGGGTACGACTCTTGCACCAGCCGACTCTATATACTTCACATAGGATGAAGCAATGTAGTACTTTCCCAACCTTCTCATTTCCTTTGATTGACATTTTTGCATTAATATTCCTAAATGAAAAAAAGAAAAGAAAGAAAAACCTTTAGCTTCAAGAAAATTCATTCCTTTCTTAATGAAAGCTGAATCACAGCACAGTACAAAATGTCCCAAGTTTGGCTTTTCAGTTCACAGACCAGCATTTTCTGCAAGTCTACACACAGACATTGGGAACGCAGTAGAGAAGGATGATCTTTGAGTTTTCCCACACCAAGTAGGTTTAGAATGGCCCCATATTTTTTGATACAACCTTAGACTATTCATATACAACTCACTAAATGTAGAAGGTGCAAACCCTTTTCCCCACAAAGAAACAGTTGTATCCCTGTCAGCAAAGCCAGAATAGAAATAACTTCCATATCCTTCTTACCTAAAAACATCATAATTTAAGTAGTCAGCATTCACCAAACCCACCCCAGACTATTAAAATTGTCTATCCTTTCTTAAGAAACCTTCTGGCTCCAGTTTGTCCACAGAAAGAACATGGACTACATCATCATTCCCTCATTCATTCAATATTGTTTAATCACACTGCCTGCCAGGCACTGAACTACGTGCTGAGAACACAGCAATAAAGGGAAAAAAATCCCCACCTTGTAGGTTTTAATGCTAGTGGGTGGAAGAGGAAAGAGGGAAGACAAACAACAGAGATTTATTTTTAGGGCCAATTATGATGACCGGTGTGTGTGTGTTAAGAAGTCAATGAAATAGGTGTTTCATTTATAGTGTCCCTTAAACAGGGTCTCCCTGGGAAGGTAGAACAAGACTTCAGAGAGGTGAGCAAGTTCAACCTGGCAAGGTATAATGTGACACTTAAGCGAAGGTATCAGTGAGGTGGGGCAGGGAGCCACACACCTACATCTGGAAGAGGAGCAATTCAGAGCAAAGGAACAGTACCACACAAAGGTTAGGAGCCAGCCTGTCACTCTGCAAGAAGTCCATCAGACTGCAAATGTAAGAGAAATCAAGAAGGCAAGAGTTAACAGAACAGAGAACTGCAAACACGCAGAGGCGACCATCTGCATTACATACCTCAGTGGCTCTACATAAGCTCTGTGACTTCATGTTCCGTCCCACTCATCTCTCTCATCTCCTCTTATCAATGGAACCCAAGTCTACTTATACCCAACGTACATCAAAGCATATGCTCAGCACGTAAAACAACAACAATAGCAAACTGTCATGTCTGCTCATTGACTACCTGTGCCTCTGTGAGTGGGTATGTCACTTCAACTGTCTCAGTGGGATACGGTCCCATCTATAATAATCACATCTGAATTCTCAGCTTCTTACAGTAGTTGACATGAATCACTACTAAACATCAAATGTCAAAATATACCTAGTTAAAAAAAAAAATCTCTCTCTCCTCCCTATTAGATAAGATGGTCTTCACAATGAAAAATGAAATTTGAACAAGAAAAGTACACAGGGGTATCGTAAGAAACAGAGTGATACAACGGCAGGAGAGGTGGTGCCCAGCCCATTCATTTTTTTTTTCCCTCATCCTTAGGCAAAAATCTCAGATTGCATGCCCTGTCCCTCAACACATGCCCCAAATTATGGCATTTGCACTTTATGGTATCTCACAACTTCTGTGGCTTGTCTTTGAATACTTGATGCTTTCTAAAGTAATACTATGTGTTCAGTCAACTATGTTAGCTTAGTTCGACTAAGCTTCAAGAAGGCTTAGTAGTAGATAAAAGCACTTGCTGCTGAGTCTGAGGACCTGAGTTCGATCCCCAGGACCCACACGGAGAAGAGAACTGAAGTTGTCTTTTGACCTCTATAGGTGTATGTGACAAACATGCACATGCATGTGCACAAGCATGTGTGCATGTATGCACAAGTACACATACACACACACATGTCATAATTCTACATATGTCTACCCATATATTTCTTTTGCCAAATTTTAACTACAGGCTGGTTTCTCCTTGGTAGCATTTCAAATGTTTGGCATGAATACAAACCAATTTTACCTGTTTGAAGCACAAATATGTCAGAAAGATCACATGTTTTATTTGAAACAGAATTGACATTCATATTCTCAGAGCCACTATTGTCACTTGATGCTAAAAACTGCAAAGACCAAGACGCACTTTAATGTCTTACCTACTTCAGTTTTATATTTAATGTATTGTATCATCAAGTATGTCTTTGACCAAAGAATGTAAGTTTAAACCATGTGCAGAATTTCTGGGGCAGGAACATTGGAGGGGACATGGGACATGAAAAGTGCCCCTCACAGTGAAGTATGATTGAATCCTCTCACCAGCTAACACTCAAGAGAAAATTAACATTTTTAAAGGACTTTCTCCCTTCTCTGCAATATTCTAGGCGTTTCACTGGACATTTCATTTACAGTAAAAGACACATCCTAATGCCATGTGCATCCATCCCTAGTAGCTACTGGTTTTATCTTACCCAAGGTGCCTTTGCGTCCTCCCCATAACCTTAATTATCATGATGGAATAAGAAAACAGGAATAGAGCGTGAGATCCTGTTGAACTATGAACTTGACAACTAGGACATTCAGAGGTGGGCTATTCTGAGAAGCCCACACCTGCGCTTCCTTCTTAATCCAAGCGCCTCTCCTCTAACGTTTGCTAAATCCCAGCTGTTTCACACAGGCTCTCCCTGAAATTCTTTTTCCGCTTGAAAGCTTCAAACGTTGGGTCTGCCTGAAATTGTGGCTCCTGAAAAGTATGGGAACGCCTCAAGCTGCTTCGGGTGCCAGGTAGTGGCGTGGAGCTGAACCTTTATCCCGACACCAGGGACGCAGATGTCTCTAGAAGGCAACCAATACAAAGTCCCTCTGGTGAGCGGCGTGACACGGGCATCTTTAAGTCCGCGCGCCTGCGAAACCGTGAGAGCCTCGCGGGCTACCCCTCCTCGACACCTGCCCCCAGGCTGAGCGCGGCGTCAGCACGGTCTCGGCCCTCCTTACCGATGATGGGTTTCCTAGAGTGGTGCCTGTAGAATGTCGATGGCCGGTGACTCGCGGGCTCGCACAGAGGCAAACCTAGCACGCACAGCAGCAAACCCAGCAAGCACTGCAGACGGCCCAGGCTCGCCATCGCGCCGGGGCCCGCGCCTCCGGCCGCCGCTCAAAAAGGTTCTGCGGCGCGGCGCGCGCGCCGGAGGGCCGGGGGCGGGGGCAGGGGCGCGGCCCCGCTGCCTGGGCGGTGCTCGGGCCTCGAGGGCGTGCACGGCCGCGCCGCTCGGGCCTATGGGAAATGCAGTCCGGGCGCGCGCGTGCGGCGGCCGCGGGGCGGGGGCGGGCGGCTCAGGGAGCGTGGTTGGCGCCTCCTCATCGCCCTGCGCGCGACCCGCGACCCGCGGCCCCGCGAGTGGCACGCGCCCGAAGGCCGCTGCTGAGACTCCGGAGATGCGGCGGGTGGACCCCCGCTGGCCTCCGAGTGCTGTGAGTTCTCCCTGTGAACTATTATGTCGCCTGGCGAGGTCACCCACACTGGGCCAAGCGGGACAGCCCAGGACCTGATGGCGAGCTCGGGTCCCGCCTGGCCCTGTGCGGTAACAAAGCAGCTGAGGCCCTCGAGGTTCTAGAAGTCGCCAGAGAACTCTGCTGCATAAAAGCGTAGGTTCCCTAGCTGTGATATGCGGACAGCATTCGATGTTAGGACTCGGGGTGACTTCCGAAGACATTCCACTGATCTCTGTTTATTTGGGCACACGGATGTATGCAGGGAGTGAAAGGCACAGAGGACACCTTCGCGCGGAGGGTCCCCTCGCCTTAGAACAGGGTCAAGCAAAGGGGCTTATTCTTGACACCTAGCCCAAAAGGGCCAGACCAGGCCACACCCAAACAATAGATGATCCTTGAAATGAGTCGCTGTTAGCACCAACACCAGAAAAAACACTAGTTATCTTATAAAATGATGACAAGGCTATAGCTGAGCAGTTAAAGGCTAAGATTGACATCTGGAGTTTGAATGTAGCAATGCATGCATGCGCTCATAGTCTGCACACAGGCTCAGCCAAACTCCAGATTAAAACTGAAAATCTATTGAAGATGAAAAGGTGTATCATCGGATGGTGTCATTTCTATAAAAAGTTTACAATTTAGGGGAAAAAATGCAGAGCGTGACTTGGGGTGGGGAACAATAGCAAACTTCTGGCATGTGCCAAGAAAAAGAAATGCAACACATTGCTTAGTTTAGTAAGAGTACTGTAAAAGGGTGTGGTGAAAGATACTAAGAAAATGTCAAACAGGATTTAAACCTACCAGAGTTGATACGGATCTATTGCAAGAATGCATCTGTGCTTCTGGAGCAATTGACTACCATTACACACAACAATAAACTCCAGATGGAGAAAAGATGCTCATGAGAAAGGTGAAGAAAGATGAAATACTGGGCTTTGGTATATGTATATATGTATTCATAACTTTGATTGTCAGATATGTTCATAAGATAACTGGATTTATGAACATAAAACGTTAAAAAATCAAATATTAATGAAAAATGAATGGATTTTGGCCATGTTAAAGTTTGATATTTCTGGTAGATTGTCAATCATTTAAATTGTTTCAGGAAGCTATTAGGCAATTATCTGACGGAGGTGGATAGCCACATATTCTGTAATCTGCCATTTCTCGGATGTAAGTATAGTACCTGCCTACTACATCATATCACTGAACTAGGTCATGGGGACTCCACCCGCAGAAATAGATTGATGCTATCTCACAGGCGTTGATCAGGTGTGGTAGAGTGGATAATTCCCTTAAAGGGGAGGGGTTGCTGTACATGGAGCAGGACTAGCCCCCTGTGGTTCTCTTGTCCTCTTGTACCATGTGAACTCACCCACTTTCTCACTTCCATGTGTGATGCCAGTGGCCATGAGGCTCTCACCAGAGACCACCGAATGCTAGTGCCTGTTAGAACAGAGACCTAAGATGCTGGACCCTACAGCCTAAAGAAACCAGACCTGCACCCTTTGGCTCTCTCCTCGGGACAAAGTCAAGAAGTTAGTCTGTGCTGTGGACCAGCAGCAGTCACTAACCTGTGTTCCTAACCACTTCCTCGCTCCTCCATGCTCTTTGTCGCATATCTTGTCCCAGACTAACGTGATATACAACTTCCTACCACCCATCAAAGTTTAATTCCAGCACCCAAGAAGCAGAAGCAGGCGGATCTCTGTGAGTTCAAGGCTAGCAGAAGCAACACAATGAAATGTTGTATGTGTGTCTCTTAAGTATGAAAGGCACATACAGCGCTCTCTCTCTCTCTCTCTCTCTCTCTCTCTCTCTCTCTCTCTCTCTCTTTCTCTCTCCCTGTCCCTCTCTTTCCCTCTTACTGAAGCACCTGCCTAGGAATTAAAGGAAATCCTCTCACTTTATGGCCCTGTTATGCTGTCATTTGGCCACTTGCCTGGAAGTTATAGAGATCTATCTGCCTCTCAAGGGCCAGGATGAAAAGTATGTACCACCATTTCTGGCTCCATGATAACTTTAAATTCCATCAAGTTGGATATTAAGATTGAACGTCAGAAGACTTGATGAAATCCCAAAGTTCCAGAGAACAATAGGAACTGCTGATCACGCACAGAGACAGCCTACAGAATGGAATAAAGTCTTCCCCAGCTATATACCTCAAAGGACTAATACCTCGGATAAAACAAAACTCAAAAAAATATATACCAGCAAAACCAGACAACCTAACCAACAACTTCAGTAATAAAATAGGTAGTTCTCAAAAGATGAAATGCAGATAGGTAATAAATACAAGAAAAAATTCAGCCCCAATAGCTATCAGAGAAATATGAATTAAAACTACATTGACATGCCATCTCACCCCAGTATAAATGTGAGACTTTAAGAAATAACAAATCATAGGGGAGGGGAATAAGGGGAAAATGGGAGGGAGGGAAGAATGGGAGGATACAAGGGATGGGATAACCACTGAGATGTAACTAGAATAAATTAATTAAAAAAATTGTTTAAAAGAAATAACAAGTGCTAATGAGATATGGGCAAAAGGGGACTCAGACACTGCTGAGTGTAAACTAGTCCATCCACTACACAGATCAGTGTGAAATTAAGGATTAGAAAGATGGCTCAGTAGATAAAGGTGCCTTTCAGCACCTGTGCTGACCTAAGTTCAATTCCCAGTACCTGCATGATGAAAAGAGGACGTCAACCCACTCAACTTACCATCCAACTATATACGCACTGTGGCATTGGCATGCTCATTTCTCACACAGAGAATGCATAAAATGTAATAATAATTCATTTAAGACCAGGATGAAAATAAATCTGTCATACAATCCAGCTGCAGCACTTCTGAGTATATACCCAAAAGACGACTGCCATCAACATATCACAGAGATTCTTGCACACTGATGTTTATTGCAACACTTTTTACAACTGCTATGTTGCATAACCAACCTACAGATGTGGCAGGAAAAGAATAGATACAGAAAACATCGTGTATATACACAATGGAATTTTTAAGCCATAAAAAACAAAGTTGTGTCACTTTCAGGAAAATGCATCAATGGAAAATAATCATATTAAGTGAAGTGAGCCAGTCAGAAAAATAAATATTGTATAATTTCTCTCATGTATGGTTTCTAATCTTTATATACAAAATCATGTGTACATATGGTATAAAGTACAAGTGCAATTTTCTAGAGGAACAAAAAGAACTTAAGAGATGAGGAGGGGGAAGGGAAGGATTGGAGTGGGGAATACATGGAACATGCAATGTATGAAACTGTCCTTACATAATGCAGAAACGTGAGCTACCACTGCCCAAGTCATAAAATACTTAAATGGAAATTTAGTAAATACCAGTGGAAATGTAAAAAGGAAACAAAACCAGGGAATTAAAATAACATGAAAATGTTAGAAACAAGTGTGAGAGAAAGTGCGGGATATGGGTGACAGCACAAGAAGCCCATTGCATGTGCATTATTATAATCTAGAAAGAACAAGACAAGGCTTAAAGCAGGAGGAGCGCTGTACTCCAGCAACATCTGCACATGACAGAGTACTGGAAGAAACTGACCTAGAGTGACCAGTGCTGCACATCTATCCAAGTTACAGGACACTCGGGAAAAACCTTTTCTCTAAGCCACCGGACAAAATCCATTTAATTATGAAGGTAAGCCTTTGGGGATAACCTCAGACTACAAGAACAATATAAAAATTGAAGCAGTGTTGACAAGACGGCTCGGTGGGTAAAAGCACTTGCAGTAGAAACCTGTGGTCTGATTTCAGTCTCTGGAACCTGTAGGAGAAACATGTTTTTGTGTTGATCCCAAGTGTGGGATAAGGAACAGACTTGTGAGAGAGCAGGATGTTTTTCAACTTAGTAGGCCCCATATCGGACTATGTCCCTTGGATGGGGAGGCCTGGTGGCACTCAGAGGAAAGATAATAAGTCACCAAGAAGAGACTTGATACCCTAGGAGCATATACAGGGGGAGGAGGTCCCCCTCAGTCACAGACATAGGGGAAGGGAGTAGAGGGGGAAACGGGAGGGAGGAAAGAAAGGGAGGATACAAGGGATGGGCTAACAATTGAGATGTAATATGAATAAATTAATAAATAAATTAATTAATTAAAAATAAAAATAAAACAAAAAGCTAAAAAAAAAAAAAAAAGAACTGTACTCGAAAAAAAAAAAAAAAAAAAAAGAAGTTGAACTACTTTGTGGGGAAGCTTGGTGAAAAACATCCTTGAAGACACACACACGAGCCCAAAACAGGAGCCTGGGAGCTTTTTGTTGGAATTTGCATTTTTGGTTGTTCATCACTGCACTTAGAGATGCTCCTGAAGAGAACTGCTCCAGGAAAGGCTTCAAGGCTTTGGGCTCTGGCTGAGGCTCCTGGTTCTGGTTGCTCCAGGGTCCAGCAGCAACTTTGGTGGAATTGCTAGTCTGCTGAAATCCTGCTGACTACACCAGGCGAATTGTTCCTAGGAACTGATACCTAGGTATCATTCTTATTTTCCTTAATCTCCTTTTCCTCTTATTTAGGCTAGTTGGGATATGAGGGAGGCACTCTCATTTAAATAAGTTCATAATAAAATATAATTGTTAAGAAAATTGAGCCTACATTTAAAAAAATAAAAAGCCAGATGCAGTAGCACTTATCTGTACCCCCAGCAGTCCTGTGGTTAGATGGAAAGCAGAGACTTGGCAGGAAGCTCGTGGGCCGGTTAGTTTGGAGTGCACAGCATGGCTGAAAAAAAAAGAGCCTGCCTCTTAACAAGGTAGAAAAGAGAAGCAGCTGTTGAAATTGTGTGCCGTGCTTGCATGCATCTCACTGCAGTTAAGAAAATCAAGTCAGGGCTGGAGATACGGCTCTGGCTCAGCGGTTAAGAGCACAGACTGCTCTTCCAGAGGTCAGGAGTTCAATTCCCAGCAACCACATGGTGCCCCACAACCATCTGTAATGTGATATGGCGCCCACCTCTGACCTGCAGGAGTGCATGCAATCAGAGCACTATATACATACTAATAAATAAATAAATCTTTAAAGAAAATCAAGACAATAGGGCCTTTTAAAACTCAAGTTTGTTCTTAGTGTTATGAAATACAGCGCAGCAAAGGGAATGTCGTGATGGGCTCATGTCAAGGGGTGCCCCTAAAATATGATGCCATGTAACAGATGTAGTGTAACGAGATTTATTGGGGGAAGGGAGAGGAGCGAGGACTTGGAGAAGGGATAGAGGCAGATGAGTGGATGCGTAGACAGGCAGATAGGCAAGAGCAGAGCCATGAGGGCACAGAGGGGGTGGGGTGAGGCATGCATAGGAGAGAGAGGGAGAGAATGTCAGGAACAGAGAGAGAGCTGGGGTTATGGTTGTCCTCTCAGCAAGGCCACACACACCTGTCCCACCTGGCGATTGTGGCAGGTGAGGTTCCTGAGGGCCTGTACAGTAACACTCAGTCCTATGTGCAGTTGAACTTTCTTCAAGTGGCATGGCCAGATTGTACATCCTGACCCTCTGCTACAGGCTGGGTTGATACAGGCTCTGCAGGATAGTGAAAACAGTATATGCATGCAAGGTCACCTTCTGGCAGGAAGGCTGCTGCACATTCAGACAGGGATCACAAAAGAGAGAGTTAGGAAGAGAAGGCTCCATAAATGTGGGAACATAGCACAATTTGATATAGAAAAGGCACAGAGCTTAGGAAACAGTAAGCTCAAAAAAACTACAATACAAATCACACCTCACTCCTTTCCTGTTTTCTATTTCTTCCTCAAGAAGAGTGAAATTTCCAGTGCTGAAGCACCAGAAGTACCCAGAGGGGCAAGTGGATTGAGGAGTTCTGCAATGAGAGGATAGGAAAAACAGATTGGGCCTGGAAATGAAGGGCCTTGGATGTCTATTAGCAACTTAGCCTGTGTGCAATGGTGTTATCCTCAAAAGTGAGGGCATAAAATCTTACAGTGATAATTCCAGTAGCATGGAAAGAATGGGTGGAAGAAGGAACCATGAGTAGCCTTCAGTCCAAGAGGAAGCTGTTGCTGTAGACTAGATGAGGCATGTTTAGCACAGTGGACTAGGGTCGGATATGTCAAAACGGGATGGATGGAATGTGTACTCACTATGCAGAAACAGGTCTACAAAAAAGTGATGCCATGATGTCATGCAGTATATGGACTTCCATATATAATTGGACGTGCAGTTTCAGAAGGTTAGAGTCCATGCTGGCACAGCAAATGAGGTGAATTCAACCTGATTGTATCGTTGGCATTGTCATTCTAGACAGATGACTCAGTGTCTGCAAATCTAATGCACGTACTCTATAATATTTAGTGTTGGTATCCAAGGCCTCCCATATTAGGACTTGCATGGACTTCCAAGGGACTGAACCATCACTCTCTCTAACATCCCTCTTGAAAAAAAGGTGTAGCTATTCCTCAAAAATGCCCTTCTTGTTCACACCCCCAGGCTTTTGCCCATGTTAACTTTTTAAAAAAATAACATTTGTCGTACTTTGAATGAGAATGTTACACACACATTCATATGTTATAATACTTGTTCCCCAGTTGCTGGGGAAGTATTTAGGAAGAATTAGGAGGTGCTGTCTGCTGGAGGAGGTGTATCACTAGGGCTAGGCTTTTAGTTTTCAAAAGACTTGACCATTCCCTGTATGTTCTCTGCCCCCTGCTTACTGTTCAAGATGTGCACTGTCAGCTGTTCTTGCTGCCTTGCCTTTGCTATGCCATCGTGGACTCTAGCCCTCTGAAAATGTCAGTCCAATTCTATGTCATTTTGTAAGTTGTCTTAACTTAAGACAGCTTCCTATTTCCTCTGAGTTGTCATTGCTACTTAGGAAAGTTAGTTCTCCTTGGGAGCTGCCTTTGATAGTGCCTCATCTAAGAATGCCCTCCTCCATTACCCACAGTGGAAACTCTCTTTCCTTTAGTTAAATCTCAAAGTCCTCATTGGAACTAACTCAAATTTCTTTTACTATATAATGAACTATTTCCTGGCAACTTTTGATGTGCTGATTTCTCTCTCTATCTAAGTAGTATCTGTATAATATTTGTAGTGGTTTGAATGACAATTGTCCCATGGGCTCGTATCTTTAAATGTTTGGTCACCGAAGTGAAACTGTTTAAGAGGATTAGAAGATTAAGAAATGTGGCCTTGTTAGAGGAAGTGTGTCACTGGGGGAGAGAGGTAGGCTTTGAGTCCTCTGTCTATCTGTCTATCATCTATCTATCTATCTATCTATCTATCTATCTATCTATCTATCCCTCCCTCTCCCCTCTTCCTAGTCCTGTTCCTCCTCTCTGCCTGCTACCTGTAGATGAGTATACAGCTTCCAGCTACTTCTTCAGCATCAGCCTGACTGTTTCCATGTTCCCCACCATAATGATAATAGACTTGTCTCTGAAACTTGCCCCCAATTAAATGCTTTACAAGACTTGCCTTGGTCATGATGTATCTTCATAGCAATAAAACAGTGAGTAAGACAGAAGTTGGTACCAGGGAGTGGTGTATAGCTGTGATAATCGTAACCATGATATTTGTTGAAGGAATATGAAAGACTTTGGAAGTTTGGACTAAAAAACAAGTTTAACATTTTAACCAGGGCTTCATAGGCCATAATAGTAAAAAGCATGAAAAACAGTGGTGCTGAGGGCAATTTGGACTGTAGGGGCCCAACTCAAAAGGTTTCACGGGGAAGAATATTATTGGCTGACATGGAGACTATTCTTATGCTATTTTGGCAAAGAATGGTTGCTCTTTGCCCTTGTCCTAAAAATCTGCCTGAGACTAAATGGAAGAATTTTGAATTAATGGCATTGGCAGAGGAGATTTCAAGACAGCCTATTATTGACTGTGTCATATGATTATTAGTGATCACTCTTATGCAGATCTACAATGCGTGATGGCTAAGAAAACTCCATTCTGTACCAGGAACCCTACTTAGAAGCTGTTGCCCTTGCCCTGAATTCCTAAAAGATGTGCTCACAGCAACCTGAACACTCCCCAGGATGGTGTTGCTACTCTTAGGTAATTAACCACTTACTCTGAATTTTTTTTATAAACTTGCTTATCTATATATATCCAGGCTTGAGACAGCTCTTTCATCACTGTGTAACAGGGAGCAAAAGGAACAGCCCTGACAGCTGAGGGGAGTGAAGCAATTTCTCAAACATCAGCAAATTTCACCTTAAAAAAAAAAACTTTATATAACACCTTCTGGGTGGCAAGCCTTCCATATAGCAATAAGTTCACTTAATAATTATTTGGATTGAGTCTGTAGGGTTTCCTTGCAGTCTCAAAGTTCAAAACAAATGAAAAAGAATAAGCAGATCAAAAAGAAATACAATATGTACATTTTTAAGGAGAAAAGGAACACCAGGAAATGTTTTGTTGGAGCCAAGTCCAGTGCTCAAGGACATAAAATTTTAAAGAAAAACCTGACTTAAATGGAATAAAGGAAGTAGTAATCAGGGCAAGAGCTCATCCAGGTCCACGGGATCTGGCATCCTGCCCTACTCATGACCTATCCAGGCACCATGAGCACATGCAGTACACAGAAGTACATGGAAGCAAAACATCATTCACATAAAAATAAAAGTAATAGTTAAAAAGTGAGGGAGCCTTGTTAAATAAGCCTAACTGACTGCATGACAGGTTTCATTTTCTTACTGAGCCAGCCTAGGCCTCAATTTCTGTTTCTCAGAAATAGAGACTTCAGGTATAGGAAAAAAAAAAAAAAAAAACACACAGAAAATGGGCAACCAATCAGAACAAGCTAAGACATCTGGCCAGAGCAGATAAGGTTGCTCAACTGCCAGTTTAAGCAGGCCACTAACTCATAATTAACTCCTGACTTGGTGCCAGCCAAGCCCCTAACT
>OU015743.1:98725100-98742483 GCA_907169655.1 Acomys percivali | reverse complement strand
TAACTCCTGACTTGGTGCCAGCCAAGCCCCTAACTCATGACTAACTCCTGACTTGGCAACAGCCAAAGCCTAATGCACCTGTACCCATGCTTCTGGTTTACACCAGTGGGAATAAAGATGACCTAACTATATCTGCAATTCCCCTAACTGGCTTTTAAAAATAGCCTGCATGCTCTCATGGTTGCCATTCGACCTGAGTGGTGATCCCTTCATGCTGAACTTCTGCAGAAATAAACACTCTTTGTTATTTGCATACTATTTGAGTCTCAGGTCTTTCCTTCAGTGAGTTTCAGACCCTAACAAAAGTAGACAATTAATCTGATAGACTTGAATAGATAGAGCAATCAGTCAAGTGCTAATGACACACTGGGAGTAGGACGGAGTTTGTCTTGGCTGATCAGTGTTCTCCACCAGACTTAACACTATTGGCTTTATTTCTGGTTCCACTTCTGTAACTCCCAATTCCTTCTGCTTTGCCATGTAACAAAGGCAAAACTCAGCGTATACATACTGAATGGAGTGTTCCCAAACATACAGAGTCACTCATTGGCTGGGTTAGTTTCTTTCTATACTTTAATGTTTTTGTTTTAGTATAAGTTGATAGTAAAATTAATATTTCAAAAGTACCTTAATGCTATTTCCATAAGTAAAATCTAGTTTAACAAATAAAATCATAATGTAGGTTGGTAGAAAATTGTTCTAAAATTAGATTATCTTTCATTTTGTTTTATAAAATGCTGGAAATAGAACCCATGTCTTCAGACAGATAGATAAAAGGGGCCACAAAGCTAATTGTATAAAGCTAAGTCATGTATACTTAAGTTGAAATTCTAAGCAAAATGAAAATAAAAGTAAAACTCACAGTGTGCTACTTAACCAAATAATTTGTTTCTTTTATAGATTTTTATGTCTTAGGGATGGTTTACTTTCCAAGTAAAACTAAACATGAATTCCAAAGACTGGAACTACATCTTATGATGCAGTGTCTATCCTTGATGTAGCACAGGACACTAAAGCAAGCTTAGCAGTAGAATAAGCGGCCTGCGCCTAAAATGAAAGGAACCAACATTCATATAATGGATAGTGAGACGTAGTATGTTTTGTGTATTTTTTTTCTGAATAAAAAAGCATTTTTTTTGGTAAAAGAATCCCTTCTTTACATTTTAAATGAAAAAATCTTAACACCATGGTTTATGAGAAAGATGTTTATTTTTAACAATATTAAAGCAAATTATTGTGAAGCTCAGCAATACAATGAGCACCTATGGAATTTACCTTTCAGAAAGTGCTTCTGGCACAAGTGTGGTGAAGCCACCTGGAGAATTTCATGGTTCTTTGCCCAGAACTCTTCAAAACTATCTACTCACATTGTTCATCAATGTTCTTCATATGATTGTTTCATTTTATAAACATTTGAAAGCCCCATCATAGAATGTACTTACATTGATTGACATTTTAAATTTTAGTTTATTGTTAATCACTTCACTAATACACACATTTAAGAGACATTTAAAACATGTACCTTTATTGTAATATGCTATTCCTTCAGAGTCATGGCAAGTGATTTAATAGTTACATGTAAATAAGGTGGCATCTGAGTTTCTTTCTATGATTAAAAGCTTAATAAGCCAGAGGGTGCGGGTTATTAGTTTATTACTTTAATTGATTTTTAATTATTTTTATTTATATAATTAAAATTTTATGATTTAATAAAGAAAACTAACTTTTAAGAAAAAAGGCAAGATATTTTTAGTAAAATTAAATTGTAAAGTTAGCATCTAGTTGCTAATCAAAATTAAATGCGTTCTCTTAAGAACATCCTCACCTCCTTTCACTTTTGTCAGAGGTATATGTACAGAGAGTTGTCAGTATTGGCTCATCTGATTAGACTTATTTTCTTATAAAGAAAAACACCTTTGTGCAATGAAAAATATCCTGCTCAAAGATACTCTCATATGATTAATGTTGAAGCCTATATAGTTGAACAAAAATTCAACAGATTCTCTACCTTGCATTCTTCCAAGTTCAAAATAAAATTAATTATAAAACATTAAGTATAAAAATTGTGTCAGAAATCGAAGGCTGTACTGAATATGGGATTAGAGTACAATCTTTCTCGAGGAATAAAAGTCTTAGAAATGAGCTTCACTGTGGTACAGGCAGCATACCCTCACTACTGACTATTTAAACATGAATCATGGAACTTAGAATATTCTGAGATAATAGTAAAGCTCAAAATATGTTATGAATGATCTGGAAAAATGCTAGCTATAACTACTGGTGGTTAAGAATGTAAACACTTCCTTTCATTTGTGTAGTTCTGTTAAGTTTTCAAGTATGAATTGTCTATTTAAAAGACATGTACCTCTACTTCCCTGTCTAAACCATAAAGAGGAGCCACAATTATCTCCTCTACTTATTTGTTAATATGAGACTGTACAAGAAACAATCAGTTGTGCTAAGAATATTTTCTAAAGTTTTAAATAATTGTTATCAACCATAGTGATTTTGTTGGTTACAATACTCTGGCAAGTGATGTATATTCAAAGATTTCTGTTGTGCATATCCTAAAGTAGGATTTTCCTGAGATGAGCTATCCTGCCAGCATAAAGCTGTATTCAAATTGCAATCTGAAATATAATCACTGGAATGTACTGTGTTCACTATGGGTTGCTATGCACAGTACTATCCAGTGCACTAGTCATCAATCTAGTATTAAACAATGTGACCATAAAAGTTTTCTTAAGATGAAATTTCCTGAACCATACAAAGATATACTGGAACAGGTACTTCAGACGTAGCTATGTTTGCCCTTCACCTGCAATCAGGAATCTGTTCTAACATTTAATTGATTTAAAAAGAACAGAGCATTGTAAATGTTAAACCATTCCCCAGATATCCATGTTGCATGTTAAAAGATCAGATAAGCATCAATTCAGTTAGAAGGTTTGCTTCTGAATTTAGTGACCAGATCGGATCCCGTCCTTGAATTTTGAATGAGGAAGACAATCACAGGAAATAACTTCTCATTGGATGGTCTCAGAAATGCTGCTCAGATAATCTTCAGACTTCATTATAAAATTTGTCCACTCCTGACAAATATCCTCCATGGAGAACTGGTCACCACCGTATTCCAGAGGAAGAATGCCTGGGAAGTGCTGGCATATGCTTGTTTTGTAATTGCTCCCATGCAGATGGATCTGAAATAGCCACAAAGTTTTAGAAGGTGTTGTCTCTGACATCACCATGCTAGAAGCATTTCCAATGAAAAACTAACCTTACAAAACAGGATACACTGAGGCAAGCACATAGGTATTCCTGTCCTTTAGAATCTAAGAATGTCACTTAGATTTAGATTGTGCTGCTGTGAGTCATATAATTGTATTACTTTCTTAGATTTGCATTCTTGTAACTGTATGTCTAGAAACATGATTAAAATGTACTACCTGATATTAATTCATAGTAAATAGAAGCATATATTTTGCATCCACATTAGGTTCATGAGGAGTATTTTATATGGCTATAGTCAATGGTTACAACACTATCAAGATATGGCAGTTGTAAGCTCTAAATTTTCATATATTTAAAAATTTTTAAAGTTACTGTAGAATGCCAGTAAAGGCAGGATAAAGCAAGCTATTGAAATCAAAAGTGGATCTTGCTAGAGTTAGTAAAAGCGTCTTTCCCACAAAAAGAATCTTGTGTTGAAGGACACAAAGTCCGCGAGTTTACAGATAACACTAGAGAAACCAGAATTGTTAAACACACAGGCATTTTTCTTCAGTAGAAGAAATGAACACCTGTTCACATGGGAGGCTGGAGTAGATGCTGTTTAATTACATGGTGATCTTATGCTATTCTGTGGAGCCAGCCCTTACCCAAATCCTCCAGACTTCTGAGCATTGTTTCTCAGTCAATATAACTCATTCTTATGAAACAAATCATAGATATTTTGCAAACTTTTTTTTTTTTTGCTATTATGCTTATTACAAATCCTTTATCCTTAGACTCTTATCTTTGGCACTGTTTCTCAACTTTTTTTGTTTGCTTGTTTTTGTTTTTGGCTTTTCAAGAACAGAACCCATGACTACTTTCCAAAATAGATGTACTTTGTGAAGAAGTTTCAATGTAGTCATGCCTGAAGCTTTATTATGACAGTTGACAAGAGGAACCCCACCTCAAGTTTTATTGTGTTTAAATATGTAAAAGGTAAACCACTTGGGGTCAAACTCCAGAAGCTTGAGCCAGTCTGGCTAACTAAAGTCTTACTGAACCAAAAGTCATTCTTGCCTCTCTTTCATCATTTCTCTGCCCGGGGAAGAGCTTGCAGGCATACTCACATAGAGGAAAATACTTAGCAATGCTTTCAGCAAACATTGATTAGAACCTATGTGTGCTAGGAAACGAGGGTTGGAATGGAAAGATAGCTCCGTGGACCTTATTTAGTTCCAGCACCTATACTGAGAAGTTTGTAAGGTAGTTCCATGGGATCTGAAGGAATTCACTGGGAGTGGAAGAGAGAGAAAAGGGTTGGGATAAGAAAAATGCATTAGATCCATGCTTGGAACTTTCAAAGAATAAAGACATAATTTTTAAGGAAAATGAAGAGAAATAAATTCCAACTGGATCACCTTATCTGTAAAGAATCTTTCTAGGGTCGCTATACTCTGACCAAGTATAAAGTGTTCTGCTTTCTTAAGATGGAAGAATAGTTTCTAAACATCCAAGTATCTCGTTATAATCAATGGCATCACTACTTATAGTTTTGAGGTTTAACTAGCAAGATTGTTACAAACCTACTTGCATCAGGCAAATGGTGTACCCCTGTGCACCCGCAGCTGCCCAGAAAGCTGATTTGAGGGTCAGTTGAACCTGGAAGTTGGACGCAAGCTGGACAGTGTAACAACTCCCAGAATGAAGGTTGTAAGAATGCTCCTCTACAGATTATAGCAGAGAAGAAGTGGCTATTCTGGATAGCAAATTATTGTCAACCTTTCAAAACTTCTAAACAACAAAATGTGTACTAAGAACTTGTACATAAAATGAAGCTAAGTGGGACAGGTTAGTGAACATCAAAGACTCCTTTGCTGTACCTGCAAGGCATGAAGTCATATACCCCAGGCATGATATGTTTCAGTTACATGTGTTTAATACTTAAGGCAGAATGTGTTCCTATTTGTATAAATAACACATCCACATAAGTTAGAAATCAAAACAACATTAAAAAAAAAAAACCACAGATTTTGCTACAAACTCTCCCCTACCATCACTGGATAGTTTGGCAATCACTCATATTTCTATCTGTCCTGGCAAAACAAGTTTTTGTGCAACCACAATTGTATGTTCTGATTCTCCCTTTAGACAGCAAAGGTGGCATGCCATCAACACTGCTCTGCACAGTGTGCATTCTACCGTGAAACATGCCCTTCAGTCTTGTGTGCATTTGTCAATTTTCTCCCTAGCCCTCTGGTGGTGAATGCTTGATGATTTTAATCTTTTTCACTATATATACTTTTATTGTTATACAACTATATCTGATGAATTTCCAGGAAAATGCTGACATAGTTTGTCATAACTATTACCACACTGCCCTCTAGAGGGATTGGAAAATATTGTACACTCCAGTGATTCAGTTTCCCTAGTTTCTCAGCCAGTGATGCAAGGTTTTTCAAAAGTTAAAATAAGTTTTAATTTATAAGAATAATTGACATGTTTGATAATTATTTGAAATATCTTTCCAATGGTTTAGCGTCCAAGGAATGTGGGAATATAGTAAAGCTGTCTCTAAATGGAAAGAGGTAAGAATGTTCTCAGGAAATACAGTCACTTGAATATGTTGTACTCACCCGGCCCTTAATCTTTTCAGTCAGAAATGGTTTAATCATGGAGAAGACAGCATGGAAAATGACTGGCTCATTTATCAAGTGGATGCCACGAACTTTCAATGGAAAGGAATCCTTTTAAAAGTAAAGAAAAATAAGAACATTAATAACAAAATATAATGCTGCAGTTACATTCCCAAAGACATCTTTTCTAGGAACACATTGTAATTTTATGGTAATGATCTCAAAGATGATTCCTTGGGCAAAGTGCTTCCTATGCAACCATGGAGACCAGAAGTCAGGCCACAAGCACCATGTACACATGGCTGTGGCTGTCCCCAGTAACCCAGGCAGGCAGAGCCCCCTCTTAGCCAGCCTAGCAGAAGGACTGAGTTCTATGTTGAGTTCAAGATCCTGTCTCAAAAACTGGAGTGGAGAGCAATAGAAAACACCAGACATTGACCTCTGACACACACACACACACACACACACACACACACACACACACCAGAATCTAAAGTGTGACTTCATTTTCAAAATGATTTGTTCTGTCAACACAAAAGCCTAGTTTATATATAATTGTCAGTGCTCACAGAAAAGACTTTTAGAAATTTTTTTCCTCATAGCATAGGCCAAGTAATTTAAGAGCCATCTACCCACTTTCAGCAGAAAATCTACTCCCTAGTCACACATAAAGCTTCTACTAGGGAAACAACGATAATTTGGGACATTTTAAATTCATATTTTTACCAAAAATTTTTTTTAGAGAAAAAATCAAACATCCATGAAAATTGAAAGAATATAATAATAGGCACCCGGTTTTAAACTTTTGACATTGTATATATCTTTAATATCAAAGTCATATGGACTACTTAAAAGGTTAAGACCTGAAAGAAAATTAAACTCATCAATAGTTTCCTTATCCAAAAGTTTTTTTCATTAATGTTATTGAAGACTTTTTGCTCCCTCTTTTATGAAGAATTTTCCTTCAGCTTGCCATTTAAACATGTATTAATTAGGGTTTTTTTTTTACAGATTCTATGTATAATTTTATTTCAATTTAATTGCCAATATGCTCTCTAAGCATCTTGAATCCCCTTCTGTCACATTGTTGCAGTATGGTTTGTGGTAACATTGTTTTAACATTGTTGAGATGGTCCATCAAATAGATATGTCATCATTTAAATGATCATTTTCCTATTTCTGGGAAAGCAAATTGCATCTAAGTTTCTTGTATTAGAAGTTGTGCTCTAGGCACTGTCTGTGGTTAGGAAGAGAGGTGATTGTAGAACAGCTTTCACATTCAGCTGACCTGGACTAGGACCGTTATGTCACTCTTGATTTGAAATGGTCATTGTATGCCTTCACCCAAGATGGCCATTAAGTAGAAACACATTTGAAAGACTTAGAAAAGTATCTAGCACATAGTAAGCTATTACGCTACAATGCACAAAGTCCTTACTGTATTTATGATTGTCCTTTAGCTGGGTTCCAGAAGTATAATTACTAGGTTAAACAAAATGGCTATTTTTAAAGACTTTGGGGGCTAGAAAGGTGGCTAAGTTAGTTGTTTGCTTGCTATACTAACACTAGAACTTGGGATTGATTCCCCAAATTCATGAGGTAGAGCAACTGAGCATGCTAATTATGCTTATAGACCTAGAACCAGGGTGTTAGAGACAGGCCCTGGGAGTTCATTGGCCAGAAATCAGCCTTAATCAGTGAAGGCCAGTGAGAGACTGTGTCTCAAAGTAGAGTAAGTAGGAAATGGCATCTGATGAATGACACCTCAGATTGTCCTCTGGCTTCCTTACCTATGTTCACATATGTGTAGCTACACACACACACACACACACACACACACCCCAAAAAAACCCTAGATTTCTGAAGAAAGGCATATCAATTTAAAGCTGGCAAGACATGTGACATCCTATTGCATCATTATTAAAAATACGTTTTAGTCAGATTTCTTGTTAGGGTTGTTATGACATTAGGTTTCATATATCCCAGCCTAGCCTCCTGATCCTCCTGCATGTACCAGCCAAGTGCCAGGACTACAGACGTGTTCTACCATGCCTGCCTTGAGCCAATTTTTTACTTTAAGAAGAACACTTAAGTGACAAAAACAGTAAATTGCTTTATTATTTAACTGTATACATTCTGTGGCTACTTATTTTGAATATATTAAGTTAATTATATTAACTGTTAACTTCATTTAAATATAGACCTGTCATTTCTAATATTTAAGTTTCTAAAAGTATACAAACACAGTTGACACTATTGTATACTTAATACCTAACAGTTGAGAAAGATACTCACTGTAAGTACAGAAGCAATATTCTTAACCACAGATGGGGTAATTTGGAAAGCATGAGAAATCTGCCAGCCCTCCAGGTCAAATATAGCCTTTAATCCATTCCGCTGAGTTTCCACCTCCCGTACAATGAGCTCTGATGTGATCAGACTTACACGAAATACATCATAGGCTGTAAAAACTTTTGGGTCCCAGTATGCTACAATAAATAAATAAAAAGACATCACAGCTTAGCATTGGGTGAAGAATCAGAAAAATTCTTAAAGGGGACAGGTTATTTTAAGGCCTAAAGGATGGATAGAAATAAAATCATTAACAAGAGATCATGAATTAAGTAGTTGAATTGAGGTCCGAATTATTGTCTGTTTTCCCCCCTTCTTTAAACTTCTGGCAATTAATAGATGTTTAATAGTATAGAGTAATGATAAATACAGATCAAATTTGATTGATAATTAACAGCACATCACAACCTCAAGAGAGGGCTGTGCTAGAAATGGAAACCTTTAGTGCCTCTGTGCTCCAAGCTCAGAAATAGCACCAAGGATCATAGCAGCTTGTGGTTTGGATCTGAAGTGTACCCACAAGTTCATGTGCTGCAGTCTTGGTTCCTAGTGCATCAGTGTTCAGAGACAGTGCTTTCTGGAAGGAACTAGCTTGTGAAAGCGCTACACTCATCAGTGAGTGGGCTGAGGCATCTATGGATTCGTAACTTAATGGACTGTTGGATGGTACTGAGAACTTTCGAAGTAGAGCCTGCTTGGAGGAAGTGGGTTATTAGGGCTGTGCACTTGAAGAGGATGTTTGATCTTTTATTCTCACTTGTTGCCTCCTGAACATCAAATCTTGTCGGCTTTCCTCCAACCTGCTCTCCCTGTTAGGTTAAGGTGCATCAACACAAGCTTACAACAATGCAACCAAACAGTGATGAGATTAGGCCTGTGGAACCAATCTTTC
This sequence comes from Acomys percivali, assembly GCA_907169655.1. Taxonomy (NCBI): domain Eukaryota; kingdom Metazoa; phylum Chordata; class Mammalia; order Rodentia; family Muridae; genus Acomys; species Acomys percivali. The sequence continues at coordinate 98,733,393 of OU015743.1, read as the reverse complement.
CTTCTTTCACATAGATTTCCTCAGGAACCCTGACACAATGATGGATAGATGACTAACACAGCAACCAAACAGGCTTCCAAGGGGAAAGCCTTAGAGCAGATAGACAGGCTGGTCATTTGCCAGATCTCAGGGACCAGCAGGATAGAGCAGTCATGTCCCTACAGGCTTGAGCAGGAAGCTTGTCTTGGGAATGTTACTGTACAAGCCCAGAGAAAACAAAGAGTATGGTAAGATGAGGTATTGATATTCTTGTCTACACAGCCTGTCCCACCCCACCATCTGTAAGACAGGCCATAGCAGGCAGAGGGATAATAGTAATGGACCAGTAGACAGGTGGTCTTTAAAAATAATCCACATGTATTAAAATTGTCATATGATTCACAAAGAAGACAGGAGCCAAACTCCATACACAACGCAAAAAAAAAAAAAAAAAAAAAAAATCAAAGAAACAGTTAAGACAGAAAAGTGAATTAAAAGAAGTAATAGTTTCCACAGATTAAGAGGAGACTGGGATCTGTTTATAAGAATAGATAAGCTCAGAAAGACGGTTCTGTGGGTAAAGGTTCTTGCCACCAAGCCTGACCACATGAGCTCAGTTTGAGGAACCAGCATGGTAGAAGCACTTGGAAGGTAGAACCAAGAGAATTGGTTCAAGGACATCTTCAGCTCTACAGTGAGTTCAAAGCCAACCTGGGCTCTATGAGTTCCTGTCAAAAGAGGGGAGGGAGGAAGAAGAAATGAAAGAAAATGATTAATAACTAATAAATTGTAAAAGCTCAGAAACTCTAAGATCTTTGCTAAGGCCTCCAAGTAAGTGGAATGTGCTATTTATTGAGATGGTGTTTGGGGGTGGAAAGTTCATATATACACATTTCACAGTGGTAGCCAAGAATGCTGACTGGAATGCAGGTAGAATGGAGAAACAGTTGTATTGATATGAATCTCAAAGAATAAAGCAATGTGAAGACACAATTCTGGTAGTTATTTGTGTTTATATGGTACCTGTGATAAGGACTATCTAGAATAGGTCTATTTTTCTCTGTTATAGGAGAGAGAGGTAAATATACATATAAGGAGCTAATTGTCTGGAACCTGGCTCAGCAATTATGACTATTCTCCCAGAGGACCTGAGTTTTCATTGCCATCATTCACTTCGCTCACAACCTCCTGTAGCTCAGCTCCAGGGGACCCACCCTGTCTCTGGCTTCTGCGGGCATCTTTACTCATGTTCGTTCCCTTCACAGATGCTCACAAATGTGTGTTTCTTTAGCTTAAAAAATATGTGATACATATGAAATGAAGGCTGAGGCCAGTGTCCTGTCAATAAGAACAGGTGAATCCTGTGGTAGAAATGAAGAATGCCAGATTGGTTACAGGAAAAACTCTTGGAGTGCATGTCAACAAAGAACAGTGTAGTTCATAAGAGAGAAGTGTGGGCTCTCTGTTGAGGTCAAATAGAATGTGGTTTGTTTCTCAAATTTGCCTGAAAGAGGGATGCTCACCACAGTTGCCTCAGGTCCTTTCAGTGGTGGTAGGAATGGAACAGGTGAGAATTATGAGAGTTGTGGATGGTGAACTGCAGGCACACAAGGAGTTAGGGACAGGAAAGGTAAGACCAGAAGTAGCTGGGTAGAGGCTGGAATATGTGGGGTTGAGGAGGAGTTTTTGTTTTCAGGGGATAAGCCTTTCCAGGTCTAGCTCTTACTGGTATTGTGTAGCCTTGAGGAAAAGATGAAGATCTAGACAGGGAAACGGTGGCATGGGAGTTATAGGAATTGATGGTGGGACATCCTTTGCTTTACAGCTCTCACAGGTATGGAAACTAGTTATCCAGCTCCAAATTGTGACACAACTTCAGCTGAATGCTACAGTGATGAAACATGAGCTCAACAAAGAAAATATGCAGACCGTGAAACAGTTTCTGACCAATTTCTGACTTGTCTGAGCTGCATTCACTTTCTGTGAGTTTAAATTAAAAGTTCAATTCCTCATTCCAGTAGCTAGAGTTCAAATTCTCACTAGTCATGTAGACAAGCAGCTACTGTAAAACAGGGTCATCACAGAAGGTTCTATTGCACAGTACTGGCTAACTAAGCTCCATAAAGAAAGACAGGAGAGATCAGAATTTTAATTTCTTCCCTACCATCTACCTAGCATTTATTTATTGTGTGTCAAATAATATTGTTGTTATACTGTGTGTGAGAGTGCATGCGTGTGCTATATAAAATAAGATATAGTTCTCCCAGCAACTGTGTTACAGGTTTTTCCTATATGTATTTTACAGATTTCAATAAAGCCAACATGCCCCATGGCTTCAACTCATAATATCTCAAATATGGTTAAAACTAAATCTTCATTGTTACAATTTGCTTTTGCTGCTGTAGTATTGTAGTTGGTCTCAAAGTCCTTAGCTTACATCCTCTGTCATAGGGCTGGTAAGGTCCACTTAAAGGGAAAGATTTTGACTTTCTCATGGCATTTACTGCACAGGCATGGTACAAAAGGGGCATGGCTGCACTGCACTTCTGTGGAAAAGTCTATCATAGATGCAGCTACTTCGTTAGTTCAATTAAATTGAGAAGGCTTATACCATCTTATTCTGTCCTTTTATTTTAGTCACAAAATTCTAAGTCTTTTTCTTTTCATTCTGGAATAACATAGCACGTGGGAGGAGACTTGCTACATACCTTTCTGTTCTGACCTTCCTTAAACCTATGTTATCTTTGATGTTAAATATCTTTTGAGTTAAACAACACATCTCTCTCTCTCTCCTCTCTCTCTCTCTCTCTCTCTCTCTCTCTCTCTCTCTCTCTCTCTCTCTCTCTCTCCCCCCCTCCCTCCCTCCCTCCCTCCCTCTCTCTCTGTGTGTGTGTGTGTGTGTGTGTGTAACATGGAGGCCAGATATCAATGTTGGGTGTCTTTATCATTCTATACCTTAAGTTTGAGCCTTAGAGCTCACTGACTGAGCTGGACTAAGGAGCCAGCAAGCCCTGGGGATACTGGTCCCCATCACTAGGATGACAGACATGCACTGAAACATGTGCTAGCTTTTCACTTGAGCTCTGGGGATCTGAGATCAGGTAGGTCTTCATGCTTACTTAGCAAGCTTTTTACCAACTGAGCCATCTTTCCAGCTCCTAAATAGCACACTTTTGAATAACTATACTCCCAGAGGCCCAGGCTATGCAATAGATCTGTTAGTTGGCTGCTGTGATATTTGTGGTTTAAAAGTCACATTGGCTTTCTTACTATAAATATGTTGTTTTATTTTGTTTCAGTTAGTTTCTATGGTTGAATCACAAAATAAATAATAACTATCTAGCCAGGTACTCCAAAGCCTGATACTTAAAAAAGTTGGGAGAAGAGGGGACACAGAAAGAAATAAAATAAAACACCTGTATGTTTTAGTTTTATGCTCTTGGAACTTAAGCACAGTTGTCATGTAAAATATAAGCACACTTAAAGATGAATTCCAGATAAATTTGGTACAAGAATTAACATAAGTAAAACTTATTTGTGGTTTATCTGAAATTTGAATTCAACTGGTAACCCTAAATTCTTAGAATATATTGGTTCCTTTGCTGATTGAAATGGATATGCTGGCCAGCCCATCCCTAAGAAGCTTCCTTTGACAAGGTGGAGCAGCAGGACACAAAGGCCAGTGCTGAGCTCTGTGGCTGAGGACTTCATGACTAGTTCATTTTTATGTGATATGTAATCTGGGGTCAAGAAACATAAATTTATCTAAGACTTTCCAGAGTTATAAACAGCATCTTCTCCTTAACAACACACAAAGCAATCCAGGTAAAAGCAGAGATTGTATACACTGGCCATCAGTGAACACTAATATATGAACACTTAAATCTTTAAAGAAGAAATTAGCTGGGCTAGGGCGGGGTGATCGCTTGAGCCCAGAAGTTCAAAGTCAGCATGAGCAGTATTTGGAGACTCCATTGAGAGAGACAAACAGACTTAGAGACAAATATTTGTAATTATAATTCAAAGAAATTCTGTTCCTGAAATGTTGATTAAAAATGCTCTTTCAACAGGACTATGAGACAATTCTGGGAAACAGTGATTCTTTTCTTTCACCTGGAAGTTCTTTTTGTTTGTTGGGCTTGGTTTTGTTTTTGTTTGTTTTTTCCAATGCAACACTTTTACTAAATATTTGGGAATTTCACATCATGTACCCCATTACACTCACATACCAGTCCTTCCTGGTCCCCTTCTACTTCTGTGACCCCTGCTCCAAAAAAGAAAAAAAATCAATTGTGTTGCCCTTATATTCAATGGAGCATGGTCAAACTCGCAGTGGCCAGCCTCTTAAAGAAAACTGAGTCCTTTCCCCACCCAAACTCCAGCCACACGCTGTCAAATGTGGAGAGCTACATACACCTCAGCATCCCCAGTATAATTTTTAATGTCCTTCTGTGTAGACTGTCACTTTTTTGAGGGAAGGGGTTATCACAGAAGCCTTTTATGTCCCTCTTTCTCAACCATGAGTCTTCAGTCATCAATATCACTGCAAAAGTAGGTTCCTTGCCCTTTACTGCCATGGGAGCTTGGATTGTGGACATCCATATGGTCTCTGGCATCAGCACATTCCAGAGACATCATCATGGTCTTTGTTGGCAGTACACAGCACAGACAGCAGCCTCTGCTGCAGCACGGGCCACCAACGCCATCATAGCCCTCAGCAGCAGCACAACCAAGGACATCCACATGGCCTCTGTGGCAACATGGGCCACGGACACCAATATGGTTCCCCAGCACAACCTCACTCATGGACATCAGTATGACTTCAGGTAGCAGCACAGACCTCAAAAACCCACATGACCTGCTGTGGTAACATGGGCCATGAACATCAACATGACTGAACAGCCAGGGGCTCTGTTGATGTCCAAGGCCCATGTTACCACTGATGGCCATGCAATGTCTGTGGTCTGTGCTGTCACCTGAAAGTTTTAGCTACACAAAACTAAAGCTGTGGCACAGATTATGGGTCACAAATTATGGATATGAATGCTTATATCTCCTTCAAATTCATATGCTAGAATTCTACCTGCAAGTGTGTGGTATTACTTTGTGTGCACCCAACCCCAAAACACATACATACAGAAGTGCATGCCATGCTGCACATGTAGAAAGCAAAGGATAATTTTTCTCTTTCATTATGGGTTCTAAAGTTTGAACTCAGGCCATCAGACTTTTGTAGCATGTACGTATATCTGCTGAGCTATCTTAATAATGTATTAAGAAGTATGTATAAATAAGGAGTATAATATCTTGGTATTAGGGAGTAGATTTGGTAAGGTCTTAAGTTATAATGATAGGATCCTTAGAGGTCAGTACCATTTAAGAGGCTCCAAGGGATACTCTGCTCCTTAGACTATGTGAGGTCAATGTGAGAAGATCTCTGAGAACCAGAACACAGGCCCTCATCAGAACAAAAATCACTAGGGCTTTGATGTTGGACTTCAGCACTATGAACTAAATTTCAATTTTTCTAAGCAACCAGTCTATGTGATTGTGCCATAGCTGCCTGATCAGATAAGACATTAGCCAAAAGAAACACTAGAATACTCAGTAATGAACAGAAATGAAAATAGACTAAGATGGAGGAGAATGACTGTATATGACTCACCAATTCTGTAAATAAGAACTCTACTGCCAGTGGGATCCCTGGACCTCAACACTCCATGGTAGCCAGCCTTCAAAAGTCCAAGGATGCTTTGAGGGTGTAGATCTGCACTTAACTCTGGACATTCTGCTCGCCATTTATAATAGTTTTTCATTAACTGAAAAATAAAATTAAATATGTCCATAAATAGCATGCATGGTAAGCATTCTGTAGAGCAGTTGAAAGGCTTGATGTTGTGTATGAAGCTTGCCATCTATCATGCCAAAATCCAGAAGAGCTTTTGAACTGTAAAAGCCAAAGTCCCTTTCATTAAAGATTTGACAGCCCTATCTTACTTAAGATAACAGTTGGTCTTGAGTTCAAGACTTAGTTGCCATTCATAATAGTCTCACAAAACAGTCACTAACAAGTCTACATCTGTACTTGCCAGAAAGAGGTGGAATTGGCTTTGGGTGTGAGCTGGCCTTACACTCTACTTTAACAAACAATGTAGTAGTGGAAATGATACTACATTAGACCTAAAAAGCCTGGTGCCTAGTGAGTTTTCTTTCTGGGATCCAGATATATGTCAGATTACTGGATGGTAACCATCCAGGTGGAGAAGGCCAGGAGGTTGAGAGACTATCCTAAATAGTCTAAGTTTGCTCAAGATCTCACTGGATACCATGATGAGCCAAAATACATCATTCCACTGAGCCTCGGCCAATCCAGATCACAGGGAAATGAGGAGTCATGCTATAGGTCAAAAGCTTTAAAAGGTATTTCCTATTTAGCAATAGTACTTTTGAAACAAGGAATGAAAGTCAGTCAAATAAATTGAAAGCAAAGAAACCATATAACTAAACAATAGATCTTGACAAAATATGGTTTAAAGGAACCACATTGCCCCACCCCCATTGAAGTACCATCATGATTAGCTAGCTGGTCAACAAAAAGTTACTATCATTTAATATTCTTTGTAATTTTTTTGTATTCTTGTTTTCCCTAAATTTACATTGTACATGTTATATGCTACTAGGCATGTTGAGCCACAGTTAGGTGAAAGGCAAATATGTTGGAAGCATTTGGAAACACTAGAAAGATACTGTATGTGAACCTCATCCTTCATTAAGTTAGGGTCTTACTCTGGCAAAGCTTCATCAAAGGAACTTCTATTTATTTATTATAAACATGGTAACTGAGGCCTCAAAATGGTAATAATCCAGAGGAGACCCTACAAATAGCTTATACACAGGGTGAATTCTCAGCTATGGAAGAATTTCCTGGCGAGGACTGGCTTGGAGAAGAGCCAGTTGGACTATGAGAGAAACATCACCATGGAATCCTCTAGGACAGAGCTTTTGTGGTCCTCCCCTTTCTCTCTTCCTTTGCCTAATCTTATGTTGTCATTTTCCCTTTCTGTCTGTCTCTCTCATCTCTGCATCTTATTATTTCCTTAGCTTAAAAATGAAAGACTCACTAAGAGATACTTGCAGCAAAGTAAGAAAGAAGAAAGTCAGTCACTTTGCCAGCAAAAGTAATTGGTGACCTAAATAGCGATTTTCAAAGGCAGCAAGAACAAGAGGCTCATTGTGGCTCTGACACAGTTGTTCTGCCGATACTATGAATTTAACTTCTTCCTCTTGTCCTAGGTGGCGTTGGAATCAGTGTCAATAACAGTTATGATGCCCACTTACTTTTTGGTGGTTTCTCCAGACAAAAACAAGCCTTTAAATCTTAATTCAGTGTAAATGTTGAAAGCAGAACTTTGTGACTATATAGAATAGTGGCTTTATTGTCCTGGGAATGTAAAAGTGTGTCTCACTAGAGAAGATCCTTGAGCTAATGGAGGCACCACATTCAGCACGTCTCTGAAATTTTCGGCTCTTGGGAGATAGAAACATGCTGAATGAGAGAATGCACCAATACAGGAATCAGTCAGTTCTATCCACACTTGAAAAGAATCACTTCTGTAAATATGAACAATTACTGCATTCATCTTGATACTTTTATATCCCAAAGGCTTAAAATCCAAATATTTGGTCTTTTATTCTATGATGATAAACAAATGTACAAGTCCAATTGACATAATGTTAATAGTAAAAGTAAATTGCCAAACTCAAGTCTAGAACAACAACAACAACAAAACTGACTGCAAATAAATATTTGTTACCAAAGGCTGCCTATTTTCAGTCAAAAATTAGAAATATCTTCTTAAATTGTTATGTTTAATGTAGGTTCTTTCTTACATTTTCCATTTGTTTTCAGAACATCACCACCAACAACACTACCACCACTACCATCACCACAATCACTACCAACACCAACACCAGCACCACCAGCACTACCACCAGCACCACCACTACTACCGTCACCATAACCACCAGCACTAACACCAACACTACTACATCACCATAACCACCACCACCACTACCATCACCATAAACACCATGACCAACACCAGCACCATCACCAGCACCAGCACGATCACAACAAAATATTTGTGCCACTTTTATTCAGTGCAATACCATCAGTTGTGCCTTATAATGACCCTTGGAGGTACTACTGTTATCCTGTTGATAGATAACAAATCCATGAGAAATTATGTTTATCCACTAAGCAGAGTGAAGATTGAAATTTATATATGGTATGACAAATTTCATACAAAAAAAA
>OU015743.1:98682471-98725090 GCA_907169655.1 Acomys percivali | reverse complement strand
TGTGTGTGTGTGTGTGTGTGTGTGTGTGTGTGTGTGTGTGTGTGTGTGTATTTGCTCTCATAAAAACTATCATTATTCTATCATGAATGCTCCACACTGACTAATTCTTGCCAGAAAGCCCACTCCATATACAGCAGTCAGATTACTTTTCTGCCTTCTTTTCTGGCAGGGAAAGGAAGGTTTGGAACATAATTTCAGTGGGTATTTCTGGCTGTCCTGTAACTCACTCTGTAGATCAGCTTGGCTTGAACTCACAGAAATCCACCTGCCTCTGCCTCTTGAGTGCTGTATATAAAAGCATGTGCCACCACAACTTGCTTTTTATTTCTTCCCTCACCATAGGGATTAACCTTCAGTATGAGTCTTGAGGGAGCAAACCATATCCAAACCATCACAGCTTCAGACAGAAACGTAGGAACAAGGCAGTTTGCTTGTTGCACAGATGGTGGCTATTTCATGCTCACTGTTGTGATCTGTCTTCCAGCAGCACAGACTCTCCTGAGCCTCAACCAAGTCCAAATCTCTATACCACAGCTTAACAGCTATGTGAGTTACTCTATATCTCAATATCTTATAAAATTAAAGAATATATAATTCTTACAAATCATCCAGAAAAGTGCCCAGCATTCCCTAAACATATTGGCTATTAAGACTAGAAAATATTAATTTATCATATTTTCAAAATCAGAATGATGAGAAGTTCCATTAAAATTGAGGGGCTTGTTGAGTTTGGGGCTTATATACCATGAGCAAGAGTGTTTGCACTAACTACCACTGCAGAAAAAAATAAAAAGAAAGTGGCACAGCTTTCCCCTTTCCCCTTTCCTTTCAGGTTGGCAGATAAGACAGAGAGGTCACAAACAGAAACTTGGCTTCTGTCCAGTGGACTCACTCACAGTCCTGCTAGGCAATTCATCAAGGGTCTGTGGAATGGAAACCATTTGGCAAAAGAAAGAATACAGAAAATGTGCATGTTCTCACAGAGGCCACAGGCAGATTCTATATCTTCATCTGCTTACACACAGTTGTTTAAAAAACAGCTAAAACTGATAGATTTTATTATTTGGTGCCTCTACGCAGATTTTTAAGATCTCATTTAAACTATAGGGACTGCATTTTCATATTCAGTAGCTGCAAAGTGCACACTAGGACATTCCTTTCTCACAGTGTTAAGACAGTTTATACCTAGTGTACACAGAGAAAGAAGCGGATCTGCACTGCAATTTAATCCCCAACATCAAAATAATCTCAATACATTGCCATCAACATTAAAAAAAAAGACAATCAATTCATTTGTAAAGAAAATTTTGGATAGAAGCAATTCTTTTTTTTTTATTTTTCAGATTCTTTTTTTTATTATTAATTTATTCTTGTTACATCTCTATGGTTATGCCATCCCTTGTATCCTCCCATTCTCCCCTCCCTCCCATTTTCTCCTTATTCCCCTCCCCTATGACTGTTCCTGAGAGGGATTACCTCCCCCTGTATATGCTCATAGGGTATCAAGTCTCTTCTAGGTGACCTGCTGTCCTTCCTCTGAGTGCCACTAGGTCTCCCCCTCCAGGGGACATAGTCAAATGTGAGGCACCAGAGTACATGATAAAGTCATATCCCACTCTCCACTCAAGTGTGGAGATTGTCCTGTCCATTGGCTAGATCTGTGTAGGGGTTTAAATGGATTGAGCTAGAAATGATCATAATGAGTGAGTTAACCCAGAAGCAGAAAGACTCAAATGGTATATACTCACTTATATCTGCATACTAGCCCAAGGGGCATGTCCCACGAAAGCCTTCCCTTACCAGGAAACTGGGACAGAGGGGAGAACATCCTATTAGGACTCTAGATGAGAGAACCATGTGAGAATAGCAATGTAGAAGGATCCAGTGGGTCCTAGAAACCTACAAGTAGAACATTATGATAGGCAGATTTGGGCCAAGGGGTCCTGCTCAAACTAAGGCACTAGCCAAGGACAATACAGGTGGTAAAATTTAAACCCCTAAGAAGCAATTCTTTTTTCCTGTTTATTTTTATTAATTTATGTATTATTCACTTCACATCCCAGTAAAAGCCTTCTCCCAGGCCCACCCTCCCTTCTTCATCCCCCCTCCCCTATACCTCAGAAAAGGAGAGCCCCCTCCCACCCGGGGAGCCCCTACCCACCCCAGCTCATCAAATGCCATCAGGACTGAGTTAGTCTCCTTCCCTTGTGCTCTGGCAAGGCAGTTGCATCAGGGGACAGAATCAAACAGCAGGCAACAGAGTCCAGCCACACATTAGGTGAAGCATAGGGAGGCTAATGGAAGGAGGGTATAAAAGGATCTAGATGTGACAAGAGCTCCACAAGAAGACCAACAAAGCCAATGAACCAGGGCCCAGAGGGGCCTGTGGAGTCACTGGATACTGAGTGTTTGTCCAGGAAAACTAGGGTTCAGTTACACAAGAGAAAAACACTGATCCTATGAAAGGCAAATCACGACAGGAGTGGCAGCATTTGTCTAAAATCATGAGGCTCATCGGGAAAAAGGAACATTGAAAAGGAGAAAGCTCATTCCACAAGTTTCATGGCTGTGGTACATATGGCAAGACAGAGTCTTGACGAAGACACAGTTAACTGGCTAGACTTCTTCTGATACACTCCTGGTTGTCACCAGAAAACAAAACAAAATGAAGCCTGAGAGCAAAGAATAGTCAATGTGTTTATCTAAACATTCTAGTTCTGTTGGAAAGGACATGGTTTAAGTATTAGATAGGCTATAAGCTAAGGAAGACCTAATTTCTTTTATTTAGATTTTTTTCAAAAGTGAAGAAAAAAAGTGGCAAAAAAAGAGGTAACTGGAAAATTTGTTTTAGATTACCTAAAATATGGCTAACATCACCTATAACAAAATTAGCGTATATTATGATGATAATTAAAAACTAGTATTTTTTTTTGTTTTTTCGAGACAGGGTATCTTTGTGTAGCCTTGGCTTTCCTGGACTCACTTTGTAGACCAGGCTGGCCTTGAACTCACAACAATCTGCCTGCCTCTGCCTCCTAAGTGCTGGGATTAAAGTCGTGTGCCACCACACCCAGCCTATTTTTCATCTAGCAGGCATAAAACATATTTGGTAAGTCAGTATACATAATAATATGGAGAAAAAGACACCATTATGCAGTGCACATTTTAGCAGAGTAGCAAACATAGTGAAACTGCCTGAGAAGCTGCTGCCTTCCAACAAGACTAAAAATATGAACATTGTACTTCAGCAACTGGTGAATTTGTGGAGTACAGATACATAAGGACATGTTCCTATTGATGTATGAAGATGAAATATAAAGATAAGATAGAATGCAGTCAGTAAAAGAAGAGAAGACCCCCCCCTTATGAAGGCATTTTTTATACTACTAGGCAGAATGTGGAGGTAACAAAAGAAAGAAAAATGCTAAATGAAGGAGTGAATGGTGAGCATGGGAGCACTGGGGCCCATCACTGAGTGCAGGCTTGAGCAGTGAGCATGGGAGCACTGGGGTCCATCACTGAGTGCAGGCTTGAGCAGTGAGCATGGGAGCACTTGGGTCCATCACTGAGTGAAGGCTTGAGCAGTGAGCATGGGGACACTGGGACCCACCACTGAGTGCAGCCTTGAGCAGTGAGCATGGCAGCCTAACACTACCTGGTAAAAATCTCTACAGCCACAAACAAGGAACTGATTAGATACATTTAATGTAGTATCCCCATCTTATGGGATAATAATAGCAGTTCAAAAAACACTAGCTTTTGTGTGCACAGGGCGTGGTCTCTACAACAAGCGGTTGAGAAAGAAGGAAGGAAGGAAAGAAAAAAAGCAGCAAAGCCATGGGCACCTCTTTGAGTGACCACAGACCACAAGGGTAAACATAACAGGCAAAGCCACACTTCTGGTTACTCAACTGCTAACCGATTTGTGGTGGGATTTTTTATTTCCTTGTAGGACATTCTTTTGAACTTTTTGTTTGTTTGTTTGTTTGTTTGTTTGTTTTGTTTTGTTTCGAGATAGGGTTTCTCTGTGTAGCCTTGGTTGGTCTGTACTCTTTGCAGACCAGGCTGGCTTTGAACTCACAGAGATCTGCCTACCACTACCTGCAGAGTGCTGGGATTAAAGGCATGCACCACCACATCTGGCTTCCTTTGAACTTTTAAAATTATTTTGTATTGTTTGTGTTGCTTTTGCCATACTCAGCATTTACCCAATAAAATGAGTTCCACAAATTCAGACACGTTGGAATTCTGCAGCCTAGCTTTTTCCCTTGGAGAAAGGTCTAGGTCAGGTCTCCAGCTGACCCGCTGACTGCTTACTCAGTGCCAGGCACAGGACTGTACACATCTTGTTCTAACGGTTACAGGTTAATGTGCAGTTCTCGAAACTACTGTCATGCCCTGACAGTTGACACCAAACAGATGAGGGCCCTGACCCCAAGAGGGACAAACTCAAGGTCCTACCTCTCTGGCCCCAGGGCTCTATCTCAGTGTGCTGTGCATACCTGAAACTCAAAAGAATAGTCCATCCAGCCCCGGATTTCAAACACACCAAACTGACTGGCTTTTAGATCTATTAACTTTTCTATTAATTTTTCAAGGTGCCTTTAGAAGTCTATTTTGTCCTTCTCAGACCACACTTGGAGTTACCTACTCAGGTGTATAAAACAGCTGAGCTCCAGGCGACTCCACTTTGTTTAATCTCCAGAACCATACTGGTCCGTGCAAGGTTCAGCTCGAGTTATTGGGACCACAGCCTCAAAGGGCTGACTCTGGGAACCGGGCGCACTTATAGCCACTTTGCCACGCTCTGCAGGCGTGGATCCCGCTCTCACTGAGGTCTGCGAGGACCCAATGCACGCTTACCCGCCAGGCCAGGTCCAGGTCGAAGTCCCGGGCGCGCAGGAAGCGCAGCAAGAAGGAGTCTGTGAGCGGCTGTGGGGTCTGCGGGACGCAAGCCTCCAGCGCTCGGCGCCTCAGCTCGGCCAGGCCAGGCTGTACTAATGGCGAGTGGTCGGGCAGTTCATTGAGCTGTTTCCCGACCAATGGCCCCGGCCTCATCTCTGCCATGCCTGCCATGCCCGCCGAGCCCTGCGGCTGCTGCGCTGTCCCGGTGGCTTGGGGAAAATCGTGGGCCCAGAGCCACCCTCCGCCCCCGCCGTGGCCGCCGCCCCACGCACACTCACACACTCACCGGGACAGCCTGGATTTCCCGCACCCCACCGGTGCAAGGGCCACTGGCGCCCTCTTAAAGGAGCCTACGTGGTGTCCTCGGGTGCTGATCAAGGTAGCTGGAGCCAGTCCCAGTTAAAAAAAGTCACTGGAGTTGAAAGTCAAGAATGTGAAGTCAGAAAGTTACTTGAAATGTTTATAAGCAGGCTCCCAGAGGACCTTTCTCACCCATTCCTCGTTGCCTTTCCTCCTCTATTTCGGTTTGAAATCAGGAAGCTGTAAAGTGCCTTTTAACAGTTATTAACAGCTTGGTTGCAGACGCTTTAGGAGCCAACCCTCCTCCCTACTGCTTTCTTAAACTGAGCTTAGGCCATCTCTAGTATTCTAAGTAATTTCCAAACTGCAGCTCAAGGAAGACACCTTTGGCAGTCTCACTGCTCCTCCCCTTCCTCACTTCCATCCAGGAAAATGCTTCCCAGATCTCGGCATCTAGCTCTGTTAGAGCCATATACAAAGGGGGGGGGGGGGGGGTTTTTTAACACCGAAAAAGTGTGTTTAAAAACAAACAGAAAAAAAAAAAAAAAAAAAAAAAAACTGGAAACAAGGCAAAGCTGTCAGAGAATCTCCTGTGAAGTGCTGTGAACTCCGGAGTCACAAAGAGAGTTGACCTGGGGGTGTTTGGGGTTAAGGGGCTGCAAGCTTTGACTTCTCTGCTGAGAGAGACACAGGATAGAACAGCGTTAATTAATAAGAATACAATCAGGAAGCTGTTAAGTCTCAAAGCTTGGGACAAAGGGCTGAGATGCCTATTTTAATGTATCAAAGTGGACCTGGTCCCCAGGTTCACAGCCCTACCTGTTACTGGGTATAGTTGGTATGTCCCACCCTCTACACTGTCCCCTTCCCCTACTCTTCACCACAGGATCTGGGCGCCCCTTCCCCAGAGGCTCTTTCCTGTATGATGCCTTTTGGTTACCTGCCCGCCTCCCTTTTTTCTTTTTATCTTTTGCTTTCTAGGTTGCTGCACCTGGATTCCCTCTCTCTTCTCTCTCTCCCTCCACCCCGCTCACATGACTTAGGTGCTTGTCCACTCTGGAATCTCCCAGATGTCTCTGCCTCGGGCTACACTCTCCCTCTTATCTGCAATAAGCTTTCTCTTCTACCATACCTAGGAGCAGCCATAGCTTTTCCTTTTTATTTCTTCTTTATTCAGAAACCAAAATAACTGAGGACTGGAGAGTCTAAACTTTTGCTGATACTTGTAGTGAGATGGGAAACTAATGGAATAAAAACTGACAGATCAACATGAGAACAGTGAAAGAACTCTGAGACACAGAGCACTAGGCTACCGGAGCTCTGGGAAGAGAAGGCCCCTTTTCCAGACCTCTGTGGCTACACAGGGAGTACTCCCCAGGCAAAGGAGGGAAAGCAGAACAGGAAGTAAGGTACCAGATGGGAGAATAAACTGCAAGTCCTACTTGGAGTTCTGAGATATTAGAAGACAGAGGAAACAGGTGTTCCCTTGCAGTGTCAGATGTTGAAAATATGCTAACAAGGGTGCTGGTTAGTTTCTTTGTCAACATGCTACAAGCTAGGGTGACCTGGGCAGTTGAGGAATTGTCTCCATCAGGCATGTAGGTAATGTCTATGGAACGTTTTCCTGAGTAATGACTTATGGAGGGGGGGGGGAATGCAGAGTGCTGTATTCTTGTATCTTGAATCTATACAAAAACCTAGAATTCTCATGTGTTATTCGACTTTTGGTTGTTGCTGCTGCAATTGTTTTGGCTTTTTGAGGTACAGGTCTCATTTTGTAGTCTAAGCTAGCCTGAAATTTGGCATCCTCCTTTTAAATACCAATGAAACATGATATATGAAATATGCACTGCACAACAGGTATTATATGGAGAAGTTTATTATATGAGCATGGGAAGAGAAGGAAGTGGAGGCACCTCAGAGAGAGAGAGACAGAGACAGACAGAGAGAGAGACAGAGACAGAGACAGAAACAGAGAGACAGAGACAGAGACAGAGAGAGACACAGAGACAGAGAAAGAGAGCGCAAGAGCAAGAGGTAGGTGGGTTTGTCCTTTTATATACTCCTGGGCAGGGGCACACCCAGTGGCAAATAGGCAATGACATCACAGGTTGCTAGGCAGACTGGAGCAGAATTCTAACAATCTCTCTCTTGGCATCCCTTCTGGCATGACAGGTATGCTCAGCTCAATACTTAGAAATTCTTAAAAAGTGAATTCTTAAGTTCTTTATTGAAATACTGCTAAATGTGTGGTGCTCGTAGTACATAGAACACAGACAAGTTTTCAACATTACTGGAATGCAGTCAGGCCTCTGCCACAGGGCTTCCAAAAATTCTGGAACCAGAGGCATATAACTTGGCCTTCTGTATGGGAAAGAACCACTCAAATACACCTATCATTGTGAGGGTACTATTAGATTGGCTCAAATGGCCAAAAGTTGCATAGGCCCACAATGCCTGTCTATAGTTTGGAGACCTGGAGAAACCAGTACCTGCTGCATGCGTGAATCTGGGAACCTCTGAACAACAATGCAACCCCTATACAAATCAAACAGTCTGGAAGCCCTCTGGAAAGTGACAAGAACAGCAACCCTCACACCTGGTAAAGACATGCCATGCTTGTCTGTAAACTTGGCCCTCTTCAGCTTTTATCCCTGTCTAAGCCTCTAGACTGCCAGATAATACCATACATTCAAGCCTCCTCTTCTCAGTTCCTGAATACACATGCCAGTCATCTCTGGAGAGTCCCTCAAAGGTTTCCCAATTTTCTAGGAATCTCTCAATCCAAGTTTAACAACCAAGAAAGTGTGTTAAAAAAACAGTATGATGAAATAAAAAGGAAGGGGAAGTAAAAATTAATATTTATACAACTAATATTTTACTATTAAAATTATTTCCTAGTTAAGAGCTAGCAAGGTAGTTCAGCAGATAAGAAAACTTGCTGTTATTCCCCAGAAGACTCAATCTTTCTTTTTTTTTTTTTTCTTTTGGTTTCTCAAGATGTGATTTCTCTGTGCAGCCTTAGCTGCCCTAGCCTGGTTTTGTAGATCAGGCTGGCCTTGAACCCACAGTGATCAGCCTGCCTCTGTCTTCCAGAGTGTTAGGATTACAGGTGTGCACTATCACGCTCAACTGAAAGTCACTTTTATTTTTATTTTATTATAAATGTATATCTGTGTAGGTCCGGGGCCTAGGGACAGAGACACATAGATTTTGGGCTCTTGCTGGCCATCCAGTCTAGGCAAAATGAGAATTTCCCAGGTTTAGTGAGATATAATGCCTCAAGAAAAATAAGGAGCAGAATGATAAAGGAATGCTCCCAACATCAACCTCAACCTCTGGCCTGCACATGCATCCAAGGAAGTACACACACACACACACACACACACACACACACACACACACACGAGGAGAGAGAGAGAGAGAGAGAGAGAGAGAGAGAGAGAGAGAGAGAGAGAATTTATTACACAAAAAAATGTAACTATTGTAGACATAGAAATAATGAGTATAAATATGCCTACTAAATCAGTGCTGGCTTGGAAATCATGTTGGATCAATCTCTTCTGTTTTAAAGAGAATACCACATACACCATATTTTCTGGAATGTACTACAGAAATCATTTGGTACACCACCAAAATACACTTTTCAATCCTTAACAAACAGCAATGATTCCCCAGTGGTGTACTATCATAAAGTATACAATCTACAGTACAATGTTGCTATCTCATAATCCTTTAAGATGCTCAGATTAGGACTCTCATAAAGTCTAAACTGTAGAACTTGGCTGTACCTCAGCATCTAGAAGGAGAAAAGAAAAGGAGATCACTTTCCTTTTTAATCTTATCTGTGTATTTGAGTGGGTGTTCCAGTCTTCTTAGGCCTTACTCCATTCTAGATTCTTCTGATTGCTTCTCACTCATGTTATTAAAGTGTTCCTCTTCTTCCTGAATTTCCAGTAAGTAGTAGTTTAGATCCAGAAGTTTGATTTAGTCTCAATCTTACTTTCATAAGAACGAGTGAAGGGAGGATTTCTTTTTGTATCACAAGGAGGCTCATAGTGTCTGTGCTGCCCCACTATTTGGAGTTCTAATATTGGTATAGTTATCTCCACCTTATTCTATCCATCTGAAACTTTTCAGATCCTTTACCAAAGTGCAGACTTATTTCTTTACTAGTGATTACAAATGGTCAACTTCTGACTCGTTGTTTTCTTACTATTGTAAAAAAAAAAAAAGCTTTATTTGTTAAAAAAATTTTTTATTAACTAGTTTGTTAACCTAGGATTATGTTTTATAAGAAACATGAAATAAACATATTACTATTTTCCTGAACTAACTGGCATTAGTTACTAAAGTTGATATTTATTCCCACCTATACACCCATGTACTATCTATTTACCAAAACTCTGCTTTAGACATTTGTTCCACAGAAGACACTAAGAGGAAATTTGATTGTTAGATCCAATGATGAAAGTACCCATTGATATTGGGAGAGGTTAAAGAAACTGTGGTATTTTCATATAGTAAAGCAAAATATGTAAAGCAGCAAAATGAAGCAATGTGGCCACATCTCACAAATGGAAAGTCCATGAAGAAGGTGGCCATCATTTCATCTATAACAAAACAGGCAGAACTATTGTGTATTAGAAACCTGCATAGTGGTAACTCTAGGGTGTAGGTAATCACCTGAAGGCAGCAAAAGGAGGCTCCTTTTTCTTCTCATTCCTGCTGGATTGTCAGAGTTTCTGGCAGAAATACAAATAGAACTTACTCATGGGAAAATTCACTATGAGTCCATATTAATTTAATGAAAAATTTCCACATCGGACTTAAGATTGTGGCATTTTTATTTTATACCAAACTTTGATGGTATAACCATCTATTTGCTTTTATCACAAACTTTAGATGTGATCATTTAAACATCATAGTAGCAATAATCCAATTAAAAAGATGACAGAATACTATCTGAGGACTTTTTGTGCCACACTCTTTCCTCTTGGAATTCATGAAGATAAATTACTGATTTCCCTGGAGTGCCTAACATTTCAGTAAACCTCACCAGCCTTGGCGGCCTGTCTTCACCAACACTAATAGTCTGGTCGGTAGTTATATGTCAAGTTACTGCTCCTCACTGGAGAGAGCACTGCACATCTTCCTGGCTCCTGGAGACAGGCAAGTGCCTGAAATTCCTGGGTTAACCTCACTCATGCCAGGATGTCTAGAATGATGGTTCTGGCAACTAGCATTTCATAGGAGGAGTTCTGAGAATCAGACGGAGGACGCATGAAGAAGCTGAGAGCCAAAAGAAGGTAAGGGGGGGGTGTGCCCAGGGAGATTTTACTAACACGCCAAAGCCATGAAGAAAAGCAAGGGGGAAACATTTTTAGGAAAAGAAGGGGACAAGTGCCTCTTACCTTTTCACACACACATAAAAAGAATCATTTTTTCCCAACCTTTCCACTGCCATACTCAGTCCTAGGGAAGCTTTACCTGCGCAAAATCAAGTCACCCTGGGGTCTACAGCAAGTAAGTAAAAGAAGTCAGTCCACTTTTTAAGTGGTGCCTTGCATTTGTCTCTGATCCAAAGCACCTAGCAAACGTATTCAGCATGAAATGAATAAAAGTGAATAGTGGAGAGAAAGTACAGGTAGGCTTCCTGCCTATCCATGGAACTGCCCGACTCTTTGGGGGTCCTAAACAATGAATTTGCTTCCATCTCTTTTTGTCTCCCACCAACCATCCCCCCATCCTCAAGTACTCCATGCCCCCCCCCAAATTTGGCAGATATCTACTTCTCAGATTCAGGCTATGCCAGGCAGAAGAACAGACTACCCAAACCAGAAGAACAGGTAGGCAAACTCAGACAGAGACTTGGTGCTGGAGCAGAGGCTATGCAAGCTACCAGAACTCTAGCCCCCTACTCAGGGGGAGATTCCCTACTGGACCAGAGTCCAGAACTCCAAAGAGGTGGCTCATGTGTGGACCCTCTTCACTCTCTCAGTGCCAGCTCACATGCTATCTCCACTCCCCCCCCCCCCCCCCCACCCCCATCCCCCCCCCCCCACCCACGCCGGGCCCCCCCCCCCCCCCCCTTCTTGACCAAAGGCTACACTAGCTACTGGAACTGCTGCCCCAACTACCTACCAGCTGCCAGAATTCCAAGCCACAAAGGCCAGAAGACAAAAGAAATAAAAAACAAGCAACAAAATACACCCAAAGAACAAAGAGAAACTCAGAAATGAGCACCAACAATCCTCCCAATCACAGATGCTTAGATACAAGCATAAGAACACAATCAACAGCAGCCAGGGCATTATGTCCCTGCCAGAACACAGCAATCCTACTACAGCAAGCCCTGAAAATTCCAATATAGCTGAAGGACAAGGAAGCAAGCTTAAAGCCAACTTTATGAAGATGTTAAGGTTCTTAATGAGGAAGTGAACCAATCCCTTAAAGAAATCCAAGAAAGCTAAGGAAAAAAAAACTGTTGAAGGAAATGAATAAAGCTGTTCAAGACCTGAAAATGGAAATAGAAGCAATAAAGAAAACAAAAAACTGAGATACTTCTGAATATGAAAAATCTAGGTAAGTGGACTGGAACTATAAATGCAAGGATAACCAACAGAGTACAAGAGATGGAAGAGATAGTCTCAGGCATTGAAGATATGATAGAAGAAACTGATACATCTGTCAAAGAAAATGTTAAATCTAAAAAAATTTCCAAGACAACACATCCAGGAAACCTGGAACACTGAAAAATACCAAATTTAAGTATAATAAGAATAAAAGAAGGAAAATAATCCAGCTCAGAGACCCAGAAAATAATTTCAACAAAATTATAGATGAAAAATTTCCTAACCTACATGCCTATAAAGGTACAAGTGGCTTAGAGAATATAAAATAGATTGGATTAGTAAAGAAAGTTCCCTTGCCACATAATGATCAAAGCATAAAATATACAGAGAAGGAATATTAAACAAAGAAAGAATATTAAAAGTTGCAAGGGAAAAAGTCCAAGGAACATATAAAAACAGACCTATTAAAACCATACCTGACTTAACAATGAAGACTAAAAGCCAGAAAAGCCTGTACAAATGTCCTGAAGAGCCTAAGAGACCACAGATGGCAGTCTAGAGTACTATACCCAGCAAAACTTTGAATTACAGTAGGTGGAGAAAACAAGATATTCCATGATAAAGTCACATTCAAACAATATCTACTTTCAAATCCAGCCATAAAGATGATATTACAAAACACAGGAAATAAGTAATCCCATACCAGCCAAACCAAAAGAAGGGGAACACACACACACACATACACACACACACACACACCCCACCACCACCACCACCACCAACAACAACAACAACAACACTAACACCAACCAGAATTTAATCATTGGTCATTAATATCTGCCAATATCAATGGACTCAATTCCACAATAAAAAGACACAAACTAAAAGAATGGATGTGAAAATATGACACATCCTTCTGCTACATTCAAGAAATGCTCCTTAACATTAAAGATAGATATTATCTCTGAGTAAAGGGCTGGAAAAAGGTTTTCCAAGAAAATGAACCCAAGAAGTAAACTGTATTAGCCATTCTAATGTTTAACTAACTAAACGTTCAACCAAAAGTAATAAAAAGACATGGTGAAGGACACTTCACATTCATCAAAGGAAAAATCCACCAAGATAACATCTCAATCTGAATATCTATGCCCCAAATGCAAGGGCATCCACATTTGTAAAAGAAACATTAGTAAAGCTTAAATCACAGATTGAACCACATACATTAATATTGGGAGATTTCAATACCAGCTTTCACCAATAGACGGTCATCCAGACAGAAACTAGATACACAAAAAAAATGGAACTATTTATTTATTATGAACCAAAGGGAGCTAACAAACATCTATAAAACATTTCACCCAAACACAAAATAATATACATTTTTTTCAGCTCCTCATGGAACTTTCCCCAAAATTGACCACATAGTCACAAAGCATTTCACAAAATTGGAAAAATCTAAAATGAATGGAATTTTTTCTCAATAGATAACACTTACCAAAGTTAAATCCAGATCAAATAAACAATTTAATAGGCTTATAACACCTAAGGAAATAGAAGCAGTCATTAAAAACCTCCTAAACAAAAAAGCTCAGGCCTAGACAGTTTAAGTGCCAAATTCTACCAAACTTTCAAAGAAGAGCTAATACCAATACTCCTTAAACTATTCCACAAATCAACAAGATAGACAGCACTTATCCAAAATTGCTAAAAGAAACAGTAGAAAGAGAAGGAACATTGCCAAATCCATTTAATAAGGCCATAGTCACACCACACACCACACACACCACACAAATATTCAACAAAGAAAGAGAATTACAGAACAATTTCCTTTTTGAACATAGATACAAGTATACTCAATAAAATACCTCAAAACCAAATGCAAGAACACATCCAAAAAGATCATCCACCATGATCAAATAGGTTTCATTCCAGAGATTCAGAGATGGTTCAATAATTTCAAAATCCATCAATATCATCTACCTTATAACAAACTGAAAAAAATCACATGATTGTCTCATTAGATGCTGAAAAATTCTTTGTCAAAATCTAATACTGCACCCCTTCATGATAAAAGTCTTGGAGAGATCAGGGATACTGGGGACATATCTAAACATAATAAAGGCAAGTTGGCAGCCAACATCAAGTCAAGTGGAGAGAAACTCCAAGAAAATCCACTAAAATTAGGAACAAGACAAGGCTTTCCACTCTTTCCATATCTATCCAATATAGTACTTAAAGTTTTAATTAGAGCAATAAGATAACTGAAGGAGACCAAGGGGATACAAATTGGAAAGGAAAAAGTCAAAGTACTGTTATTTGTAGATGATATTGTAGTATACATAGACAATCCCAAAAATTCCACCAGGGAGGCTGTATAGTTGATAAAAACTTCAAAAAAGTGTCGAGATAAAAGATTTACTAAAAAAAACAAAACAAAACACCAAAGGTAGCCAGCCCTGTTTTATATAAGTGTTAAATGAGTCGAGAAAGAAATCAAGAAAACACCACCTTTCACAATAGCCACAAGTATTATAAAATACTTGGTGTAACTCTAACCAAGCAAGTGAAAGACATGTATGACAAGAACTTCATATCATTGAATAAAGAAACAGGAGAATATACCGCGTGGTGGAAAGATCTCCCATGCTCATGGATCAGTAGGACTGACAGCAACAATGTCCATCCCACCAAAAGCCATCTACAGATTCAATGCAATCCCCATCAAAATTCCAACACAATTCTTTATGGAGCACAAAATAACAATGCTCACCATCATTTGGAAGACCAAAAATTTCAGAAAAGCTAAAACAATGCTGAACAATAAAAAACTTCATGAGGAATCATCATTCCTGGTTTCATGCTCAACTACAGAGCTATAGTAATAAAAACCACATGGTATTGGCATAAAAACAGCCAGATTGATAAATGGAATCTAATCAGAGACCCAGATATAAATCTACGCACCTAAGGACAGATGGTTTTTTATAAAGAAGGCAAAAATATACAATGAAGTAAGAAAGCATCGTCAAAAAATAATGCTGGTATAACTGATTGTCTGTATGTAGAAGGATGCACATAGATCTATGTCTATCACCATGCACAAAACCAAGTTCAAGTAGACCAAAGACCTCAACATAAAACTAGATACACGGAGAATTCAAGTGGCGGCGAGCAGTGTGGACTGTGTTTGGAAGCTCCAGTGAACAATTCAGGGAATTGCACAGATTTCTGAGCCAGGAACACAAAGATCCCGACACCACGGCAGCAGGAGTGCTCCATGTTTTGGAGGGACCAGGGTGCGGAGGACCTGCGTGCCCCTGCACACGGGAGGAGTGCGGAGTTTCTCGGAGCAGAGCAGCAGCGGCCATACAAGCGGCACCAGCGCAGCGACTGAGGTTTGCAGCTCAGAGCCTTCCGGTGGAGGCGGTTAGTGTGGTGGCTGGAGGGAGTTACTGTGGGAGAGGGGACACTGGACAAGATTTGGGTCACACGGTGCCCTGTGACCCAAACTGGACTGGGCGGACAGTTCAGCCCCAGAGTCCCAGGTACAGCTCAGTGTGCAGTGCTGTGGAGACGCTGGCTCAGAGCAGCAAGCAATTCTGCCCAAGGCAACAGCTCAGTGCAGCCACAGCTCCCCTGCTGTGACACAGGCTGGGCGGAGCATGCAGGTCCACCCTAGGCACCAGCTCAGCGCAGCCGCAGTTCACCTACTGTGACGCAGGCTGGGCAGAGTGCTCAGGTCCACCGAAGGTGCCAGATCAGCGCAGCTGCAGTTCACCTGCTGTGACACAGGCTGGGCGGAGAGCTCAGGCCCACCAAAGGTGCCATCTCAGCACAGCCGCAGTTCACCTGCTGTGACACAGGCTGGGCAAGCAATTCTGCCCAAGGCAACAGCTCAGTGCAGCCACAGCTGCCCTGCTGTGACACAGGCTGAGCTGAGCACTCAGTTCCACCCTAGGCACCAGCTCAGCTCAGCCGCAGTTCACCTGCTGTGACGTAGGCTGGGCAGAGTGCTCAGGCCCACCAAAGGTGCCATCTCAGCGCATCCGCATTTCACCTGCTGTGACTCAGGCTGGGCGGAGCGCTCAGGTCCACCGAAGGCACCAGATCAACACAGCCGCAGTTCACCTGCTGTGACGCAGGCTGGGCAGAGGGCTCAGGTCCACCGAAGGCACCAGATCAGCACAGCCGCAGTTCACCTGCTGTGATGCAGGCTGGGAAGAGCTCTCAGTCCCACCAAAGGCGCAAGCTCAACGCAGCCGCAGTTCATCTGCTGTGACACAGGCTGGGCAAAGCGCTAAGGTCCACCGAAGGCGCCAGTTCAGCGCAGCCACAGTTCACCTGCTGTGACGCAGGCTAGGCGGAGAGCTCAGTCCCACCGGAGGCTCTAGCTCACATCAATGAGCAGTTCTGCCCAAGACACTAGCTTGCCTCAGCGGGCAGTTTTGGGGCGCTGATGCAGGCTGAGGTCAGCACGCAGATTCAGCCCAGAGGCCCTAGCTAGACTTGCCAGGCAGATTAGGCCCAGAGATTCTAGCTGAGCTGTGCACACAGGCTCGGCGGCCCCAAGACTCTGGCTGGACTATCCACACAGTATAGGCCTGGAGTCCGGGGCTGAATTAAGCGTGCAGTGTGGGTCCATAGTCCCTGGCTGAGCTCGGTGCACAATTCCGCCCCAGAGACTCGGGTGGAGCTCAGCGTGCAGTTTAGGGCCAGAGTCCCTAACCGTGCTTGGCAGACAGATGGGGCCCAGAGACTCTAGTAGAGCTTTTGGGACAGTCCCAGCTCTAAGACTCTGGTTGGACACAGTGTGCAGTTTGAATCCAGAATTCCTGGCTGAGCTGGGCGGATGGTTCGGGCCTGAGTCAATAACTGACCACAGCAAGCAGTTTAGCCAAAAGCCCCTAGCTGAGCTTGGTGCGCAGTCCCAGCTCAAAAATTCTGGCTGGACCCAGTGTGCATTTTGAGCCCAGAATTTCTAGCTGAGCTCGGCAAACGGTTCAGGCCCTGAGAGTCTAGCTGAGCTCGGCGGGTGGTTCGGGCCCAGTGTCCCTGGCTGGACTTGGCAGGGAACCCAGAAGGCTGTAGATACCTTGGCCTGACCCAATGCTCATCCAGAGACCCAGATCGATTGCAGGACCCACAGCACAGGGGAACTGAGGATCACTGGCTGTGAGAGCCCAAAACGACAGGGCTAACATCCTGCCATCCATAATAGTGAAGCATCAGAGCTTCCAGCCTACAGAAATCGTGAGAAAACAAGTGAATCTATCATCAGACTCCCTCCATCCAACTCGGGTAGCTACCCAACAAAAACAAAGCCGGCAAGATGTCTAAAGGACAGTGAAAAAGCATATGCAAAAAAACCCAAAACAACATGGCGTCTCCAGTTTCCAGCTATCCCAAAGAAAACAACCCACAGAGCTCAAATACAATGGACATACAAGAAAATGACCTCAAATCCTTAATAAGGAGCATATTAATGGAGGAAACAAATAAAATTCGTAATCAAATACAGGAAGACGCAGCCAAACAGGTGAGAGACATAAAAGAAGCACATAGAATGGAACTGGAAAAATATCAGGAAAACGCAAACAACCAGATGAAAGAAATAAATAAGATGGTTCAAGCTCTGAAGACCTATAAAGACGCAATGGAAGAAACTCAGGAATATACAAACAATCAGATGAAAGAAATAAAAAAATCAGTTCAAGATCTGAAGATGAAAATGGATTCAATGATAAACACACAGACAGAAGAAAAACGAGAACGTGAGACCTCAGAGAAGAAAGCGAGCAACACAGAGGTGAGCTTTTCTAACAGAATCCAAGAGACCGAAGAACGAATCTCAGGTCTAGAAGATACAATCACAGATCTTGAAGCAACCATTAAAGAAAATGCCAAATCTGGCAAACTCCTGACACAAAACATCCAAGAAATTAAGGACACCATGAAAAGAAGAAATCTGAGGATAATAGGCATTGAAGAAAGAGAAGATATCAGACTCCAAGGCCCAGAAACTATTCTCAACAAAATCATAGAAGAAAATTTCCCAATCTAAAGAAAGAGATACGTATAAATATACAAGAGGCCTACAGAACACCAAATAGAATTGACCAGAAAAGGAAAACTGCCCATCACATAATACTCAAAACACAAAACATACAGAACAAAGAAAAACATATTAAGAGCTGCAAGGGAAAAGGGCCAAATAACATTCAATGGCAAACCTATCAGAATTACACCAGACTTCTCAGCAGAGACCATAAAAGCCAGAAGAGCCTGGACAGAGTTCCTGAAAACCCTAAGAGAGCACAGATGCCAGGTCAGACTATTTTACCCAGCAAAACTATCAATAACCATTGATGGAGAAAACAAAATATTCCATGACAAAAACAAATTCAAACAGTACCTATCCACAAATCCAGCTTTATAAAAGGTACTAGAAGGAAAACTCCATCCCAAAGGGTCAAGCTACAACCAAAACTACTCAGGAAATAGGTAACTATACCATGGCAAAAACACAACTAGACAAACACTCCATGGGAAACAACATCAAAATTAAGACTCTTAACAGTCATTGGTCATTAATATCTCTCAACATCAATGGTCTCAATTCTCCAATAAAAAGACACAGACTAACTGAATGGGTGCATAAACAAGATCCAACATTCTTCTGCATTCAAGAAACACATCTCACCTATAACGATAGGCATTACCTCAGGGTAAAAGTTTGGAAAAACATATTCCAAGCAAATGGTCACAAGAAGCAAGCAGGTGTAGCCATTTTAATATCAAACAAAATAGACTTTCAGCCAAAATTAATCAAAGAGGATGCAGAAGGACACTTCATACTCATCAAAGGTAAAGTCAACCAAGATGACATCACAATTCTGAACATCTGTGCTCCCAATACAAGGACACCCACATTTGTAAAAGATCTGCTAAAAAAAACTTAAATCACACATCGATCCCCACACAATAATAGTGGGAGACTTCAACACCCCACTCTCACTGAAGGATAAGTCATTGAAACAGAAACTAAGCTGAGAAATAACATCATTAACCAATGCCATGGGTCAAATGGATCTAACAGATATCTATAGAACCTTTCACCCAAACAAGAAAGAATATACCTTCTTCTCTGCACTCCATGGAACCTTCTCCAAAATTGATCACATCGTAGGTCACAAAGCAGGCCTCAACAGATACAAGAGGATTGAAATAATACCTTGTATCCTATCAGATCACCATGCTCTTAGGCTGCAATTCAACAACAACAGAAACAACAAAAAGCCTACACGTACGTGGAAACTAAACAACTCTCTGCTAAATGACACATGGGTCAGGGAAGAAATAAAGAAAGAAATCAAGGAGTTTCTGAAATTCAATGAAAATGAGGGAACAACATACCCAAATTTGTGGGATACACTGAAAGCAGTGTTAAGAGGAAAACTCATAGCACTAAGTGCCTTTAAAAAGAAATTGGAAACATCGCACATAAGCAACTTAACAAAACAGCTGGAAGCCCTAGAAAAAAAAGAAGCAGAAACACCCAAAAGGAGTAGACGTCTGGAAATAATCAAATTCAGGGCTGAAATTAACAAATTAGAAACTAAGAAAACAGTCCAAAGAATCAACAAAACCAAGAGCTGGTTCTTTGAGAAAATCAACAAGATAGACAGATCGTTAGCCAAACTAACTAAAGGCAGAGAGACAGTATTGAAATCAACAAAATCAGAAATGAAAAGGGAGACATAACAACAGACACTGAAGAAATACAAAGAATCATAAGATCCTACTTTGAAGGCATATATGCCACAAAATTTGAAAATCTAAGGGAAATGGATGATTTTCTTGACCAATTTCACTTGCCAAAGTTGAGTGAAGAACAGATAAACAAGCTAAATAGTCCAATTTCCCCTACAGAAATAGAAGCAATCATTGATAGTCTCCCAACCAAAAAAAAGCCCGGGGCCAGTACCCTGATCTAGCCCATGGACAAGACAGTCTCCACACTTGAGTGGAGAGAGGGATTTGACTTTCTCATGTACTCTGGTGCCTCACATTTGACTTTGTCCCCTGGCGGGGGAGACCTAGTGGCACTCAGAGGAAGGACAGCAGGTCACCTAGAAGAGACTTGATACCCTATGAGCATATACAGGGGGAGGTAATCCCTCTCAGGAACAGTCATAGGGGAGGGGAATAAGGGGAAAATGGGAGGGAGGGGAGAAGGAGAGGATACAAGGGATGGGATAACCATAGAGATGTAACAAGAATAAATTAATAAAATAAATTTTAATAATTAAAAAAAAAAAAACTAGATACACTGAGCCAGATAGGCACAGGGGATCAGCTCCTGGACAGAATACCAATAATACAGGCACTAAAGTCAACAATTAATAAGTGGGATCTCATGAAACTGAAAAACTTCTGTAAGACAAATGACACCATCATTTGGACAAAACTGCAGCCTACAGAATGGGAAAATATATTCACCAACTTTACATCTGAAAGCAACTAATATCCAAAATATAAGGAATTCAAGAAACTAGACATAACAAAACCAAATAACCAAATTTAAAAATTGGGTATAGAACTAAACAGAGAATTCTCAACAGAGAAATCTCAAATGGCTGAGAAATGCTTAAAGAAATGTTCAACATTTTTTGCCATTGGGCAAATGCTACTCAAAATGACTTTGAGATTATACCAGTCAGAATGGCTAAGCTCAAAATCTCAAGTGACAACTTATGCTTGTGAGTAATATATAACAAGGGGAACATACCTCCATGGCTGGTGGAAGTGCAAACTTGCACAACCCCTTTGGAAATCAATATGGCAGTTACTTGGGATATTGGAAATTGATCTACCTCAAGACACAGCTATATCACCCCTGAGCATATACTCAAAGATTATTCCATTTTACCACAAGGACACTTGCTCAACTATATTCATAGCAGCTTTGTTCATAATAGCCAGAAACTGAAAACAACCCACATGACCTTCAACTGAATAATGGACAAGGAAGATGTGGTACATTTACACAGTGGGGCAATACTCAGCTGTTAAATGAATAATCATCCTGAATGGGGTAACTCAAATCCAGAAAAACAAAATGGGATGCGCTCACTTGTAAGTGGAAATTAGCTTTAAAAGGGAAAATGATGCTACAATTCACAGATCCAGGGATCTATATAAGAAGGAGAGCTCAAGGAGGGACACATGGATCTCCCTGGGAAGGGGATATAGAATATATTTCATAAGAGGGCTGGGAGTGGATTTAAAGGGAGCAGGGGCTATCTCTGACATGAACGCTGGTGCCTGCTATTTGATCACTTCCCCATGGTTGAGTGGCCTTGCAGGGCCACAAAGGATGAGCAGGCAGCTAGTCCTAATGAGGGGACAGATGGTAGAGGAGGAGGGCTCCCTCTTTCAGAGGACTAGGGAGGGAGACAGTGGGAAAGATGGAGGGTGGGTGGGAATGAGCAGAGAGAGGGGAGGAGGTTACAACCAGGGTGTACTGTGAATAAATTATAAAAATAAGAATAAAAAATAACATAAAGTGGGCTGTGAGGCCTAAACCATAAAAGAGAGGGGGGAAGGGAGGGAGGAAGGAGGGAGAGAGACAGACAGACAGACAGACAGACAGACAGAAACAGACACAGACAGAGAGACAGAAAGAGAGGTGGGGGAGGGGGTGTAGGAGATTAGTCCTAGTGTTCAGGAGGCAGAGGCAGGAGGAGTTCTCTGAGTTCAAGGCCAGCCTGATCTATATAACCAATTCCAGGCCAGCCAGGGATTCATGGTGAATCCCTGTCTAAAAGAAGAAATGACAAGGATATTTTCAGAGGAGAGTTTGTTTATTTTGTTTTGCTTTTGGTTTTTGCTTTGTTCTATTTTGTTTTAGCATTTTACTTCTTTTTGTTTTTAGTGTCAAAATTTATCATTTTTTCTTTTACTGAAAATAATTTTTTCTTGCATAATATATCTTAGCTAAGGTTTCCCCTCCCTCTGCTCCTTCACATTCCTTCCCCTTCCCCTTCCATCTCGACCCACCTTCTTCTGCTTCTTATTAGAAAATAAACATACTTGTAGATGATAGTAATATAATCAGATAAAACAAAAATTAACAGAATTTGACAAAACAAACAATCAGAACGAAAAGAGCCCAAGAAAAGGCACAAGAAACAGAACCCACTTAATACACATGCAAGAATCCCAAGGCAACATTAAACTTGAAGCCATAATATATATGCAAAGAACCTTTTTCTTTTCTTTTCTTTTTCTGAAAAGTAAAAGTTCTGACAGGATGTGTGACAAGGTGTGACAGGAACCCCCAACGCTATTATTGAGTTCATTTTCTGCTACCTATCTACTGCTGGGTTTATGCCTGTTCTGAACTGCCTTTTCAACTCCCTGAGCCAGATGCTGAGGAAAAATGTAGAAAAAAGAGCCGTGCTGGAGAACATGGAGGGGCTCTTCATGGCTGTGGATGAAATTGTTGGAGGGGCGTGGTCCTAGAGAGCAACCCCCAGCAAATGGTCCCGGAGTAGCTTTGAGGGATGAAACTGCCCCTGTTACCGAGCAGACTGTGTCCCTTGGGAGATGAGACTACGATGAGAATTACTACTGCTCCTCACTTGAAGAAGAAGAGAGGTGACTGTGTAAGTCAATGAGACTCAAAGCTTTGAGGGAGCACTGTCTCATCTCCAACTGTAGCCTACACTCTCCATCTCGTCCTGACTCTATGCTTTTCATTATATGAACTATCCACTATTTTCATAAAGCAGGCCAGGTCTTCATCTTTTCTTTGTCCTGTGCTTGTCAATACAGAGGAGGAGTAAGTTTGCCATGCTATTCTGAGCAGAGCCTCAAAATGTCCTTTGGCTCCCTACTTGCATTTCTGATGTCATTATGAGAATGTGCCCATGTCGCCCCTTGCAGGGTGATACCTGCTGCAAAGCCAAGTGCCCCAATGGAAGCTATTCCAATTAAGGTTCAGGTGATTCATAGTCATGGGAATGAGCCAGAGCAAATCAGCAGAGCCTTTTAGCCAAACTTTAGCTGAGCTCAGGAAAGCAAGCAGTCAACTATTGAAACTGGCTTTTTTGCAACATCATGTTGGTAATAGGTAATGAATTCATTTGATCTAAGTTAATATTCATGGCCTCCTTCATCTGTTATCCATCCCAACACTTCCATCACAACATTCTTCAACTGTGGAGACCTCCAAGCCTTTGTTTCTACAGGCTCCAGACATGAGGTGGTCCTGACGTTAGTGGGTGGAGCTTCAATTGATTGCTACCACAGATCACAGGGCTCCTAAGTGACCTTTCTAGGTCACAAAAAGTCCCTTGTCCCTGTTGCGTAACAAAAATCCTTTCTTTTGATAATTTCAAACAATCACTCCCCTGTTCTAATGGTTGATTCAGAAACTTCGACTGACTACTGGAAATTTCATTTACTTATTGTAATAATAACTATGTGCCTGAATTCCCTAGTGAAATAATTTTTCTCTAGGGAATTAGGATCTCCAAACATTCAAAGCCAAGACTTGTGAGTTTACTAAGAGAAAACATTTCTTTAGCAGGTTATTAGATGTCACAGTAAGAGGAATGTGGATAAATGGTGGATGTTGAGGCAGCCTGCATTGACCATGTTTAAGTTACTTTGAGCTCTCTGGGACAACTTAACAACCAGCATTCTGTTCCTTCAAGGAGACACATAACTGAACATTAGGTTGCTACATAGGCTGGTCTCAAATTCATGAGCTCAAGTTATCATCTTGCCTCATTTTCCCAAATGATTATGGGTGTCTGTCAGGCATGTCTCACTGAAAGCTGCATATATAAAAGAAATGTTATGAATAGGACATCACCTGAAGTGAGTCAGAAGGCCAGATAGCAGGACACCTAGTGTTAGAGCCTGGATCTATGATGAAGCCTGTTCTTATCCCAGGCTCTTCTGAGCCTGTTCTTATCCCAGGCTCTTTTGAAACCTGCAGCCTAAAAGCTATGTGACAAATGGGTTGTGTGACACGTATAGGATCAAGAAGTAGTTCTGGATTTTGAATTTGCACATTTTTTTTTTCTGTATTTGCCTACTCCGTGTTAATACAACAAAAATATTAGAGGCAGCCAACTTCCCAGAAGAAAAGGGTTTATTTAACTCACAGTTTTGAAGGACCAAAGTCTGAGTATGAGTATGGGTTACTCCTAACCACTTCCACTAACTTGGCCTCAGCAGAAGGCAGTAGATGGTACCACACAATAGCAGGAAAAACATAAGGACAATGTGTTATAACTCAGACAGGAGCAGAAAGAAGAAGAAGAGCTAGTTAGGATCTTCACCCAGTACTGCTCTCATGAGGAGTCACTGGTTGCTGGAGACCTGCCTCTCATCCCCAGTGGCCTGAAGATCTCTCTTGAAACCTTTCCACCGTACACAGTGCCAGCCCTTTCACCACAATGCCCTGGCAGGGATAGGGCATTCATAAAACACCAAACATCTGAGATATTTCAGGGATAAAATCCAAAAGTAAACATGAAATCCATGTCTTTATTTTCTTTCTGTGCCCTGGAGTCCAGAGGCACCAGATCCCCCTGGAACTGGGGTGACAGACAGTTATAAGCTGCTTGCTGTGGCTACTGCGAACCAAAGGTGGACCGTGTGCAAAAGTAGCATGCACTTTTAGCAGCCCTGAGACTCTTGTGCTCTTCATATAACAGACACAGAGAGTCAGGAGTATCTCACCAGGTGCCAGAATAGAAATGTCACTAGTATGTCAAGCATCTGAGCTAACTGGATTCACCTATTCCCTGACATGCATTATCTTGTTGAAATATCTTGTTAAGTGAACAGCATCTGGCCACCATTTAACATGTAACAGTGTAGGAGTGTGTAACTGAAATCTCAGCATGTGGACAACTGTGACATGAAAACACCTTGGATATCAGCAGGACTACAGAGCAAGACTCCGATATGGAACCCCAGACTAAGTACTGTTCATATAAATTTAATCTATAGAAACCAAACTATTAACAATATAGAATTGGGTAGATATAGCCATTATTATGAGGAAAAAAGCATTGACTGAACATATTAAAAGTTATTATTAGATACTGTTTTGTGAGCTATTGTGCTGGATATTTTATACACATTAACATTAATTCACAGCAATGCTATGGTATAAGTAATACCATCCTTATTTAGAAATGAGATTATAAAGTTTTAAGTACTTATTCCTATGAAACACAGTGTTAGGCTAGAGTGTAGCAGTGTAACTAACTGTTATGTTAGTTATGTTAGCACACAGGCTTACTACATTTCAGGTCTTGGATTCTGTCTTTGGAAACACACACACACACACACACACACACACTCAGCATGTGATTGCATGCTTACATACATGCACATGAAAGAGAAGTCCTGTGTTGGCCAGTTTAAAGCTGGTTCCTTGGACTGAGCACCTGCCTGCATGAACTGCTACCACTTGGGAATAGTGCAGTGGTTTGAGAACTGCTTCTGAGTGGTGAATGTTTGACCCAGATTACATCAAACTCTCGAGCCAAAAATGAATCCTAGAATGCTCTACTTACCCATTCTTGGCTCATCTGACACAGAATCCAAACTCAAATGACTCCATATACATCACAAACTAGGCAAAACTATCTTTCCTGCGGTGAAGCCCAAAGGACCTTTGTTTAGAATCTAAAGACGAGGGCCAGAGCCAGTGTGTGCTTCTCATAGATGAGAGACCATGGAAGGCATGCAGCGACTTGGTGTCTGCTCTGCATGGTATGTCTCCTGTCCTCTCATGAAGGTGCTTTAGTCGATAAATGAGATCAGACCTATAAACTTATTTGAAGGCAAATCTAAATTTACTACATGAAATGTACTTTTCCATTTTTTAAGAGCTTTTCTTTATGTTATATAGATGCATAACATGTATTTTACTTCAACACATCTGAATGCTCACACTCGATTTGTAATTGTTTGACTAATAACTTAAATTTTCTGCTTACTGCCTGCTGTTTTGTTATGAATATCTGTATATGATTTTTCCCATTATTTATTTGGGAAACCTATTCTGATTTCTGTCTTTGCTTGTACTAACACTCAAGTCTACCCCAAGTCCTTGAACTTCATTGCTTCTGAGGAACACACTGTCTCCACTCCAGATATCAATAGACTTAACAGCTACTGTCAGTCAAGCCACAGTTGTTACATCATTAATGTTGCTCAAGCATATAAGAAAACCAGACACAGTGGCATATCTTTCAAATAGCAGTATGCAGAAGGCTAACCAAGTTCCGAAGTTCAAGTTCAGCCATGCTTAAAAAAATGAGGAAAAAAAGGAGAGGTGTTGCACATCTTTAATCCCAGGCCTAGAGAAGCAAAAGTGGGTAGCTATTAAAGTGTTCCATGTTAGCCTGGTCTAGATAGCAAGTGCATGCGTGCCAAGACTACACAGTGGAACCCTGTTGACAACAATAACAATGGGAAGGGAGGAAGGAAGAAACAAACGAGATGGAGGGAGGGAAAGAAAATAGGAAAGTAGACATGAAGGCTGGCAGAGGAACTATAAGGGATGTAGAAGTAAAGCTAGAGATAAAAAACCGTTATATAATCACTTATATATTTACTTTTGGTGGTAAAATATAAGCTACATAATATTTATCACCTCAGTTGCTCATAAGTAGATAATTGAGATAAAACGCATTTATCCACAATGTACTCAACACCACTCATACTGACATATTTTACCATCTGTAACAAAAATTTTGCACTCATGAAGCAGCTACTAGGACCTTCCATTCTCGTTTCTGTCTCTATGAATTTGCCTGTTCTGAGTGCCTCATACAAGAGAAATAAAGCAATGTTCATCCTTCTGTGTGAGACTTACAATCCTTAATACAATTTTTCATATCTATAAATGTGACAGATACAAAATTACATTATTTATATGGTTGTCGTGGTTTCAGCTGTCAATCTGCCACACTTGAGAAGAGGGAGCCTCAGCTGAGGAATCATTTCCATTGGATTGGCCTGTGGGCATGTTTGTGGGGCACTCTCCTGGCTTCTATGCACAAAGGCCAAGCCTACAGTGGGCAGTACAATCCCTAGGCATGTGGGCCTGAGCTGTACGAAAAAAATAGCTGACAACAAGCCAGGAAGCAAGCTAAAGAGCATCATTCCCCGGTGCTTCCTTGGATGTAGGTTCCTGCCTTGAGTTCTTGGTGAGAAACCCTTCTGCTAAGGTTGCAGTCCACCTTGACTGAAAAACGCTGGCAGGATGGGTCTGTCCTTTTATGTACTGAGCAGGGCCATGTCCAGTGGTAGGTAGGCAATAACATCACAGGTAGCAGGCTATGCCAGAATCCTAACACTAAGGATGGAAAAATTAAGGGGTGATCCAAAAGAAAGGGAATCTGTTAGAAAGATGTTAAGTAAAATAGTGAATCTAGATTACCACCCATTGTAAAAATATTATTTGTGTGTTATGAAATAAAACCTTTGCCAACGAAGCTATGACGTCACATATCGGCAGTATTCACTACATAAAACTTCATGCTTTCAGCAATATGAATTTGAAAGCAATCCATACCAGACTTAAAATAACATTTTCTTTGTGTGTGGTCCTGAGAGTTATTGAGTTTAGCATAATAAGAAATCCTAATATAATTAAGTTTCAAAAACCCTTGCTGTATGTAATCAAACGTTGAAGACATTTGAAGTAACTGTGTCATCATATTTTTTTTTTTCCTATCTGGAACATAAAATGATGGTGTAGTTTCCTGTGGCTAGCATCTTAGGTTTGTTTAAAGCCAGCTTCGTCTGTACTGTGCATTTTGTTCACTTCCTAGTCAGTTTTTAAATTATAATGTTAAACCTTGTTTGCTTATACCCCTCTATTGTTCTTCTAGTTAGGAGTCACACTATCAAGTTCTGACAGGTGGAACTCAGTATTTTTTATTTTTATCTTATGTGTATGAATGTTTACCTGCACTATGTGCGGCATCTCTGTGCCTAGAACCCTTGGAAGCCAGAAGATGGCATCAGTACTGTGGAACTCAAGTTACAGAAAGCTGTGAACCACCAAATCAGTCCTGGGAAGTACATCTGCCAACTGCATCCTCTGCTAGAGCAGTAATCACCATTAGCTGCTAAGTCTTCTCTTCAGCCCTGCATCTAAGTCTTTTTTTTCAACATTGTCAGAGTGGGTGGCAATGGAACTTCTGTATTTTATTCTTGAGTTTCAGGTATGAGTTAAGTTTTGCAAACCCACATGTTTCTAATCAGTTCATGAGAATTTGTCCAGATTTTTCAACTATGAAAATATTAATGATAAATATTTCCCAATCACAGACAAACATTGAAGTCATCTGCCTGATATTTTGTTAAAGACAGAGATTTCAAGCCCCATTCAGATCTCTGTGGAACAAGTCTAGAAATAGGGATTTTTAAAAGATAGTTTGCCAGATTTTTTTCTAATACACTAAATTTGAGAACTTTCAACTGCATGTAATCTAGTTTAGCTCCCTTATCTGCAAATTTCAATCCCATAGGTCTAGAACACTGTCTGAGGAATGGATATTGGCCAAAAAGACACTATGGCATTTTGAATAACATAGTTCATCCATCTATTACCCCAGATATTTCTTTTTGTTTGTTTGTTTTGTTTTCAAGACAGGATTTCTCTGTGTAGCCTTGGCTGTCCTGGACTAACTTTGTAGACCAGGCCAGCCTCAAACTCATAGTGATCCACCTGCATCTGCCTCCTGAGTGCTGGGATTAAAGGCATGCACCACCACCGCCTGGCTCTAGATATTTCATTTTTAATAAAAATAAATGTTAGTCCATACAGTGGTGCCATATGCCTTTAATCCCAGCACTTGGGAGGCAGAGGCAAGAAGATCTCTGAATTTGAGGCCAGACTGGTCTACAAAGTCAGATCCAGGACAGCCAGAACAAACAAACAAACAACAACCAAAAAAACCACAAATAAATAAATGCTAGGTTTTCTGAACTCCACTTAGCTGAGATCTGGAAATCCATATGCTCAGTGGGTAGTTTTTACTCTTTCCCACTAAGCTAAAGAAGTGATTAAAGAGTAACCTGTCATGGGTATATCTCTAACTATAATGTCTGTAGCCTCAATACTGTTCATACAGGCACAATATATCTGTTTTGGAATATGTTAGATACATATAATTGAATTTGGCAGGAGGGGCATGCTGTTGAGATTTTTAAAAATTGCTCTAAACTTTCATAAAAAATATCAACAAGCAAGTATTTCTCAATCACAACACAGTGGAGGAAATAGCAAAGTCTTCTCGGAACTCTTCTTGATAACATGGGCCCATCGTTTAAGTCACCACATTACAGAGCACAGATTATGAGTTACTAACACTAAGAGCCTAAGTTCAGTCAATGTAACACCTTTGGAAATCAGCTGCACTGCAGTTCAACACCAGTGCACCACAGAACATGGCAGAGCCATGTAGCTCAAGGCCCAATGACATGTGAACAGCTGTTTTACCCTGCAAGTCCACATGCATACCAATTATGCACAAAGGAGGGCACTGAGAGCCTCATGTGTCCTGTGAGTTGCCAATTGGCCTTCTAATTTAGGGGAAGTCAGACTTCTCCATCACAGATCACACAACAAATTAAACACCCAACATCTGTAGTGATCATTAATTTATTTTATAAATATTTGTATAGTGTCAGCTCTGCACTAGCCTTGTGTAAGACTGTATGCAACTTTTATTTTGTAATATCAAAATCAAACAGCTTATTTCAGGACTTAAATGACCTTACAGAGGTGCAAGAAAGGAGAATTCTAGGTTTGATGACAGACTGAATTGCATAGTCAGAACTTGTTTCAAAAGCAAGTGAACAAACAACAATAAAATAACACATAGATTTTCTCTTACATGAAAAGCATTTATTGTCATATTTCAGAACTAGCAAAAGTGTATGTACACAGTTTGGGGGACGGATGTGACAGCTGTAGTCTGTTAGTTCATCTGTGGCCTTTCATCCACTTTCTACTGTTGTAAATATCCAAAGAGCAACTCTGGCATGTGTTTACTCAGCTATGCCCTTTCAGTCAGTTCTGGAGAGCAGTTATGAAAATTAACTTCTGTCCTCAGCCAAGTTTTAACAATTCTTTAAAATAGCACTTGGTCTATGGGTCTTTTAGATATTTCAAAAAAGCATTTTATGCCATTTTATTTTCATTTGCCTTGATAAAGCTTGTTTAAGATATAACAAAAGAAATATAGTGGTGGCATGCTATTTGTAGTACATCAAATTACATTTGGCCAAAGGAGAGCTCTCAACAGGATGGCTGACAGAAGCATTAGGAAACCAATGCTTTCACAGACTGCAGTAAGCAGAGCCAATCTGAGTTATTTGGTCATGTGAACCAAGGGCTCTCACAAGGATATGCAACAAACCCAGACACTTACCCAGGGGAGATCAGACCTGAATAGAAAGGTCTGCATTCAAGGAAGTTCTTTGCTCAGCTCACTAAATATTTGAAGAGAAATTAAAGCCTGAAGTTCCTGTGGGAACTCCCTGACAGAATATAGCAAAAGGCACCTTCCTGTTAGAGCTGGCCAAGCTGTGTCAACATGAATAGCATAGGACTGAGGCTGTGGAGAAAGCCTAGTGTGGAATATCTCTTCAGGGGACTCTACAACAGACTGAACATAGTTCAAGTTACTATTTGTATGTTTGATTCCAATCATTGACTCATGGTGATCCATGTGATAAAAGATGGTTTTGTTTTGTTTTGTTTTGTTTTTTGTTGTTTTGTTTTGTTTTCTTTGTTGGGGAGGGAGCAATTCAGGATTAGTAACTTCAGAAAGCATCTAACACCTCTGCATCTGGCACAATAATGCAAAGGAGTCCTTTGACACCAGAACTGTGGTGGAAGAGTCCCTAAGCTGCTGCTGGGACCACAGAAGTCCTTAGAGGAGACTGCAGGCCACTGGATCTACTACCCACAAAGTGCCACTCAGGTGTTTTTCCTAGACTGTATACTATATGCATGAGTTGTAAAACAGAAAATAAAAATATCCATACATGAAAATAAAATGAAACATAGTCTTATTCATATGTTCTTTTTGGGGGTGGAGAGAGGCAATGTTTCACTATGTGCCCCTGGCTAGCGTAGAACTCACAACGTAGTCCAAGATGGGCTTGAGTTCACAGAGATTCACTTGTTTCTGCCACTCAAGTGGGGTTGGAGGTGTCCACCAATAGTACCTGGTATAAATATATTCTTAATATTAAAATCCCAAGGAAATGTTATGTTCTGTTCACCAACTAGCATATTCTGGAAACATTTCTGGATAGGCTAGTGCTTAATGGTTTCATAATGTCAAATGAAGTTCACTATACGTAAGTTAACCCTTTGAAAGACTAAGAGTTAGGAAAAACACCTGAGTGAGTTAACACAGATGCAGAAAGACTCAAATGGTATATACTCACTTATAATTGGACACTAGCCCCAGGGGCATGTCCCATGAAAGATCTCACTTACCAGGAAATGGGATCAATGTGAGGACTTCCTATTGGGACTCTAGGTGAGAGAAGTATGGGAGAATGGGAAAATAGAAGGATGCAGAGAAGCCTAGAAACCTACAAGAAGAACATCATGACCGGTGGATCTGGGCCCAGGGGTTCTGATCAAACTACTGCACCCCTCCCAGCTGCAATAAAATATCAACAATTCCCCAGCATGGGGTAGGAGTTTATATCCACTATTCCTTCCAAGCTAGGATTTTGTATGGCTTGATCTTGTATAGTCCTTGAGCATGTTGTCACAGTGACTGTGAGCTGATATGTGCATCTACCCTGTTGTGTCTGAGAACACTGTTTCCATCTGTTTGAAGTCATCCACCGTCTCTGGCTATTACAATATTTCCAACACTTTTACAGAGATCCCTAAGCTGGGAGAGAAGAAGTGTGATGTAGACACTCCATTTAGGTCTGAGCACTCTGGCACCTCTTATTGTCTATACATTGACCAGTTGTGAGTTTCTGTGTTAATTGCCACCTACTGCAAGATGACGCTTCTCTGATGGGGGGCGGAGTGATGCACTGGTCTATGTATATGGCAAAACAGTCTTTAGGAGTTATTTTATCACTGTGTCAGTTCTGTAGAACAATAGCTGCTCCCCTGCGGCCTATGACCTCTCTAACCACAGATTCTTGGCCCTGTTGATAGTGTCAGGTATGGGTTCCACCTCATGTAGAAGCCCTAAAAGCAATGAAAAAAATCTAAAGCAGCAGGTAACTTACTGTATTTTTTCATACTGGTGCATTGGTTTAACAAAATCCATATTCTTCTAAAAGTATCACAGTTTTCCCTCCAGCTTTAACTAATCCACTTATGTGATGTCTATGCACTCAAGTCAGGGATGTGCACACTGCTCTTCTGGTGCAAGCCACTGGAGTTTTCGGAGGAAAATTAGCCATGGGTTTGTAATTGAGATGGAGTTCTCACTGTGGTACAATTGCATTGGTTTTTGAAAGTGTGCCACCTTGTTATGGTCTAGTCAACTGTTTGTGAGTTCTGGGCTGCTAAAGTTACAGAAACCTATACCCTTTCCTCATATGCCTTTCTTGCTTTAACCCTAACCAGAACATTCCCTGAAACCCGAATGTGCTTCTGTATACAGGATTTATTTTTCCTACAGTAGAGGGACATTACAAATATGCCACTGTTCAATGCTTTAGTCACTGTGTGTGTGTGTTTCAAAGATCAACTGTGTACCGATCTTGTTACAGACTTTCGTAATCTGCCCTTGCACGTTATTCTTCTGTGAAGCCGAACCGTAAAGCTTATGTCCTTGTGCAGCACTGCAGTAAACAATTCATCTGCCCTGCTATCTTGTGATCAGTCATAACTTCCCTTACAGTAATTTCAGCTCAATGAATTGGTTTCACAAAGCGCTGGATGCTGTAAAGTCAGCAGTTCTTCACTGAGTTCTCAGCCCACCTCTTTACTGAGGAATGTGCACACTACTCTTCCGACACAAACGACTTCAGAGTTGTTAAAAGCAAGACCTCCGGCATTGTTGTAACCGGGATTTAGCTTTTACTATTGTGAAAGTACATTCGTTTTTGCAAACATGCCATTGTGCAATGTTGTGGTCACCTGGGCATGCGTTTTTTAAAGAAGATAGTGGGACTTGCTAACATTATAGACACTCATACTCTGCCCTCCCATTCCTTTCTTGTATAATGTTAACCATAGCTCTAACTCAAGTCACCTTGTGCGATGCTACAGTAGTAAGCT
Organism: Acomys percivali; assembly: GCA_907169655.1. NCBI lineage: Eukaryota > Metazoa > Chordata > Mammalia > Rodentia > Muridae > Acomys > Acomys percivali. The sequence continues at coordinate 98,691,991 of OU015743.1, read as the reverse complement.
CATCTCTACTGCTTTCTTACACTAAAGCACCACTTTCCATATGGATTATTGGCTTAACAAAGTTGATGCTGTTGTAAAAGTACTGCAGTTAGCACTGTATCCTTGTTTTTTGTTTTGGTTTGTTAAGAATACAGTGCTGAGGCAGGTGTAGTGGTGTATGCCTTTAATCCCAGCACCCACAAAACAGAGACAGGTGGATTTCTGTGAGTTTGAGGCCAGACTATTCTACAAAAGTGAGTACAGGATAGCCAGGGCTACACAGAGAAACCCTGTCTCTGTTTTGTGGGTGCTGGGATTAAAGGCATACACCACTACACCTGCCTCAGCACTGTATTCTTAACAAACCACTTTACCTAGGAATATGCACACTGCTATTCTGATATAAGCAACTTCAGTTTTAAGAGGAAAACTGTCTGCATTGTTGTAACCAGGACTGAATTTTCCCAGCACTGAAAGCACATTGTTTTGTTTTGTTTTGTTTTGTTTTGTTTTGTTTTGTTTTGTTGCAGATTTGTCACCTTGTGATGTCTGAGTCGGTTGTGCCTGTGGTTTCTAAAGAGCTCTCATCCTTGCTTAAGTTACAGACACTTACATTCTTCCCTCATATTTCTTTCTAACCCTAGAAAATATTGCTACCTAACCCTGATGTCCTTATGCAGAACAACAATAGTACTAGGGAATTACTCCTGTGCTGTGCTTTCTTGTAAATAATCACCACTTCCCATATAGTATTTCTCTCTGTAAGGTGCACTGTGATAATGAATCTTTCTGTTGTAAAAGTACTACCCCACCCAGTCTTCTTTTGTAAAAACTCACTTTACTTAGCAATGTATGCTCTATTCTTCTGATACAAGCAACTTCAGAGATGCATGAGTAATTCTCACCAAACTATTATAAATGGGATTTAGTTTTTGCTACAGTAGGAGTACAGAGGCTTTTAAAAATACACTATTGTGTGGTGTTTTAGTCAATTGGGCCTGTGTTTTCTTTTGGGGGGCATAAGGTTTCTCTGTGTGTAGCCCTGGATGCCCTGGACTCACTTTGTAGACTAGGTTGGCCTCGAACTCACAGAAACCCGCCTGCCTCTGCCTTCATGAGTGCTGGGATTACAGGCATGCGCCACTGCACCCAGCGGGGCCTATGTTTTCTGAAGATGATAGTGTGTACTGCTAATGTTATACATACTTATACTCTTCTTGTGTTCCTTTCTAGTTCTAACCCTAATGCTATGTTATTCTAAAGTCCTTATGAAGTGCAACAGCAGTAAACTTATGTGCTCTGCTTTCTTCTAAGTAGCTTCCACTCCCCGTATAGGACTTCTCTGTGGAGTGCTTTGTTACAACACAGCTCTTGCTGTTGTAAAAATAATACCAATTTCACTCTTTTAAAAAAAACTGAAAAAACAAACCAGGGCCTGGAGAGATGGCTTAGGGGTTAAGAGCACTGGCTGTTCTTCCAAAGATCATGAGTTCAATTCCTAGCAACCATATGGTGGCTTACAACCATCTGTAATGAGATCTGGTGCCCTCTTCTGGCATGCAGGCACATATGTGGGCAGAATACTGTATAAATAATAAATAAATAAATCTTTAAAAAATAAATTAATTTAAAAATCACATTGGTATGATCTGCTCTTCTGAAAGAACCAATTTCAGAGATAAGTAAATCTTTGCAATTGATATTCTTGTTATAATGTTAGTTATAGCTCTGCCTGCAATTTCCTCGTGTAGTATCACAATAAGAATCTCATTTGCCTTGTTTTCTTGTAATCAATCACAACATTCCTTATAGTAATTTTGATGCAGTTATTTTATTTAATAAAGTACTCAGTGTTATAAAAGAAGCTCTGTCTTCATTAAGTTCTTGTGACTTTTTCAAGGTTTGTTTTGTTTTTGAGACAGAGTTTATCTGTGTAACTGCTCTGTGTGTCCTGGAACTCATTCTGTAGACCAGGCTTGCCTTGAACTCAGAGATTCACCTGCCTCTACCCTCTGAGTGCTGGGATTAAAGGGGTATGTCTGGCTCTTCTTGTTCCTAACCAAGCCGCTTTACCAAGGAATCTGTGCACTGCTCTTCCAATGCAAACAACTTCAGAGACGTTAGAGTAAGACTGCCCACATTGCTGGGCCTGTGTTTTCTAAAGATAATTGTGTGTACTGCTAATGTTACACTTGTGTTTTCTAAAGATAACATGTTGTACTGTTAACTTCACAGATCTCACACTTGGCTTTCACATTCCTTTTTTGTTATAATGGCAACTCTAACACTAACTCAGATATTCTGGTGCAGTGTTCCAATAATAAACCCAGGTCTCCTCCTTTCTTATACCAAAGCACCATTTCCCTTAATATATATTTCTCATGGTACATTGGTATAACCGTTTTTTTTTTTTTTTATGTAAAAGTGCTAATGCTTCTAGTCTGTTTTTTAAAAACTCATTTTATTTAGCAATTCATGCTCAGCTCTTCTGATGCAAACCCCATCAGAGATACATGGGTAATTCTTCCCAAAGGGTTATAAGTGGAATTTAGCTTTCTATATAATAGAAGTACATTGGTTTTTACAAATAAGCCTCTGGGCAATGTTTTAGTTACTTGGGTGTATGTTTTCTTTTTCTTTTCCCTTCCTCCCTTCCCCCCTGCCTTCCTTTTTTGTTTTTGTTTGTTTGTTTGTTGTGTGTTTTTGTTTTGTTTGTTTGTTTGTTTTTCAAGACAGGGGTTCTCTACATACCCTTGGGTGTCCTGCACTCACTTTGTAGATCCACCCCCCCTCTGCCTCCTTGAGTGGTGGGATTACACTCATGCACCATCACGCCTAGATGGTGGTATGTTGCTTTCTTATCTATTTATTTTTAAATAATTTATTCAAATTACATCCTGATTGTTATGCCCTCACTTACGGGTGTGTGTTTTCTGAGATGACACTGTGTGCTGCTAAAGTGATAGCTACTGATACTTGTCTTTCATGTTTGTTTCTTGTTTTAACCTTAATTCTTGTCCTTATGAAGTACAACAACAGAAACTCACATGTGCTGCTTTCTTATAAATAATCACCACTCCTTTTTAAAAATCATTTTTCCATTTATTTATCTATTTAATCACTTTACAGCTTGATCCCAACGCCCTCCCTCCTCTCCTCTCAGTCCCACCCTCATAGTGCCCCCCCCATCCCACTTTGCTTCTCAGAGAAGGGGTGGCCCCAAGAGGTACCAAACCTACCCTGCCACCTCAAGTAGCAGAAAGGCTAAGAAAATCCTCTCCCATTGGGGCCTGACAAGGCAGGTCAGCTAGGGGCAAGCAACAGAGTCAAAGATAGCCTCTACTCCCATTGTTAGGAGACCCACTTAACCCAGCTGCACATCTGTTGCATATTTTATAAGGCATCTAGGTCTAGCCCACGCATGCTCTTTGGTTGGTGGTTCAGTCTCTGTGAGTACCCATGTGCCCAGGTTAGTTTACTTTACAGGTCTTTCTGTGGTGTCCTTGACCCCATCCGGCTCCCTCAACCCTTCCTCCCACTCTTCCACAAAGATTCCGGAGCTTGGCCTCTTGTTTGGCTGTGGGACTCTGCATCTGTTTATGCTGGATGAAGCCTCTCAGAAGACAGTTATGCTACCCTGTCTGGAAGTATAGCAGAGTATCATTAATAGTGACAAGGTTTGGCTCTCTCCCGTGGGGTAAGTCTCAATTTGGGCCAGCCATTCATTGGCCATTCCCTCAATCTCTGTTCCAAGTTTATCCCTACACTTTTTGTAGGCAAGACAAATTTTGGGTCAAAGGTTTTATGGGTGGGGTGCTGTCCCTCTCCCTCCACTGAAAGCCCCAGACAGCTACAGGAGGTGGCAACTCAGGCTCCATATCACCCACTACTAAGAGTCTTACCTAGGGTCACCCCCATTACTCCTGAGAGCCTTCCCTGTACCAGAAGTGTCCCACATCAATTTCCACTCTCTCTCCCAGTCCCCCTTACCTCAATTTCTGTACATCTGATTCCCACCTTCCTCGCCCTCCCCACCAGGTCTCCCATCCACTTCCCTCTCTCCATCTATTCAGATGTTTATTTTATTTCTCTTCCTGAGTGAGATTCAAGCATCCTCCCTTGGCCCTCCTCGTCTCCCTTGGGCCCTCCTCGCCTCCCTTGGGCCCTCCTCGCCTCCCTTGGGCCCTCCTCGTCTCCCTTGGGTCTTTGGATTTTGGCATGGTTATCCTGTACTTTATGCCTAATATCCATTTATAAGTGAGCGCATACCATGGCCGTCTTTCAGGGTCTGCGTTACCTCACTCGAGATCATCTTTTCCAGCTCTCTTATAGTACTGTTTGTGAGGTGCACTGTTACAACAGAATTCTTGCTGTTCTACAAGTACGACAGCATTTACTCTGATTTTTAAAGACCCACATTCTTGGAAATGTACAGTCTGCTGTTTCAATGCAAGTAGCTTCAGAGATGTATGAATAAATTCCTACGAACTTATGTATGTGAGACTTACTTTTCCCTACAGTAGAAGGATACTGCTTTTTTACAAATATGCCACTGCGCAACGTTTTACTCACTTGTGTGTATGCTTTCTAAAGATCAACTGTGCCCCAATATTGTTAGTTATTCATGCTCTCCTTTCACATGTATTCTTGTGTAAAGTCTAACCCTAACCCTCATGCAGTGCTAACAATATAAAATTCATTTACCCTGCTTTCTTGTGATCAACCACAAGTCCCCTTACAGTAATTTCAGTGTGGTTTAGCAAAGTACTTGCTGTTATAAAAGTAGCATATTCTTCACTGTGTTTTCAATCAATCAGCTTTGCTAAGGAATGTGCACACTGCTCTTGTGGTGCAAAAGTGAATACCTTGTTGCCAGTGGCATAGAGTTTTCCCATCCGTAGAATTACATTGCTTTTCGCAAATGTGCCACCTTGTGATGCCTTATTCCATGGTGCCTGTGTTTCCTAAAGCAGCCACTGTGTTGCTAAAGCTACAGGCACTTCTACCCTTCCTTTATATTTCTTTTTTCCTAACCCTTATCATAACACTTATTCTAACCCTAATCTCATTTTACAGCGCACTAATATTACTATTGTATTACCCATGTGCTGTGCTTTCTTGTAAATAATCACTACTCCCCTTGTAGTGCTTCTCTGTGAGGTGCCCTGTGATAACATAGTTCTTTCTGTTGTAAAATGATACTTTTTTCAGCCTGCTTTTTGAAAACTTCAGTTTATTTCGCAGTGCATGCTCTGTCTTCTGATGCAAGCAACTTCAGAGACATAAAACTAATCAATGTTGTTAACAATCCAGATTTAGTTTCTTCTACAGTAACAGTACATTGTTTTTTTCCAAATACACTGTTGGGCATGTTTATTCAAGTGGTCAGGTGTTTTCCAAAAATGATACTTTGTCCTGTTAGCTTTGCACACACTCATACTCAGCTCTCACATTCCTTTCTAATTGTAATGTTAACCATAACTCTGATTTCAATATCCTTGTGCAGGGCTACAATAATAAAGTAATGAACCTTGATTTCTTATCCTAAAGCACCATTTCACTTAATATATCTTTTTCAGTGGTGCATTAGTATACCAAAGCTATTTCTAATGTAAAAATACTACTGTTACCAGTCTTTTTCTTTTTTAAAGCTCACTTTACTTAGCAATGTATGCTGTGCTCTTCTGATGCAAGCAACATCTGAGATGTATGAGTCATTCTTTTTCTCTTTCGTTTTTATTCTTGAGTACATTACATCCTGACTGCAGTTTCCCCTCCCTCCACTACTCCCAGACCCTCTCCTCACCTCCCTTCTCCTCCCAAGCTGCCCCCATTCACTCCTCCATTTTCCTTCAAAAATAAAAGAGCAAGCCTCCTAGGCACATCAATAGCACATGGCCTAACACGTTACAATAAGACTAGATGCAAATACTCATATCAAGCCTGGACAAGGCAACCCAGTAGGGGGAATAGGGTCCCACATGCAGCCACAGAGTGAGACACAAGCCCCACTCCCACTGTTAGGAGTCCCATAAGAAAGTTAAAGCCACACAACTGTAACATTATAGAGAACCTAGCTCAGACCCATACGAGGTATGTGTTTGTTGCTTCAATCTCTGTGAGCCCTGCTTGGTTGATTCTGTGGGCTATGTTCTCCTGCTGTCCTGGACCCCTTTAACTACTACAATCCTTACTCTCCCTCTTCTGCAGTGTTTCCCTGTATCTGCCTAGTGTTTGGCTGTGGGACTCTGCATTTGCCCCCATCAATTGCTATATGACACCTCTCTGATGACAATTGGGCTAGGCTCTGATCTATGAGTCAAGCAGAATAGCATTAGGAATAATTTCATTGACCCTTGGTTTTTGTTTTTGTTTTTTGTGTTTTTGGTTTTGTTTTTCTTTGTTTTTCTTTTTTTTTATGTGTGTGTGTGTGTGTGTGTGTGTGTGTGTGTGTGTTTGTTTGTTTGTTTGTTTGTTTGACAGTCAGGTTTGGTTCTATATTTGGTTTCTAGGCTGTCCTGCCTCTGGTTCCTGGCCATGCAGGAAGTGTCAGGCATGGGCTCCCTCTTGTGGCATGGGCCTCAAGTTGAACCAGTCATTGGTCACTTCCACAAGTTTCGTGCCACCATTACCCCAGCAATATTTGCAGGCAAGACAGATTAGATGGAAGGTTTTGTGGCTAAGTTGGTGTCCCAGTCCTGCTGCTGGGAGCCTTGCCTGGTTACAGAAGATGTCCAGTTCAGGGGCCATATTCCCCACCACCAGAAGTTTTGCTACAGTCTTTCTCATAGTTTCCAGTGAATTTCCATGGCACTATGTTTTTACATTGGCCCCCCAAATGCCCCTCAATTTCTGTTGTCTCTCCCAGTATCTTCTCCTTCTCTCCCTCCCACTCAACCCCCATACCTTATGTTCCCATCAGCATCTGCCCCCAGTCCAACCACAAAATCTGTTTTATTTCCCCTTCCCAGGGAGATCTATGCATACCGCCGTGAGCCTTCTTTGTGTCTGGGTGTGTGGGTTATAGCATGATTCTCCTTTACTGTATAGCTAATATCCATTTATAAGTGAGTTTATACCATGCTTCTCTTTCCTGCCTGGGTTAGGTTAACATATGTTTCTGATTTGACTGATGATTACATATAACAGTACAGTTAATTCCTATAACTAGATATATCAGTTAACTACCATTGAAAATGTAGCAGGTAGCCAATCACCATAAAGCCTTGCGCACATGACCATAAGCATTTATTTAACTCAAGCAATTATGAATAGCTCCTTGGAATCGCATGTTCTTGACTGTGAGAGCTGGCTATGTGGGTCAGATCTGCTAATGTCTCAGCCTCTATTTGCAATTAGCAAGGCTTCCTAAGCATGTTTTTCTTTTTTGCAATATGAATGTAGGACAGAACAAATGAAAACACTCATATTTATTCACTTTTAAAACATTTTCACTTTTATTTTATGTGAGTGTGTGTGTGAATGCTGTGTATGTGTGAATGCTGTGTGTGTGTGAATGCTCTGTGTGTGTGAATGCTCTGTGTGTGTGTGTGTGTGTGTGCGCGCGCGCACATGAGCCCTTTAGGACTAAAAGAGAGCATCCGATCTCCTGGACTCAAGTTACAGGCAGCTGTGGCCCACCTCTTGTGGATGTTGGGAATTGAACAGAGGTCCTCGTAAAAGCAGCATAAGCTCTTAACTGCTGAGCCCTCTCTCTAGCTTCTCAGCTGTGCTTTTGAGACCTAAGTTGGGAAATGCACACTATCCTCTTTTAAATGTCACTTAAGGCAAAGTCAAGAACTGGGTACATCGTTTTAGTGGAAAAACCTTAAAATCATGTGTCAAAAGCCTAGATCCAGGCAGGAGACTGAAACATTAATCCTGTCACAAGTTATTTGATAGCATCAATTTCTTTTGTACTTTTGTTCTTTGAAAATACATTTTATCAGGATGTGATTGATACATAATGTCGGGTCCCAGCCTTCTGGAAAAATCTAATCAGGGTTCACCTGAAAGATGGAGTGGAGATTGAAAGTACGATACAGAGATGCGAGAAATAACGAATCAAGTCAGGAAATTTCTGATCAAGATTCACTTTATTGCCAACTAGCAGGAACATATATAGGGCAAGGTCAATGGGATTTATTCTAATCTCACCCTAGCCCCCAGGCAAGAATACAATAGCCTAAATCGCTCCCTGTAGAACTTCCTAGTTCTCTAAGTAGTTCCTTGTAAGAACTTCCTAGATCCTCTGGGTGGTTCCAAGGTGAGACTTCTCTACTTCTTTTGAAGGTAAATAGTCCAAGGATAGCCTGGAACACAAGATCTCATGAGGCAAAGGTCAGCAACTCGAAGGTCACAGCATACAGCCTAAGCACAGGATTTCTGACACGGCAGAATTTGCCATGGCTTCTCTCCACACATAAGGTGTGCATATTCCATGTGCATAATTTGGTGAATGTGCACATAAGCATATACCGATGAAACATCAGTATATCTATAACCTTCTTATCACTTTAAAAATATCCTACTGCTGTTTATTATTATTGATAATATTAATAATAATGTTATTATTAATATTACTACTACTACTATTATTATTCTCATAAAAATATTAAACAAAGATCTACATTCTTAACATAAATTAGCTAGGGGCGATAGTGCATGCCTTTGATTAAAGCATTTGGGAATCAGAGACAGGAGGATCAGAAATTTAAGATTAGCCTGGACTACATAAAATCCTGTCTTTAAAAAAAAGGGAAAGAAAAAAAGAAGAAAGGAAAGAAGGAAGGAAGGAAGGAAAGAAGGAAAGAAGGAAGTGATTAACAACCAAACCAACCCACTAACTAAAACAAAGCAGATTTTGGAGTCTACTGCTGTGACAATCTATAGGAGGATTGCAAATAAAGATACTTTGACTTCTCTTTTCCAATTTGTATCCCTTTGATTTCCTTATTGTCCCAGCTAAGACTTCAAGTATTATATTGAATAGATATGTAGAGAGTGGACATCCCTCTCTTGTTTCTGATTTTAGTGGAATTGCTTTGACTTTCTCTTTATTTAATTCAATGTTGGCTTGGGCTTGCTGTGAACTACCTTTAATAGACTGAGGTATGTCTCTTATATCCCTAATCTCTCCAGGACTTTTATCATGCATGAATGTTGGATTTTGTCAAAGGCTTTTCTGCATCTAATGAGATGATCATTGGTTTTTCTCTCAGTTTGTTTATATGGTTGATTACCTTCAGTTGGCATTTGTTCAACCATTCCTGATCTATGAAATGAAGCCTACTTGATCATGGTGGATGACGGGTTTGTCAATTTTATTGACTTTTTCAATGAACCAACTCTTTATTTAATCTATTATTTGTTTCTATTGTAAAGATTTAAGCCCTGAGCTTGATTATTTCTTGCCATCTCCTTCTTTGGGCATGTTATTTCTTCTTTTAGTCTAGAGCATTAAGATGTGCTATTAAGCTGCTTGAATAACCTCCCTCTCTCTCTCTCTCTCTCTCTCTCTCTCTCTCTCTCTCTCTCTCTC
>OU015743.1:98653822-98682461 GCA_907169655.1 Acomys percivali | reverse complement strand
CTCTCTCTCTCTCTCTCTCTCTCTCTCTCTCTCTCTCTCTCTCTCTCTCCCCCTCCTTCTCTTAATGTAGGCACTTAGTGCTAAGAACTTGCATCTTAGAACCACTTTTATTATGTTCAGTAAGTTTTGGGTATGTGGTATATTCATTTTCCTTAAATTCTAGAAACTCTTTGATTTATGTTTTGATTTTGGTTATGACCCATTTTCGGAATGAAATACTGAATGGTAGAGAGTTGTTCAGTATCCATGAGTTTTTAAGATATCTATTATTTCTGTTGTTGCTATCCAGCTTTAATCCATAGTGGCCAGATAGGTTTTATCTCTGTTTTCTGATTATTTTTTCTACTTCTGTCTTCTTAAATCTCTGGTGGGCTCTCCAGTGAACCTCTAATTACCATACTTTTCAATTCTCAAATATTCATTCGTTTCCTTCTTATCATTTTCTCAGCCATTTAGTGCTCTTAATTTGCTTTTATGTTTCAATTTCTCCTTTGTTAGTTTAGTATTTTGTTTATATCTTCCTTTATCCCTCTGCATGTTTAGGACAGGTGCTACACAGTCTTGGCCCAATAGCTCAGCACTGTATAACATGGCATAGGCCCAATACATCACAAGGGTCCACACAAGACAGAGTCTGAGACAGAGATGGATGTGCAATGGAGGAGAAGCACAGCATGATGTTAGAAAGAACATGAAGGACAGAACCACCAAGAAATTTCTCAGGTACATAAGACAAGGAGTAATTCTTTCTGGAGGGTACAGTGGAGTGTCCTGGATAATGGTTAATGAGACCAAATTTAGATTTCAAACTCCAAATTCATGAAACAACAAATGTATGTTGTGTCAACAAATGTTGTGTTAATGTGCTTTGCCACATTAACATTAGGAATTTAAAGTGTAGATAGAATGGATGAAAATCCTGGCAACTGAAGCCAATGTTCTATTTTTTTCAGTTAAGGAGTGTGTTACATAGGTAGGGTGTTTCTAAAGGTCTGTGTGTCATTATCACTCCAATGGATAAGCAAAGCCCACCATGAGCTGTGGGGCTTTGTGGGTCAAGGAAGCTGACCTAGGGCCTCTGGCAATCATATCCGAGTCCCATTGACTGTATTTTGAATTTTTGTTTGCACCTTAGTATTGTTAAAAAAAAAAATGGCAGGACTTTATCACCAACTTAAGAAGCCTGTGGGTTCCCATCAGGATGATAACTAACTGATACTTCCTGCAGAAACAACTATACAGCAGATTCCAAAATTGATTCATTCTGAGAAATCAGTTTCTGTCTGTTGAGAGTCATCTACTCTGAACTGCACCGAAACTTCCTGCTCCCGGTGGGACCCAGGGAATTGTTTTTGGACCTGGGGCAAGTCCCCAAATTCCCAAATGCTTCAGCTATTCCAAAGAGAAGCAACCTAGACTTTCCCATCTGCATCAGTAAGGCCACACCTGCTGACCCTGGTACCTACTACTGTGGGAAGTTTCAGAAAGATCATTCTAACACAGAGATTCAGCCTGGGGGGGAGGGGGAGGCACTGAGTTCTCTAGGTAAGGTCAATATAGCATTACCCTCCTTCCTCTAAGTAATCGTAGTGGCCTTTCTGTGAGTGACAGATAAGAAGCAGGTGCTATATTTTTGGTTGTGAGCCTAGCCTTTAATGGCTAAGCCATCGGGGGATGGAGTGCCTGCAGAGAGAAGAAACGGTGGGTGAGAGCATCTCTGTGACAAGCTGGAAGCCTAAGTCAGAATAGGCATCTGGGAGTGTATGAGGAGGAATATAGCTGAGATTTCTGGTAGCGAGGAACCATGGGAACTGAAGAGGACACCCTATATAAGTAAACAAGACTCTAAGTGGAAGAAGGAGAATAGCAGCTCACCCACAGAAACTTTGATCCAGACCTTACTCTGCCTACGAGATGCGCAGGGATAAAGATAGAACAGATAGAGCAGAGATTGAGGGACTGTCCAATCAATGCCTGGTGCAGCTCAAGACTCACCCCATGGAAGAGAGCCAACCACTGACACTTAATGATACTCTGCTATGCTTGCAGACAGGAACCTAGCAGAGTTGTCCTTTGAAAGGCTCCACCCAGCAGCAGTTCAAAACAGATGCTGAGAGTCACAGACAAACATTGGGTGAAGCATAAGGAATCTAGTGGAAAAGTGGGGCAGGGGAGAAGGACCTGGAGGTGACAAGAGCACTACAAGAAAACCAACAAAGCCAACTAACCAGGGCCCAGAGGGCCCAATGTGGACTGGACCTAAGTCTTCTACACAGATGTAGCTGATGGGCAGCTCAGGCTTCATGTAGGTCTACTAGTAAGGGAAGCACAGGCTCTCTCTGACATGGACTCTGTTGTTTGCTTTCTATCACTTCCCTCTGATGGGATTGCCTTACCAGGCTACAAGGGAAGAAGAAAAGGAAAAACTCAGTCATGATGCAACTTGTTGAGCTTCGGTGCATGGGTAGGGGAGGCTTCCCTTTTCTGAGTAATAGGGGAGAGGGAGGAGGAGATAGAGTGGGACTGGGAGGAGAGAAGGGAAGTGGCTATGACTGGGACATAAAATTAATAAATTAATTAATTAATAAAAAAGAGAAAAATGAAATTACCAAAGAAGAGGAGGAAGAAGAGAAAGGGTAAGGACTGAAGGAGGGAGGAGGGAGGGAGGGAGAGGGAAAAGGAGGAGGAGGAGAAAGCAGGTGCTACAGTCATACTAACACTCAAGATCTGATATCACCTCTACTATGGACAGGAAACCTGAAGAGAGCAAAGACATGCCATCTGCAGAGATTCCTCATCAAGTTGGGGTGGAGGACAGCAACACCCCTTATCTGCCTGCTCTAGAGCCTTCTTCCTTCCCAATCTACTCCATCCCTCTAACCATACAGATGAGGACTCTAAGACTTCTGTCATTTGGCCAGTGACAAGGGGAGACTTGCTGCCTCCAGACAGCTCTATTGCTGAGTTTTCTATTTACTCCACAAGCATTGAGGGCCTGTGTGTGCCAGGCTCCATTCTGTGGTCCATGGAGATGGCAGGGAGAATCCCAGGTAAGATTTCTTCTCCCGGAGTATTGTCACCTCCCTCCCATTAGGATCCACATGTCAGGACAGTGGGAAGTCTGGACATGGCTTTCACAGTTTCTCTTTATCCACAAGACAATGAGAGACTTCCCAACGTGGCTAAGTTCCCTGTCAGATCCCTTAGTCCTGATGGAAGAGCTATTGAGGAGTTGAGTCTTTGTGCTGGATCTATCTGAAATGCTGGTCTATTAAGAACCATCTTTCACAGACTCTGAACTCTCTAAATTAGACTTCACCAATGTGGGAGATGTACTAACCTTAGGAGATACAGCAAGGCACTCATTTTAGATTTCCTGATATAGACTGTGATTACCTCATACCTTTATTCTGAGACTGTCAACTCATGAAGGAGATTGGAGCATCCAGCACAACTCTTTGACAGTTACAAGATTTGTTTACATGCCCAGGGTTACACCCACAGACACAAAATCAGTCATTGCTGTGATGTGACCCAGACCCCAGATCTGACTGCAGGTCAGTCCCTTGCCATTCCAACAAGGGAGTATTAACTCCACTAAAAACTCAGGTGCCCACAAACTACTGAACCCAGCCACTACCTGGTTCCACTTTTCTTTCCCAGGGCTTCAGAATACTCTTAAATTCATCCAAGCACTGATTAGAAAAAGGCTTGGTTTCAAGCCAATGAGAAACAAGGAGGCCACTGCACGCTTGGCTCCAAGCTTCAGAGGAAGTGGCTGTTGCGTTCACTTCCCTGGTTCTAAAGGATGTACAAGAGCAACCCAGAGCTGACCAGTGGGGCCTCCAGAACCAGTCTTTCTGAGTACTTTTCATCATCGCCCTCCAGACAGTGCAATCCTTCTGCCGTGGCTTCTGCAGGAAGGTGCTCACTGAGCTGCTGTGACACCAAAGTTCTACTTTCACACTAGAAACTGGTTGACTCGCCGGTGACTGAGAACAGTTTGTACTCTCCATGCGTTTCTCTGTTGAGATGATCAGCACTCACAGTAGAAGGTACAGCCCCCATTCCGCCCCACCTGTCCACAGTACCCATCAACATTCAAGTCCTTATAAAGGTCTGTGATACCTACCCATAGCTGAGAAGCAAACACAATCAAAGTAGGAAGCCTTCGTGTAAGTCTAATGTCTGCTAGGGGCATGAATCCCACTGGTTTACACTTAATAGAGATTAATAAACTTTTGTCATTGTGAATCAGTTCATGAAGCTCACATCATAAAGGACTTCATGATTTTAAATGGATCGTTCCTATCTCCTTTAAATGATATTAGGTGCTTTCCCCTCCTTCCTTGGAATCCACCTTGTTGTTCTGCAAGCTAACCAGTTTGGGTCTCTTCCCTTCCTCCAGTCTTGATGGTAACCCAAGAATCCAAGTGTGGCTGCATTAGCAGTGTGGCTCCACATTGCGTGTATTTGATATCGGGCAGATGTGGGCCGCAGACCCTTCCCTCCTTCCTTCTTCTTTCCTAAATAAAATCCATAGGGTTGTGTTCCCCTGAAAAAAGAAAAAGAAAAAAGAAAAGAGAAAATGTCTAATGTCAGTCATATCCTTACTCTGGTAGGAAATGGCTGCCACCAGTAAGAGCTGTGTCATTCACAGGCCACGTGACTTTAGATCTTTCACTTTCCCTTTGCAAACCTCATGCTTTGGCTGGGTGGGGTTGTTGCCATGAGGTGTATAAGAAATAGGGCTTATCAAGCCATGGAGACAAGCCAGTAATCAGCATACCTGGCTTACCTCTACTTAAGTTCCTGACTCCAGGTTCCTGCTCCAACTACCTCCCTGGCTTTCCTCAGTAATGAACTATTAGAACATTGTCAAAAGAATGATGCATAGTGAACAATGCCTTGGGTAACTGTGAGAAAGGCTTCGGGGAAAAGGCAGAGGGCCTTTTACCTCAGGTGCATTTTGTTTCCTGGATTGTTCTTGGATGTGATTTTGTAGCTCCTGTGGCAAATTTATATTCAAGGCATATTTACTCTTGTTGGATGTCAGAACACAGCTATAGAACACAATATGGTCAGTGTACCCTGAATCTGGATATGGCCTTCTGCTTTGCTTTTGTGCTTCCAAGATATAATCTATAGTACATGCCAGCCACTTGTGTTCAAGTTGGTCTATCCTGGGAAAGTTCATTAAAAGGGCTGCTCTGGTATGCACTTACTGGCATTTATTTACATGTTTTTCTGGCCATATTTTTCTTAACTCAAACAACCTTACTTCAGTGTCAGTGGACTTTTATACAAGACTGTAACAAAGAAAGCAATGGTCCAAGTAAGGTTGTCTTACAGCATCAGACTGTAGTCTGCTCCATTCTTTCAGGTCCTTAGATCCCAGGTGCAGCAGACAACATCTGTATAGGTCCACGAAAGGCAAAAGTGGGCTTAGAAGCTCTAAGGCAAACTAACCTTTCCTCACCAAGTTGCTTTTGGTCATGGTGTTTTATCACAGCAAAAGAAATCCCAACTAAGACAGTGGCAGAAGCAGGCAGATCTCTATGAATTTCAGACCAGCCTGCTCTACATACTATAGAGTTCCAGGCCAACCAGGGACACATGGAAACACCCTGTCTAAAACAAACAAACAAACAGAAATACCTAATTACAGTTCTAATGTAGAGACAATGAAAGTAACTCCTTGCTTATCATGCCACCACAGATTATCTGGGTTATTCCCTATGGCAGAGCTGTTTGCCTATGGAGCTGGGGCGTGAGAACCCTTAATGCTCCAGAACAGCAGGTTCCAGGCATAATTCCCTAAAGCAGGAAGTAGGCCCAGGACACCACTGATTGGATATACCTTCTGTTGCCTGAAGCAAAGGTGGACACTCAGGACTACTAGCTGCAGCCATGCCTGGTGCTTGTTAAGTGCTTAGAATGTGACAAGCACCATGCTCTGCCTTCCAGATCGTCTTTCCAGGGTCCTGCTTCTATGCAGCTCTATCAAAGGGGACACTGGAGCACAGAAGATAAACACGCATATTCACTGAAGAGGACAAGATGAGTTCTGCCCTTTACCTTGTATAACTTAGCTAACCACACCCTCTCTGATCCTAATGCCATTAAGGGGATCACACTCCCCAGGTCTGAAGAGTCATCAGAAGTAGGACAATGCCAGAATACCTAGAAGCTCCTAAAATGGTCACTGACTCCAGTACCTCATTCCTTTAGGGATGTCAAGTGTGCTGATGTTCGAACAACTGGATTTCTTCAAGTGAAACCTTTTTTTTTATTCTGCCCTCAAAGGTTTGATGGGTATTAGGGGAAAGTTCCACATTTACAAATATAAATGTGTATGAGCAGCACACAAACTGTCACACCCATACTCAGTAATAATTAGCAAGCACAAGACAACTTTTGGAATGTCTCAGAGCTCACTGCACCATTCCTCTCATCCACACATGTGTATGCTTTCAGGGGCAGGAGATACTTTTGTCTTCTCAGTAGAGCTGTGCCTGTTTCTTTTTCTGACTCCTTGACAGTTTGGGAGTTAACCACTTCTGGATTCCTAGGCACAAGGTGGTCATTGTTTTCAAACACAAACTAAATCTATTAAGTCCTGACTCAGAAAAGCTGCCATCTGGTCTCTCTGTTTTGAATTCAGGACTTGGCACAGTTTATACCTACTAGTGTGTGGGTATAGATTTAAACAACCATATGGAGGTAACAAGCTGGCTTCTAGGTTAACGGAATTTCTCTGGTATCACCCATTTCCTGGATTACATCTACAAACACTTTCCCTAGGTTGCAAGGCTTCCAGGGAGGCCAGCAGGAGCAACTGATAGAAAGTATCAGGCAGGTTAGTGATTTCTTTACTTCTACCCTGGCCTATAATTTCATGTGGGACAGCAGGTCCTCTCTTTCTGCTACGCAAGTGTACTCACATCTGCAGGAATGTATAAGAATAAGGAATAAGGACATCACAGAAGAAGGAGAGCATAACTCTCCCTACGACATTAAATGTGGCTGAAGCCCTAGCATTGATTTCAATACCACCATAGATGTGGTGATAATGGTGGCAGTGGTGGTGGTGATGGTAAATAGGAAGGTTCTTCACAGTCATCAGTGGTGGCTGTCACAACCATGTCTTTTGTCTATGTGCTCCTTGAGAGTCAGATCGTCTCCTCCTGAGATATGGGGGTGGACTGGAGGAGGGGAGCTGCCACCAGGGCCATGTCTGAGCAGACAACAAGCTTTGCTTGCAAGTCTCATGACTTCTTTTCATTTAACGTTACTCTGAAGTGCTTCAAAGTGAAGAATTGACTCTCACTCCCATGCCATTGTGGAGCCTACAGAAGACTGCTTCTTCTTTAGTGTCTCTGGCATTGACTGGGGGTGCTGAACCCCAGAGATATATACTTTCAGATAACCTGTGTTGTGGCCCAATATATCTTTGTAAACAGGTCCTCTGCATAGGAGTGTCAATTTGTCTGATGCCATTCAAGGTATATGTCTCTCTCTCTCTCAGTTCAGTGTCACACCTGGTTACCAGCGTGCTCTTCCCTGAGGCTGGAATGGATTGAAATTCATCTGGCCATACATAATATGTGCTTGCCATAGTTTCCAGTGGATTTTTAAGACCTTACTGCTAAAGGGATCACATTCTGTGATCATCACTTTAACTCAAGATTTTATTTCTAACTTTGCCAGTAGAAACTATAATTATACAGATTTGAGCCAGCCCCCTCCCATGACTATTGCTTTCCATTTATTTTGCTGTGGTTATTGCTCCCCCCCCCCACAGCCATGTATTGTGATTATTGAACTCTCTCTGACCTCATACCACCAGTCCCTGATCATTTCCTGTGTGCTAAGAGATATGCCTAGTGGCTCCACTTCATCAGAAGCCCTCAGTCTTTTCCCTATGGTGCACCTGATATGGAGAGTGGGTCATTACCACTCCGTCCCATTCTCTGGATTCTATGTGCCTCAAGGTCATAGATTCATCTTCTATTATTTCAGCCCTACACACCTTGAAGAGCATCCAACAGCCAACCAAAGGAGAGAAACCTGTTCTTTAGGATCCCAAGTGTGGGATCGAACTGTCTCTTGAGAGAACAGGTGATGTTAATTCACTAGAAGAGCAACCACCTCGAGCAGGAGCTTAATAGCTGCCAGCTGAAAAGATCCTGAGAACAGGCTCTGGGAGGAGATATATAAATGAGCTCAGAACTGGTGGCGGGGGTGGGGGTGGGGGTGGGGTTGGGGGTGGGGTGGGGTGGGGTGGGGTGGGGATTGGAGACGTGGGATAGATTTGGCTGTTCATTGCTGCCCTTCAAGACACTCCTAGAGAAAACTGCTCAAGGGAAGGTTTCAGAGCTCCTGCTCCTGCTGAGGCTCTGGTTTCTGGTTACCCTGTTGGACCCTAGAGTACACTCGGGTAGGGGGTCATCACGAGAGACCACTCAAGGACCACAGTGTTGATGCAAAAGCACAAGGTTTATTGCTGACGCGTGTCAGGGGACCTCAGCACTCGAGAGGTGGAGGCACCCCGAGTCACTGTTACAGGCTACTTTTAAAGGCTAAAACTGCAAAGATTAGGAGGGGCTGTGTGTCCTATGTTAGGATTGGCTCTGGTGGTCGCTAGGGGTGCTTGTCTAAATGTTATTGGCTATTGCAGGGGTCGTTGGTCTTGGGGGCTATTCTTGGCAAGGAGGGGTGTTGGGGATTTTTAGAGAATTTCCAGATGGTATTTTTCTGAGAATTGTTTACCTTAGTTGAAATTGTTTATCTCAGTTGGCCACCTTGATCTCAGAAACTGAAACTGGCCTTCAATTTTTCTGGGTCACGTTCCCAGGCTTAGGCTGAGAGAGAGGGGGGGGGGGCTTACAACCCCAGGTTCCAGTGGAAGAAATCCTGTGGCTCACAATCAGAGAATTGTTCCTCGGAACTGATATCCTTAAGGTTTTGTTATTGTGTCCATTAATCTTCATTTCCTACAGTTTTGGTTAATTGGGTTATAATCGACGTAGGCTCAGACACTAAGTTGTTAATAAAATATTCTGGTTAAGAAAATTGAGTCTACAGCCAACGATGGTATGGAGTCTGCTAAATGTCATTTGCCAAGTGAAGAAGTTTTTCCTTTAAGCCTTCAGTTGATTTTGTTTGAGAGTAGAAATATTTCCAAGCCAGAAGTGGCTTCTATACTCATAGTGAACAAGGATGAAACCCAAAACTGGACCTGCTGACTCTTGGTGAATGTATCTGCCCATGAGGTGGACATGATACTCACCTGAGAGGTGGGACATGATGGACAGTCACTTGTCATTCTATGGTGTCTGGTACACAGCACAAGGAGCAGGATATTGGCACCACCCCTGGTGAGCCCAGAACTTCAGTTGCTTGTGTGTTTGTAGACTTTTTTTTCAAATTATGGAACACTTCATGAATTTACATGTCATTCTTTTCAGGGGCCATACTAATCTTCACTGTATTGTTCCTATTTTAGTATATGTGCTGCTGAAGCAAGCATCTGTTTTGTAGATTTTATCTCTTTTTAAAATGTAGGTAGCTTTCATACTTACTGTAGCATAATCCTGGAGTCTATAAAAATAGGAATTTTAGAGTAAGCTCTCCTCCTCAACTTCCTATATCCTAGCATCACTGAAGATGAGAGTCTTACTCATTTCTGTAGTGATATATTGACATACACAGACATTAAAGAGAGAATAAAGAAAAATCATCCTATCTTAGCACCCTCACTCTCACCCTATTTTGTTATTGTTCATTCTAAAAGGCCTATATTAAAACCTCACAAAGCAGATTTTCATAATTATAAGAAAGGTCTTCCTAATTCTATTCAGAGAGGTTATTGGGAGACATCTTGCACATGAATTCTACACTACTTTCTGAGTTATAAGCATTCACTTTTGCCTATGAATGCTGTGTATTCATGATGAAAAAAAAAAAAAAAAGCCGGTGAAGCCCTTGAAAAACCAAGCAGTTCTGAAACCACAGTGTGCTTCCTTCCTTCCTTGACCCCTAGGGTCTCTTGGAACATCAGAGATAGAACTCACAAGGATTTTTAAATTTTCAGATTCCTTGCAACATGGCCTACATTATAGGCCTCATTCCTTGGTGAACCCTGGGTCACCCACTTATTTCCATATATGCCAATTAAAGGCATAAACATTAAAAACATGGTTTCCCTAAGGGTAAGAGCTATGTAGTTGCTGTATTATTATGCCCATTGAGCACTCTGCCATATATTTTCACCCAGTGAAAATGAAGTCCATAGTGGAAGTGCAGATGATGAAAGACATCTTCATTTAAAATCAAAACCATCATCACATTAAATGAAATTAATCATCATTCCCAACAATGATGTCAAATGGAACTATATTAAATTTTTTCAAAAATTATTTTGTAGGTATAAGTGTGCACCAAAATTAGCCATTAATTCATCCTTAAATACCTATCACATTTTCTGAAAGTTCCTGTGCCTCAAGAAATCTACTCTAATGTGTTAAATAATGAGCTAATTTCCTTCAAGGTCTAGGAATAGTCACACTACTCATTTCAGATTGAGTCTGTTCTGGATGCCTTGGAGAGGCACTTTGCCCATTTTATCTGACTTTTAAAGTGTCTGCTGCAGGGTTGCTCAGAGTGTCTTTTTATTGTCATTTTTAGGTCTAGGATCTATGGTGATGTTTCTGTCTCAATGTAAACATAGAAAATGTGCAGCTTCTCTTTTACTCCATCATTCTTTCATGTGGATTTATGATATTTTCCAAAGATAGAAATGTCTCCTTCATCCTACCTCTACTGTCCTGTTTCTTGATTCTTTATTTTCTACTGTTTTCTCTTTGAAAATATTTCACTCATTCTTTTGCTCGTAGTTTACTTTTGTCTTGTTGAAAAAAAAAAAGACCTCATTTCCATATCTGATGTTAAATTAATTAAATTCCTACAGATAGTCATCATTCTAAATTAAATTGTTTAATTTGAACAGTTATACCCCATTGCAAACCAGTGCCTGTCTTGAAACCAGTGACCATTAGTGCCAACGTCTTAATTGCCACACAGATTAGCTAACAGGTTTCAAATTCTCAGTTTAGATTCTGCTCTCAGGACTTCTCCAGGCCTGTCTACTGAAGAAGCACACTCTAGAACGCTGGGTATATGGTCTTGTTGCCAGTATACACACCAGCAGAACAGCAAGCCTGCAAAAGGGAGCAGTGACCACAGTTAGGGGCAGCAAAAAGACACAGCAACTCTTTAGAGAGCTGAAACATGGAATGGCCATTCAAGCTGAGGAATAAAGGGTAGGCATTGTGAGGAAAGAATAGAATTTACATTCCCAAACTCAGCTACAGAACACAGGTTTTCAATTCTTCCTAAAGACTCATCAACATTATTTCTGTTCCTGTTTATTTGGTTAGTTTTGAGACAGTATCTCATGAGGCCCAGCCCATGTTTATATGCTTAAAGACAAAATCAAATGTTTCTTTAATTTAAACAAAGAATAATAACTTTTTCTAAAACTAAAAAGGCCAAATGATCATTTCCCAAATCTGACTGTTAGCATCCAAAGGAGTTCTTATGGCATCTGCACTGAAGAAGAAATGGGCAAGATGATGTTTAAGGCTTTCTAAATGATTACACTTATCTCTTGATTTACCTGGAGATTTCTAGAAAGAAGTTGTATTTACACATCCACCAGTCATAGGATTCTCCCAGTCTCTGAAAACCAGGAGTTATCTAAAATGCTTTTATCACTGCAAAGTAGCCATTCTTCTATATCTGTTCATCATCCTGACTCATGGGTATGTCATAGTCACAGCTGTACCATTGGGCTCTGAAAGGCAGAGAGGACTTCTGTTTCTAATGGACTCAGTCTCAAATATGGTCTCAGAGGACACCAGTGGATCTTACTAACCTAAAATCCTCCATAAACTATCAAGGCCTCAGTTTCCCTAACAACATGGAAACAATGATTTATTGCACACAAGATTGTAAGGATGGAACAGGAAACTAAGTGTCCCATATCCTTGAGCATAAATTCTTACCTGGTAACCTTAGTCAGATCTATGGAAGGAAAAAACTCTTTGCTGTGACTTTGGCTTTGAAAAAGGGAATCCAGAACAGAACATAGAATAAAATAATCAGACCTTCTATGAGCTCAGGAAGCATCAGATAAGTCACAAAGATGCACCATGGAAGTAGGTTCTGGTGACTTCTCTAATGGCATCTCCTGCCCCTTCATTGGACTGAATACATCACTTACTGTTGTACTTGTGGTACTATTTGTCATGTTTAATATGCTGCTGATAGTTTGTATCTCTGTTGTCTACATCCACAGGATTCAGAAAGCCTGACTATAAGTTGTGAGGGAGACTGAAAAGGATAGAGGTCCATGCACTGACATAGACAAGACAGAGTCAGTAGGAGGGAGGTCACCTCTTATATATCATTATGGTCTGTGGGACCCATCGATGATGATATATTATTTAGGATCCTTGGGCATCTCTTAGAACCATTTAAGAGGTCCCCAACTCTTAACCCCTTTAGGAAGGGTTAGGTCAAGTATCAGCAACAGTGCCCAGAGACTCCAAGAGAATGCAAAGAAAGTGAACCAAAAGGTAGTATGAAGGGTATTGGCATGGGTGCACCACCTGGAAGCCATATCTAAGGCTGGTGAAAGACTAGGGTCCCAAGGTGCAAGAATCCACATTGTGGAACAATTTTTAGAGATTTCACAAAGGCAGTTCTCAATGCTGTTTCTGCTTTGGCCTTCTCTATGACTATGGAAAAGGGACAAGGAAAGAAAGTCATGACTCTAGAAGATGGTTAAGGTGACACTTCTATGACAGCATCCCATGCATCTAGAATATGTACATAAGAAGAACAGGTCAGGGTCATTGTAGCACCAAGCGATCATTCACAAGCAACAAGGGGAGTATTGAATAAGATGTGATGCCCTAACAGTTCTCTCCCTGCCTGGTCACAGGGAGCATTAAGTCTCTGTAATCTCCTTGTATGGAGTTACTCCGTCTGCAGGAAGCCACTGCTAAGTTTTGGAAGACTCATTCCAATGCCTCCCATTTAAGGACATCTAATGGCTCACTATCCTCTCTTGCTCCTCTAGTATAGGCATCCATGCTGGAGTCTCTTACATGGTCTTTAGCAGTGGTCTCGGAACAGGCTCTGAGAACCTCCCTGGAATGTGAGAAATGGCCCATTCTGAACACACCAAGGTGTCTCTATTCTATTATCACAGACTTAGTCATTACTAAACAGCCCAGTCCAAGCTTTCTGGTGGTCATCATTCTTTTGCATTCCACTCTACCCCAACTCACTACATCTTGGTATTCTCCAATTAGCCACATGCTGATTCTTACGTATAAAAATTAGTCTCATTTCTCTTTATCCAAGTATCCAATTCATCCAATTACCTTCAACAAAAACTATCTCCCCTCTGTAATAAAAGCACAAGTCAAGTGCTGTGTAATCTTTGTTTCCAGCCTTGTGGCTAAAGGTCAAATGCTATGAAAATTCCAAAGTTTAATTCATTCTCACTTTCTCTTCTTCTCTCACCCAAATACAATGACTTCAAAATGTTTTGTCCACTCTTGGTACTGCAATTATTCAAAAACTTACTCTAAAAAGAACATAGAAGGCTGGTTTATAGTTCTTGGATTTTTCTATCATACGATGTCTCTCATTGTGGTTGATTTCAGGCTGCAGTTTCATCTCCAGATAGCACAGCTCTGATGATTTATCAGATGTAACCTGGCAGGCTCCAACATGCCACAGCATTATGTCCTCAGTCTGCCTATTACTCAGGCCCCCTGTACCCTTGCCTCGGCCATAATGTCTCCTGTGGAGACAGTGTCAATCATCTCTCCACATCAGTGACCAGAGTGCTTTGTGGAAATGAGTTAAATAATGTCAGCCCTAAGTTTCTTCTTCTCAGTGTGCCTTTATGGCTCACTTTCTTCTTTCCCATCTATGCCCCATGTCACTTTATCAATATACCTTTTCTTACTTGGACAACAAGAAAACAGCATGCTATGTGTGTGGAAACTGAGAAAAACACTGTCCAAGTTACTTTTCTTGTTGTTGTGATAAAATACATTGGCAAAAATAATTTAAAAGAATTACAGTTTATTCTGGCTCGCATTCAGAAGCTCAGTCTATCATGGCCAGGAAGTCAAGACTGCGAGTACCAGAGACAGGCAACCATACTGCAGCTACAGTCCAAAGGAAGAGAGCAATGGACACTCAGCTAGCTCCTTCCTTTTGTTCAGGACTCAAGCCCGGGTCATGATGTCAACCAATTTTAGAGTAGATCTTTTAATGTTAATCTAATCAACATAATCTATTGTAGTCATAAGCAGCCATTTCTGGTAAGGTGGGCGTTGTAAACATCTTAAGAAAAAGCATATTATGAATACTTACTTAAATATCTAGTAATTTATGTACAGTGTTGCAAACCAACAAGATTCGAGAATTTTAGGAAACCTTGATTTTATGTATTGAACCAAATAAGCGTCAGAAACCGACCAGATGGTAATAAATGTGAATGAGTGAGCTCTCAGAAAAATATTTCCTCTCATTTTTTATTGAAAATATATTTTCATACCATATATTCTGAATGTCTTCTGCTCCTTCATCTCCTCCCACATGTCCCCCTTCTCCCTACCTTCCCAACCATACACATTTAGAGGGCTTTGAATGTGCTGAATCATGTCTCTAGACTGCTCTCAGTCTCTCTCTTTCTTCAGAAAACAAACATACCAATTTTAAAAAGCAGAACAAAAATAACATACAAAAAGAGAGGGAAAATAAGAAAGAACAATCACAAGAAATAAATCCACATTCAGGGACACAAAACCCATAAAAATCCATATACAATAAGCAAAAAACAAGTAAAGTCACAAATGCTCAAACAAAGCATTATAAAATAAAACATCTACAAAAGTACCACTAAGTTTACTTTGTGCTGTCTGTCTACTACAGAGCAAGGGGCTTTTCATTAGTATGGTTTGTATACTCAGTGAGACTCCACTGAAGAAATGTTTTCTTTGTGAGCAGTTAATTGGAGATAGCATCAGAAAGAGATGTTAAAAACAGCTGTTGTTATAACATTTAATGAACAAAAAGATACAATAGATACAATAAATATTTTATAAGATATATTTAACACATAGATAAAAGAAATCTCAAAAAAGCAAACTCTTATGAATGCACTAAGTGAAACTTTATGGGATGTGATTGATAGGAGACATCTGTAACAGATGAAACAGAAGAATTAAATAGTTCAAGGGCTGACCACCACAAAGTAGATGGAAAAGAAAATGACAGTGAAAAGAATAAAAAAATGTATGCAGACTTTGGCACAGCATTAAAAGAGCATAGATCTGATTTATTGGGTTTGAGGACACACATGAAAATGCCAAAGAGATAGAAAGATTATCCAAAGAGATAACAGAAATTTTCTTACATCTAGAGAAAACCAGAAATAGTCAGGTAGGAGAAGAACTGAGGTTACCAAGTCGCTTCATCTCACCAAGTCTACCTCAATGCACTGCAAGCACTCAAGGTTAACTACCAGGTAGGGTTATCAAGCTACAAGATGAAATAAAAACTATGTAAGAGTGCCCCGTTCCTGACAACAGATGTCTGAGTGGAAACTTTACAAATGAGGAGAGAGTAGGATGAGATTTTCATAGGCCTAAAGTGATGGGCTAGGAGTTCAAGCAAGCTGGCAAAGCATTTAGAGGCAAATCGCCAGAAGCAGGATAGTAGTGTATTTTACCTCTACAGTGGTATGATGTCACCAAAAGAAAGAAATTCATCAGACTTCTCTCTTGACAATTCCTCCATAAACTGTGCAAGGAAAAGACAGAAATATAAAATCAGTGAGAATGAAGCTAAGTGGGTAGATGAAGTCAGTACACCCAGGAGGGGGTGCAGGAAAGAGAGTAAGATGGAGAGGCAGGCAGGAAGTGCTGTGCAGTTGTTAGGTAGGTGTTTATGACCTGCCCACTATCATCCATACTCCTGTGCTTTGTTCAGAGCAATCGGGTCCTATCTCTGACATCCCCTTAGGAGTTGAGAGCAGTAGGGTAACTCAGTGTCACTGGACCTACAAGTGACGAGCTCGAGGCTGAGAGGCCCTGGACACAGCTGGATGTGCCAGTATTTCTGCACAGGAGAAAGGAAATGCATCCTTGGTGAGACTGTCTTTCCTTTTCCTTCACTCTCTCGCCTCGAAGTTGGTCCGAGACATGAACAGTCAGAAAAAGCACTCCTTCTCTATGCAACTGGTTTCGGATGCAGAAGGATTATCCCCTACGAGGCTTCCTCCATCTGCTAGAACTTAAAACCTTCTCTCCTCCCCAAAGTCTGGCTTCCCATTCACCCAAAACGATGTTCTCTATGAGAATATTCCCCAAATCCAGGAGGCCTCATCTAACCAGGCAGTAGACTCTCTCTATGCCACCAATGCTTCTGGAAAGGGTGTGCAGGCCCCAGCCCCCAAGTCCTCAGTCCCAGGATCCCTCTTCCTTATTCCAGCTGTGCAGTCCACTTGAGCCTGGGTGTCGGACAGGACCACTAGCATGAGTAAACTCTCTTCCATGATACCCATATCTCCAGATTCCTGGATGAAGAATGGCTACTGGTACCCTAGCATGGAGCTGGCAAGAGGGTAGAACTTAGACACTAAGACAGTTGCCCAGGGCTTCTGCAAGTGCCTTGGTCCCCTTACATTAGTAACTTCTAAGCGTTTGTTTAACTACCAATTCACAATCTAGAAGCAGGAACTGCTACAGTAACAGTTGTATCTTCCCAGTGTAGTCACATCCTCTTACATCACAGGAGACAGAGCACTGACTGTCTCCACAGCAATGTTTTTCAGTCTGATAGGTAAAAAATAATACTATCATAGCCCAGTAAGGTGACTTGGTGGGTAAAGATACCTCCAGCCTGAAGCCTGAAGGATGACAGATTCCACTCACTGTCCTCTGACTATTACATACACACACATGCCCACAGATACACACAAAAAGAGAGAGAAAAAAAACCCTAATCACTTTGTTATCTAAGTTTCATTTCATTTGTTGTAAAGCTCACCTTGGTGGTGCCCCTATGGTAAGAAAGCTGGCAGGCTCACCAACTCATGTACCACCCAGGCCCAGATCCAGGTCTTTGAGTTGGCCCATCTCTGCACCTCTGAACTTCTGAAGCATGTGAAGGGGCCTGTCCTGCAAATCCAAAGCTGAAGAATCTCCATGACAACAGGCAACAACAGGATACCTAAGAGGAGTCCCAGTGAGGATCCAGTATTAATAGTATAGCAGAAGCCAGAGGCTTTGAACGAGACCAATGACTCATGGCAATCAACATTTGTAAGTAAAGGTGTGGGAAGAAAAGAATGCACTGTGGGACACACTGTGACATGACACACTACAGCTTCCACAACTAGATTTTTTTATCATTTATTTATTTATTCATTTATATTGTTATTTTATTTTGGAGAGAGGTTGCAAGGCACCTTGATTTTAGACTTCTGGATTCCAGCCTGTGAAACAGTACATTTCAGGTCCAAGTCACGAAGTTTGCCATACTTTGTTACAGCAACTGTGGAGACACAGACACACGTACATGTGTGCATTCACATGCACATATAAAAACAGGCAGAAAAGATCCAATACATGAAGCAAAATGATGGCAATTAAAATACAGAAATAATGTTCTTTGAGTAAAGAAGAGCATTAAACAAATGTGAGCCCTTGGTTCGTACTGTCCCACAAATATTACAAAAGAGCAAAGGTGTGAGCTATTGCACAAAGACCAGAAGTAAAGAAGAAGAGGAAGAGGAGGAAGGAGGGGCAGAGGGGGAGAGGGGAGGGGAAGAAAAATGAGGAGGGGAAGAAAACAAGTTTGCTCTCATGAAACTGATGTAAACATAAAAACAATAAATCCATGCAGTGTATATTTGTATTAAGAAGAAAATTGTGACATATTTACACATTATGACATTTAACCACTTTATGCCCATGGTGGCAACAAAGATTCAGTAGATATATCCAAGGCAGCCATCACACCACAGGAACGCTCACCACAGCACAGGTGAATAGACCGTTTTCTAACTTAGACTCTCTGTGGCTGTCTTTACTGGCAGATGTATTTTTTGAGAGCAATAAATGGCTAGAGCTGGGTTTTAATGCTTTGAGCTGCTCTGCATGCCTTTATCGGTAAGTTGAGGTCATTTTCATATGAGGTTATTATTGAGATATGTTTACCAATTCCTATAGTTTGGTTGTTGTTTTTTTTAACCTGTTCAGCTGAGCTACTGTTTATTCTTTACTTTCCACTCTGTCCGTATTACGGTTTTCTGGTTTAGTGTGCTGTGTTGCATGTGATGGATTATCACTTAGCTCTTTATTTAATATACATTATGCTCATAACATTTGTTCCTTTCCGCTACTCAAATAGCTGAGACTTTCTTTCTCTGTGGATAGTATTCCTTCACATATCTTCTGCAGCATTGGCTCTTTGACCATGAGTTCTCTTTGCCTTGTACTTATCTTAAAAGGTTCTTATTTCCCTGTTAAAATTTAAATGTGACTATTTTGGATATAGCAATTTTGGTTGTTAGTTACATAAATTCAGAGCTGGAGACACATCATCCCATGTTTTCCTTGATTTTAGGACTTCTGATGAGAGACCTGGTGTTGTTAGGATGTCTCGGCCTTTGTATGGAAGCTGACATTTTTATGTTACAGCTTTTAATTCCAGTGTCTTTGCTTTGAGTTTTAGACAGCTTGACTAAAATATGTCATGAAGAGATTCTAGTATGCTCATGTCTATTTGTGACTTCAAGTGACTTTTGTGTTTGGGTACCGTCAGTTCTCTAGCTTTGAAGAATTTTTTTCTAGAATTTTGTGGAATAGAATTTCTATGGCTCATGTGTTTATCTAAGCTCTTTATTTCTTAGATCTTAGGTTTTGTCTTTTGATTGTTCTTGGATCATTTATATTTCAATATGTACATGTTAATTTATATTTTTCCTTCTTGATACTTACCAGCCTGATATTCTTTTTTATTGTTTTTTTAATCTCTTGTCCTTCATTGGAGAAATTTTTTTGCAGTAGATTGCTATCAATAACCCTTTTTCTTTACTCAAAAAACATTATCTCTGCATTTTAATCCCCATCATTTTTCTTTCTATTGGGTTTTTCTGTTTTTATATGTGCATGTGAGTGCACACGTGTATGTTTATCTGTGTTTCCACAGCTGCTGTAACAAAGTATGGCAAACTTCATAACTTGAACCTGAAATCTACTGTTTCACAGGTCTAGAAGCCAAAAGCATAAAATCAAGGTGTTGGTGAGAATAGTTTCTTTGGAGGCTCTTAGGCAGATTACATGCTTCCTATCCCAGGCCCTGGAACCTTTGTGGTCTTATTAATTCTTCCTCTTGTATTTCAGAAATCTCTTTAGCTATTGAGAACCATGATGCTAAGTTAGGTTGGTCACTTATAACCCCATGTCTTCTAATTTGTTACGATGTGCCACCCACTATATCCTTATAAACAATTATTTCCATTGAATGATATAATAATCTAGAGGTTGAAATATAAGTCTTTGGTTATTATAATTTGGATTATTGCTTAACATTTTATGTCTAGGCCAATACCCACACAAAAGTGGCAGTTCTGTCACTGAACACGTCAGGTGTAAGGGTGACAAGGCAGTAGAACTGACCATTTACATGGTGTCTCAAGTGTGATTTTACTTCTTTAATACTCTCTAAGTTTGCCCTCATAGAGTGAAGATTTTTTTAAAATACAATTTATAATAAACTATATTGTTTAAATAAATGAACATTTGAATTTATTTATGTGTGTGTGCACCCTTATGACATGGCAGAGGTCAAAAGACAGCTTGCAGGAGCCAGCTCCCTTGAGCGTGTCCCAAGTAGTCCACTTTGACAGATGAAATCCACTGGCAAAGATTCTGAAGACCGAAATGTGAACTCTTGTGGAATTGCATGAGATCTAGAGGTTACATCATTCAGAGGTTCTGCTGTAGGAAGTTACAACAAACTAAGTACAGTAGAACCGGATTCTGTTACTTCTGTGCAACTGGTACTGAGCTTCATTGGTTGGGGTGGGGAGGGGGCAGGGAGGGGATGACAGAGAGTCTAAATGCTCTTTCCTTGCTTCTGGATGTTGCTGACAAACTTTGGCACCTTTTGACTTGCTACCTTCAGATTTCTGCCTCAGTCCTCAGTTTACCTTCCTTTCTGGGTGTTCTTGTACTCCCCTTCCCCTTTTATTCTCAGTACTCAAGATCAACCACAGGTCTGTGTGCATGGTTAGGTAATTACTCTACCACTGAGTATTCCCCCTATCTTTCATAAGAATTCTTGCCATTGAATTTAAGGATGATCTTAATTCTAAACAGTCTTATCTGTACATTTCTACTTTTACCACATTTGGAGGAGGGATCATTTATTCCAAAAAACAAACAAACAAACAACAAAAAAAAAAAACACAAGTTCTGTTTGGACATCTTTCAGGGATCACAATGCAAGTGTTTTTTCTTTGACTACGGTAACAGTCAGACACAGCTGAAGACAGGAAGGGCTCAGTGTCACAGTTCGCTAAGGCAGGAAGAGTATGGCTGAGCAGCTTAGTTCACAGCAGCAGGGGCAGATGACAGAGAGTGTTCACATCACTGCAGACTGTAAAGCACAGAGCCATGCAGGATCCTGGCGCCTCACTCTGCTGATAGATGCTCAGCTTTCACTATCTACTTCTTCCAGCTAGACTCACCTGCTGATGACACCTACTGATGACAGTATTCCAAAATGCCAGCTGAGGATCAAACAAGCTATGAGCCAGCTGGGGACTCCAGATTCAAACTGTAATAGCAATTCAATACCAATGGGAACTGTCACCTATGTTTGTAGATCTTCAGAAAATACTTGATACCTTGCATTTGAACTGGCTTCTCATAGCACCATCTTCCTTGTTTTGTCATCTTTGGTACTGGCTTTAGGAACCCCATTTCAATTTTATTCAGTGGAATAATACTTTTATTATTAATTAGTGGATTTCTTTAGGAGAGTAGTGTACAAAACAGTTTCGATTATACAGTTATGTCATGGCTTAGTTACTTTTCTATTGCTGTGATAAGACACCATGGACAAGGCAACTTATAGAAGAAAGGTTACTTGGTGATTACAGTTTCAGAGAGTTAGTCCCTAACCATCATCCTGGGAGCATGGCAACAGGCAGGCAAGCATGACTGGAGCAGTAGCTGAGAATGTACATCCCATCCACCAGTAGGAGGCAGAGAAAACCAAGTGGGAATGGCACAGTCTTTTGAAACCTCAAAGCCTTCCCTAGTAACACACTTCCTCCAACAAGGTCACACATGGGAGCTCATGACAGCCATTTTCATTCAAATCAACACATTCTGTTTCTTACACCAACCCAGGAAAAGAATTTAATTTGTTTCTTATAATTAATTTTTTTCACTTCTGTGCTTAATTTTTTTGTTTTTTTCACCTTTTAAAATTAATTCATTCATATTACATCTCAATAGTTATCCCATCCCTTGTATCCTCCCATTCTTCCCTCCCTCCTGCTTTCCCCTTACTCCCTTCCCCTATGACTGTGACTGAGGGGGACCTCTTCACCCTGTATATGCTCATAGGGTATCAAGTCTTTTCTTGGTAGCCTGCTATCCTTCCTCTGAGTGCCACCAGCCCCCCCCCCCCCATCAAGGGGATGTGGTCAAATATGAGGCACCAGAGTTTGTGTGAAAGATAAAGCTCATATTTGACTCTCAGTTTTCTAGTAGTTCATTTAAAAAAGTAACAAGATTATAGTTCAAGGTTATCAAGTATTAAAGTGAAACACCGCTCTCACCTTTCCCTTCTTCATTGTGTTATCCTCTGCTTCTATGGCATCAGTCTTGTTCAAATTTTATGAGTTGTATTTGACTTTTAAAACAACATTCCCTAATGTTTATTTTATGTTTCATCAGTTTTTTGTTATTTTCATTGTCTTCTACCTTTCTTTTCCTTGAGGGTTTTTTCACCATTCTTTTTTAGCCATTAGAGAGAATAACTCATTTATTTTTAATATTGTTTCTACTACTAGAATATATTGATTTGCCTTAACTAGTTGTTTTTCTTGAATCTTTAAGTTATCTTATGTGTTGATGTTACTGTTGTTGTTACAATTGTTTCTTCTGACACACTTCAGTGTGTGAGCATAAGTACCTGTATATATTTGATTTCCCTAATTCACATTTTGTTTTTTCCAATAATTTTTTAATTACTCTGTAATTTTATTCCGTTGAGATTAAAGAAAATGTGTATAACCAAAAAAGTAACAATTTTGTTTTTAAATAATAAGAATTTTACTTTGTTTATTTATGAAAGAACCATATCTCCAGCTCATTCTTTTTTTCAAAATATTTTATTTAATTTTAATTTATGTGCATGTGTTGGTGTAGGGGTATCAGATCTTGGAGTTACAGACAGTTGGGAGCTGCCATGTGGTTGCTGGGAATTGAACCAGGGTCTTTTGGAAGAGCAGGCAGTGCTCTTAACCACTGAGCCATCTCTCCAGCCCCTTCTGGCTTATTCTAAGCCCTTGTATTTTCATTTTTTTCTTGCATTCCTTGTCCACTAAATTCAAATGGATTTTATTTTTTTATTTGTACATATAAGATGTTTTATTTTGTTTCTGTTTTGTTTTTTGTTTTTTCAAGACAGGGTTTCTCTGTATCACCGTGGCTGTCTGGACTCACTTTGTAGACCAGGCTGGCCTCGAACTCAGGGTGATCTGCCTGCCTTTGCCTCCTGAGTGCTGGCATTAAAGGAGTGTGCCACCATGCCCAACGTAGAAGATGTTTTAAAACCTTGATAATAAGAAAAGGAAGGAAGAAGACTGAAAGAAAAAGCAATATCAAGTCCCTTAAAATAATTGCAAGAAACAGCCTTACATGCCTTTCGGTGAATATCACAAAATACTGTTGATTAGTAATGCCTATCAGAACACCAGAAAGTTTTTGAGATCTTCTAGAACTGCCTATAACTCTTTTTTTTTTTTTTTAACAGACTCTTCACGTGCCTTTCTTGTTCATAACACTTTGAAATCATTAGTCCTTTGGTTCCTTGAGGCAGTTTCACAGTTTTTTCCCCCAGAGAAATGGTATGGTGATAATAAGAGGCCTCCATATACACTGAGAGACATAAAAGCATAATGAAAGAGAGCATGTTAAGATAAGAAATTCAGGATTGATAACAAAACAGGACAAAGTGTAAATGATGTTAGAGATGAATGAAGTTGTATTATCATTCAGGACAAATCCTTTTTTCCCTATTAGAAATAAATAGAAATTATGTCGTTAAAAAAAACTCATAAAGTGAATATGTTTACTGTGCTTCTTAGTCTGGGTGCTATTTTCACTAAACCTGTTAACCAAATATCTAAGGAAACCCAGTGGTTAGAAATTGATTTGCAATCTTCAATTTCACCAGAAGATGGTAGAGTGGTGTCAAAATTCCAACATGAGCTACATTGTTCCCCTGGGTTCCCAGCAGTACTGAGAGGTATGTCTAATTAAGTGTTAATTAGAACTGTTGTGCTTCTCAAAGTTCCTAACGCTCCAATGCTTTAGTACAGTCTCCCATCTTTTGGTGACCTCCAACAATAAAATTATTTTGTTGCTACTGTTATGAATTGTAATGTAAATATCTGATATGCAGGACATCTGTTATACCACCCCTGTGGGGGTCATAAGGCACAAGCTGAGAACTGCAAAAATCTCTTTATTTTAAAAAAAATATAGAGGATGAAGAGATGGCTCAGCAGTTAAGAGGGCTTACTGCTGGGCTATTCAATGAAAAACGAAATTTCGATTCCAGCATCCACACTCTAAGCACTGTAATTACCACTCCAGAAGACCTATGCCTTCTTCTCTCTTCTACCAGCACCCGTGAACATACACACATACATACACACGTGCACGCACGCACACACACACTCACACACACAAACATTTTAAAACCTTAAATGATATAATTGGCGAGTTGATCTTCTGGCTTGTCTCCTTGGGGTAGAGAAAGCCACATCCAGTCAGAGCTGCTAGGAGCCCGTGTGTGCAATGGTTCAGTCGCGTCCTGCAAACCCTGTCTCACTGCAGATGCCCACTGCCTCTTATCTTCTACCCGGCAGGCTTTCTCGCTAGTGAGCTCCCAGGTACCACTGCAATTGAGAGAACCTCTGGCACAGGGCCACGCCCCCCTGCAGAAAAATAACTTCCTGTATCTCTCTTACTGTGGTCCTGATCCATCTTGTCTTGATGGACATTTCTCCTGGCCCCTTCTGCTCCCGACAGCCTCCCTAAATTCAAAACTCCCAGCACTGAAATACGACATTTGACAGAAATTCTAACCCAGTTACAGCCCTCCAAGATCATATACTCTAACTGCCCGGATTACCGTACATTGACCAGGCATGGACACTTGCTGGCAGGGTTGTTAATACTGCGGGTGAAAAAAGAGCAGGCCAGTGAAGTACGGGCAAAGAAAAGGAGGAGTTGGTTAGCGGTGGAAATGACTAATATTTACGGTAAAACTTTGCATACTATTGTACCCTATTGTTTCTCTGTGGCACACAATAAATTATAAGCACCCAAAGCCTATTTGTTGAATTCTTTATTAATTTATGTTTTTTAAATTTTTCATTGTTCATATTTAGTACATGAAAACATTTTCATACTCGTGTATGATGTGCATAGAAAAAAGGCCCATGTGCCTCTTTTCGTTTTTCTCGGAAACAATCCGCACAGAAGTCAAAGACTTAAACCCAAGTTTCTGACTCCAAATCTTCTGCCTGCCACCTGGTGATCTTGGGTAAGTTATTTCTTTTCTTTTTTTTTTTTTTTTTTTTTTTTTTTTTGGAAAGGGAAACATTTATTTCTTTTTTTTTAATTTTTTTTATTTTTTATTTTTTATTAATTTATTCTTGTTACATCTCTATGGTTATCCCATCCCTTGTATCCTCCCATTCTCCCCTCCCTCCCATTTTCCCCTTATTCCCCTCCCCTATGACTGTTCCTCAGAGGGATTACCTCCCTCTGTATATGCTCATAGGGTATCAAGTCTCTTCTCAGTGACCTGCTGTCCTTCCTCTGAGTGCCACTAGGTCTCCCCCGCCAGGGGACATAGTCAGATGTGAGGCACCAGAGTACTTGAGAAAGTCAAATCCCTCTCTCCACTCAAGTGTGGAGACTGTCTTGTCCATGGGCTAGATGATCTAGCCCTTGGGTAAGTTATTTCATGTCTAAGCTTTAGAAGTTTCCTCACACAAGTACTCAGGAAATGTTCGGATAAAAATCACATGACTATTCACTGTGGTTTGTTTGAGTCACAGTCTTACCATGTACCTCAGGCTTGCGTCAAAGTCACGTCCTTCCTGCCTCCGATTCCCAAGATCTGGTCTTACAGGCAGAAGTTCAACTTGTTTCTTTTTAAAACTTTTTCAGCAGCTGGGGATATGGTCCAGTTGGTACTATCCTTGCCCTGCAACCATGAAGTCCTGAGTTAGAGCACCAGAACCCACGCAAGAAAAAGTCCTGGTGTGGCACATGCTTGTAATTCCACCACTGGAGAGAGGCAGACAGCCAGGTTCTCTGGGGCTCATTGCTCAATCAGCATTGCTTATCGGTAAGATCCAAGCCGAAGGAAGAACTTGTCTCAAAAAGCGAAATAACCACTCACAGACACACACACACACATATACACACAGGCACCGACACATAAACATATAGACACACACACACACACACACTCATACACACACAACATTTTTTAATTGACTGAAGAAATGAGATCATCTTAGCAGGATAAACTTTAGCTGCTTTTTGTACCTTCAGTGATGAAGATGAGCACTGTCCCTCAGGACCCTAGATGCTGTTTATTGGGCTTGAGCCTTTGTCCCTTCTCTTCTGGCACTTGCAGGGTTTTGTTGTTCTTCTTTTTACTGTAGATTTAAAGCAAATATCTCAATTAAACATTTTCCAAGCTAGTGGAAAAATAAAAGGAAACCTTTCCCTTCCACCCCACACTTCCTACTTTTCTCTAAAAGTAATCACTGGTTTATATTAGAGTCTTATCAGTCTTTCCAGTTTCTGAGCACATGATTGTCACACTCGGCATGCCATAATGCAGTACTTTTCTACATCTTGGATTTTTTAACTTAGAGCAATCATCTATTATACAACATAACATGTGAGTTCATGCTATCATTTTAACATTTCATAAATGGTAGGCATTTTGGTGGCTGTAGCACTTCTGTGAGACCTGTTTAAAACTATTCATTTATGACTCCTGTTATAATGTTTTTATAGATTCTTGGGCATTTGTCAAGATTGTATAGGATTAATTTTTAGAAATGTTACTACAAAGTTAAAAGTCAAAGCATTACCAATTTAGTGGACACTGATGCCAAACTGGGCCTCCATTTCTATAGGTAGTACTATCAAATATCTACTAGGCTGCAACCTCCCACCATCTGCATTGTCCAAGACAGCAATGGTTTTCAGTCTGATAGGTTAAAAAATACTATCACAGCCCAGCGAGGTGACTTGGTGGGTAACGACACCTCCAGCCGAGCCTGAAGGATGACAGATTCCACTCATTGTCCTCTGACTATTACATATACACACATGCCCACACATGTACACAAAAAAGAAAGAAAAAACTTATCACTTTGTTATCCAAGTTTCATTTCATATATTGTTCATGAAAATGAACATTTTGTGCACTTATTACCCATCTGTCTTTTTATCAACTGCTTGTCAAAATGTTTGCCTGTTTTGATATTATTTGTCTGACTAATATATGTGCTCTTTCTATATTAAAGGATTTAACACATAGTCTAGTGTAGAAGACACAGACAGCATTGCTTTTTAACGTATTTGATGTTCCTTATAGATACATATGAGATTGTTATAACAGCTCCTACAGTTGCACATGGTTCAGTGATTCCCACACACATAACCCATCACTCAGATTAACAGGGAGACTGATAAGGAATTACTAGTTTAAAAAAAAAAAGATTAACTAAGAAAGACAAAATAGAAAAAAAATGGCTTATGTCTCCTGCTAAAAGATGGTGCCCAGCAAGTGCCATAATAAAAAGTTGCTTTCACTGCTGTTGTATGGGCGTTCTGCCGCTCAGTTGTCTTTTTTTTTTTTTTTTTTAAATCACAGCAGCACAGTGAGATACAAAAGTAAAAATTTCAATTAAAAAAAAAAAGAATATTTCTGGGGGCACAATGGTAGCAATGGTATAGTATGGTATGGCACATGCAAGACCCTGGAATCAGTCTCCAGAACCATGAAATAATAAAAATATTTATGGCATTATTTATTCACTCATTTCTAGATATCACAGAGGAAATTATTTCATGTGTAACTATATGCATCTATATCTAATCTTAGGTAATATGTAAAGAGCCTGTGACAGAAAATTAGGATGACTTGGTGGATCTTGTCATTGTCACCTAGCATTCTACATCATCATAATAATAATATTAATAAATAAATCATTTATTTACTATATTTATCCACCTATAGGACTGATCAACAGATAAAATCATAACCTTACAGTCTATAGTTTTTTTAAGATTTTAAGTTTAATTATGTTATGTGGCAGGGCTCCGGGTTATATGCACATGAGTGAAGGTGTTCTCTGAAGCCAGAGGCATAGGATTCCCTGAAATTGGTGTTATAGGCCAATCCTGAGCCACCTGACAGGGATGTTGGGAACTAGACTCAGGCTTTCTGCAAAAGCAGTAGGCTTTCATAACCACTGAGCCATCCTTCCACCCCCAATCTACACAATTTTCTAAGAATTTAGAAAATATCAGACCTTACATAGCTTACATAAAGAATTGCTTTAGAATTTACCACTTTTTTTTGAGTTTTCTATTTTATTTTATTTATTTTTATTTTTATTTTTTTTTTACTTTTTTTAATTTTTATTAATTTATTCTTGTTACATCTCTATGGTTATCCCATCCCTTGTATCCTCCCATTCTCCCCTCCCTCCCATTTTCCCCTTATTCCCCTCCCCTATGACTGTTCCTGAGAGGGATTACCTCCCCCTGTATATGCTCATAGGGTATCAAGTCTCTTCTAGGTGACCTGCTGTCCTTCCTCTGAGTCCCACCAGGTCTCCCCCTACAGGGGACAGTTTTAGTTGAAAATTTTAAGATAGTGCTCTGTATACAACAATCTTACCCAGCAGTTATTTACTTTCACAGCATGAAATCTATTAGTCCATGGCCTGGTTTCTAAGGTTGCTGATATGTGGTCCATGTTACTGAAACATTGCCTGTCTCGGGTAAGTTGGGATTTTCGCTGACAGTGCTTAACATTGTGTCCTTGCTTTGTGTTTTTGACACCTTGACTCTAATAGTTCATGAACAGATCCTTGCAAGGGACTATTTCTTGATCTAGATTTTTGGCACTTTCTGCTGTAATGCTATTGAGTGTGTGTGTGTGTGTGTGTGTGTGTGTGTGTGTGTGTGTGTGTGTG
>OU015743.1:98633945-98645606 GCA_907169655.1 Acomys percivali | reverse complement strand
AGAGAGAGAGAGAGAGAGAGAGAGAGAGAGAGAGAGAGAGAGAGAGAAACAGATTCTATTGTCCCTTCTCACCAGCACTATAATGAAATCACAACAGGAAAGATGGGTGTGTTCTAAGATGCAATTTGGCCACAAACTTGGCAATTGCTTAAGCTTTGGGCACTCAACTCTATATAGTTTAAGGGCAAACTTTAGTTAGTTTCTGAAGCATTTAATCTGTTGAAATCCCTTTACAATATGAGGGGTTGGCATTAAACAGGTAGATATCCCCAAAGTAGAATCCCCTCCCTCCTTACAGATAACCAGAGACCATTTTGCTAACTCACTCTTTACATGACTCCATGTCTTCTGATCCAATTCCAGTCCTGTTTATCCCCATCACTCCTCTCTAAGCTTAGGGGCTTCTGGACTTAATGTCCTTCCAGCATCATTGTACCAAAATACTTTAGGAAGAAAGAAAATGGTTCTGCATAGACTCTGGGAAGAGGACTGTGATGGAGGAAAGACACAGTTCTAGGACCAGAATTACCATTCACTGCATCCCATCAAACCCTGAGGAAGGGAAGGGAATTTCACTTTCTCTGTCATCATGCCCAGCATTTTACATGCTGATGGATTCTTGTGCTCACTGAGCTGCAGTCATGCTACACAGGGCCAACCAGAACTGGCTTCTATTCAGTGAAGACAATGACAAGCATTGCATTGATAACTAAATGAGGACTTGGGGCATGCTCAGTGCAGCTCAACTCACATATGTTGCTTTGGTTATGGTTATAACCATTAGAAGCTGCTGTTGGTACTTTACAGAAACAGAAGTGTAGGAAGAAAAGGGGCCAAGGAACATTGCACATGACACAAGATAAAAGAGATGGAAATAGATATTGACTAGATATCCAAACCAAAGGTCTGACAAAGCCCAACCCTGTATATGAGTGGCAGTTCCCTTTACCTATATGAAGCCTGTAGGAGGGGAGGGCTATCTCCTTTCAGCTCTAAGGACAGGGACTCCCACCCTCTCGTTGCAGATTTTTTGCTCTCTTTTCCTTTATCACTGCTTAAAGACATCAATGATAATTATGTGGGGCATGATAAAAACAGCAAGAAGGCCTGTATCTATATTGTTCCAACAGCATTAAGACAATTCCAGTAAAAGAAAGAGAGCAATCTAACTCCATTCAGACAAAAGGCAAGAGTCAGTTCAGTTGCTGGAGTGAGCCAAGGAAAAGGCCTGGAAGTCACATGGAGAAGGATGCCCCCCTCTCAACTATGTCATCAGTGCTTGCTTGACTCCTCTCCTCCCATAGACACTGGAAGTTAGCATCAAATCTTTCTTGATCATTCAAAAGATTTGTATTCAGTAAGGGAAAAGACAAGACAGAGAATTTAGGAGCATCTAAAATCTACAATCTCCAAGAAAGTCGTTCAATATTTAGGCAAGTTGAAAGGGACATTGAAGCTATCTTTGTCGCCTAGTTTATCTTTCTTAAGTCCCAGACTACACATGGCACTTTATCTGGCAAGGGTCTAAGAGTCTAACTTGATTCCATAGTCTAACCTGCATCCTCCAGGACACTTGGGCCTCCAATGCCAACTCGGGCTTTGCTGTCCCTGTAGTGTCTTGGCATTGACTCTGAAGCTTAGCTAAACCCTTTCCCCTTCAACTTGAGTTTGATCATGGTGTTTATCACTCAACAGGAAACAAACAAGGCTGAAGTAGGTGATCATGAGTTTGAGGAGAGCCTGGGTAGCATAAAGAGACCCTAATTTAAAATTTGGCTATTTGAACTTTGCCAGTGAGAGTAGATGCTGATTTGCCTTTCCTCACCTCATCACAATTTTTTGTCTTATGTCAATTTTTTCCTTCATATTTTGTTCTTTTATTCTTCTTCAATAGCTCTTATTTAATTTTTAAATTTTGATTTGAAACAAGTTCTTATTATTTAGCCAAGCCTGGCCTGAATCTTACTTTGTAGATGAGATTGGACTTGAACCTTCAGTGATCCTCCTGCTTCAGCCTCCTGAGTACTGGAATGACAAACTATCACACCCAGCTAACTTGTTCTTGGTATAGGGTTTTGGTTACTACAGGCTTTCAAAGGACTTCTTTTCATAGCTAAGGATGACCTTGAACCTACAATCTTACTGCCTTTCCTGCCCTAATACTGGACTTAGAAAGCATGTGAAACCATACCTGGTTTATGTAGTTCTTGGGGATCAAATCTACGGCTTCCTGAAAGAAAACTGGGCAAGCATACTACTAACTGGGCTACAGCTCCAGGCCCTAATTTTTTCATTATAAAAAAATATTCCGGGGCTGGAGAGATGGCTTAGAGGTTAGGAGCATTGACTCCTCTTCCAAAGGTCATGAGTTCAAATCCCAGCAACCACATGTTGGCTCACAACCATCTATAATGAGATCTATATACATAATAAATAAATCTTTTAAAAAAATATTCCATTTTTGCCTGACATGCTCATGCATGCCCATTGTCATATTTCTTTCTTAGCAGAGAAAGTAGTCTATGGAATCAAAGCTAATATTATTACATTTCCATTTGGCTTACAGTTATGAAACACCAGTACCCTATGTATAAGTCATCCCTTCATTTCCTCCATTGTTTCTGCCTTTTATTCCGTACTGGAATGGCTTTCTGATGCCCAGGTGCACTGTGTACTGTCTGAGTTCTTTTGGCAAAACACTTTCTCATTTTGTGCTTCCCTCACTGTTTCGAGAATCACAAATTTTACCACAGGGCTCAAAAGTCATTAAACTGATTCTCCGTGCTTTTAATAATGTGGAATAGAAAAGTGATGAGCTCACTCACCCAAGTCTTTATAGTCTGTCCCTACTACTTTGCATATTACCATCCAAACTCTCATCCACCCTGCATGCACACTATTCACTCTTGTTCTCTATGGAGAAATACACCCTCCACCTACAAGAGTAGCCTCATTTCAGAAAACAATAAACGTAGCTCTAAGTCAAACTGAGTCACACTTTAAAAATTGCACAAACTTTATAAATCATTTTAGTTCGCATTTCTTTGTAAAGAATACTCCTGTCATAGTAAAGCCATTTATTTTTCCCACAGGTGAATTTTTACCACTAGTTCACCATACTATTTATTCTTCTAGCAAGACAGGTCCTGGGATCACTGCCAATGAAGCAGCAGATGATAAAAGAAAACATTTTTTAGGTTATTAAATTTTAAAGCACAAGTGAATTAAAAATGTAATTTAAGATAAAAATTAATTGAATATTTGTGAAATAGCATGATATGAAAGTTGAAAAGAAACTGAGAAAGGAAGAGTAGAGCTAACCAAAAGAGAGCCAGCAACAAGAGCTTCGTGGGACACAAAGGTCATGAGGAGAGAAGGGGAGACCTGAGGCAGGAAACTGACCAGCAAGGCAGGGAGAAGGGGGATGAGAACGGGTTACTTGGGAGAGTTGACCAAAAACAAAATATAAGGAACCATAGATGTGGAAATGTTACGCTGAAATCTATTTCTTTGTTTGTCAACCTCAACTGCAAAATAATACAGTTAAATAAAATAGCATGCATTTTAACACTTTAAAAATAACTGTTACATATCAGAATTTTTAAATCAATTTCCAAAGAATAATACTTTTTTCAGATTTTCAAGGTGCTACTTGTCCATAGAAAGAGACTATATCCAATCATATGTTTGGAGAAATATTGAGTTAAATTTAGGCAGTTTTGATTAAAGAAACATT
Source organism: Acomys percivali (assembly GCA_907169655.1). Classification (NCBI taxonomy): domain Eukaryota; kingdom Metazoa; phylum Chordata; class Mammalia; order Rodentia; family Muridae; genus Acomys; species Acomys percivali. The sequence continues at coordinate 98,641,870 of OU015743.1, read as the reverse complement.
CGTGAGAGCACATTGGCTGGCTGTCTCTCATAGATCCTCAACACAAGATGGGTCCCTGTAACAATGCCACAGAAGCCAGACTGCAAAGCATCAGGGGAGAGGTGGAGATGATGTCTCTTTTCACCCCATCCTTCAATCGGGCCCTGCCCTTCACTGTGGTGGTGAATACTCACCTATTAATTTTGGATGAAATAAAAGTTTATAGATTAGGTGAAGCAAATGAAAAGACTCACCTGCTCCAATGTTCTGATGATTTCTTGTGGTTCAAAGCAACATGGCCCCCTGAGAAACTACTTCTGACACCCTGGACAGAAAGAAATAATTTAGTGTTTCAGTAGCTATATTCCATGTCCCCTAACTTGTTGTTAGAAGTCTATTTCTGGCATGCTTGTTACAAAGCTCTTACCTCATATATTTCTTGTAGCGATTCAACTACAGAGAAAAAAATGTATCTATTGCTCCTCTGGGGGAAAAAAAGGAAAAAAAGGGGAAGTGTGGTTGCACAACCTTCAGTCCCAGCACTCAGGATGTAGAGGCAGGAAATGAATAAGTTTGAAGCCAGGCTGGGTAAAAACCAGAGTAAAACAAACTCTCCTAGAAGGGGAACATCTTTCTCAGGTAACTCATTTCTCTGCTACTCCAAGAATATAGACTCTGGCTAAAATCAAACAGAAATGTCCTTATGTATTTTAGGTAAACAGATACTTCAAGATTTTGAATACTTTGCTTTTGCATTGTACTTGTACCTATGTAATTATTTAATCTCTTATATGTTCTCTCCTTTTCTCACCAGATTGAGATGTCTTGCAGGAAACACATCTTCCAATAAGTTATGAAACAGTCTCACGGACGAGCACTCAGTGATCATGAGAGAAGGCCTGAACTAAATCAGGCCCAGCTTTAATTAATATACAAACAAAAAATAATATTTTGTTCAAGTACAAAAGGTGAACATTAAGTAAGCATCCCTGTAATCACTAACAGGACAGGTTTAACAACTAACCCACATGAAAGTCTTTAATCTTCAGAAGAAATCATTAAAGCACAGAGAACTTCAGCTTTGTAGGGGGGCTCCTATCAAAATACATCGTATAGATGTATAAAATTCTCAAATAATGAAAAAGAAATGAATAATATAAAAAGTCTTTTAGCTCTTAAAATTATCCAAAACTGACTGTTTTGGATAAGTTGGTCTTGTGTCCAACCTCAGGAGAATGAATGTTTCCAACGTGGCCTGGAAAGCCAATGATCTGATGATAGATCAAAAGGGCCACTGAACCAGAAGTGCTCTCTGCCTGGCAGTATGACAACTATTTGAAATCAGAGTCCAGGCTGTGAGCTGAGTTTGCCTGCTACCGTTTTGGTATTGAAGACAATCATGGGTGTTCTGGGTTTGCTTGCTGAAATCCACTTGAATAAAACTGAGGTCCTTCCTTGAAGAAGAATATACAAAAGTTAAGTTTGAGTGGCTGTAGAGTGAGTGTGTCAGCAGAACACTTTCCTTAGACAGACGGGGGTGTTTGTTCAGATTTTGACATGTTCAACTTTAAATAGACACATAACTAAGGAAAGGCAGTTGTATATTAGTCTCCAGAGGAACTAAGCACACCTCCTTAAGAAATCTGCCACCCGCGCACTACCTCAGCTTCCAGAGAGGAGTGCACATGCACACAACACACAGCACGCCATGGTGGCCTTTTCCTGAACACACATTAACAATGGTAAACTTCTCATGGTTCACCGATGTTGATGAAAATGGCAGGACTTCCTTGGCTTTACGACAACAATAACAAACACCTGTATCAATTTCTTTATCCATTCATTTGTTGATGGTGCCTTAGAAGTTTGTGAATCCTGATTATTTTGAATAGCACCACAATGAACATCCTTTTGAGATGCTGATGGCAATTCCTTCAGCTACATTTATTCTGTTGAGGGAATTAGCCACAAATACTGCTTGATCGCACTTATATGTAGCACCTGAAAATCTGAATTCTTTAGAAACAAGAGGTAGAACCACGAGGGATGGGGGTTTGGAGGAGATGCTGGTCACTGGGGACACATTTTTAGTCATAAGGTAAATAAGTTCTGGGGTGCTCGTGTATAATGTGATGAACATAGTTAACAATAGTGTATATTTGAAATAAACCTAGAATGACAGCCTATGCCTGACCTTCATTTGCTCCACAGAATGTGGATATTTTTGTGGTTGTTTTTTGTTTTGTTGTTTTGCTTTTCTGATTCAGATAGAAGTTTGTAGATATGGTGACTGCAGAGGAGGATAGAGTTTAAGCACATATCCTGCTCTGGCACAGGACTAGGTTTCAGGTCCCTGCATCCACATCAGGTGACTCACAACTGCCTGTGGTTCTAGCTCTAGCAGATCTGATGTCTGTCCTGGCCAACTCAGGCACCTGCATGCACTCACCAGATGTGCATATATACATGTGTATGTGTTCATGTGAATAGGAATATATTCACACATATATACATATAATTCATTTTTAAGTTTTTAAACACTAAAACAAGATGTCTGTTTTTTTTTCTATTTTCATGGGATAAATGCTCCTAGCAGAGGAGACCCAAGAAGAGATACTGTTGGATGGAATGTTTCCCTGTTGGGTCAATGGAGTAGCTCATTGGTATAGTTTCCCCAGCATGTTCCAGGGCCTGATAAAAAGAATGAAAGAATAGAGAAGAATTATCATACAGATAAAATAGATATAATAACCTCAAGAAAAATGAAACATAATAAAATGACAAAAACTTTGTTCTCATATATTATTTATAAATTCCCATCCATTTTAACTATATAAGATGACAACATACACGCAACTTTAGACCTATGAGAATGATAGATAAGCTCACATCATTCATGATAAAACATATTGAGGATGTTTTCAGATGGTGGAATTGTGAGAGAGCTGACTGTGGCGATGTAATAAGAACCTTGCTCTCCCATCAGTTGCAGACATTCAGACATGGGCACTGTGTAAAACTAAGTTTGATTCTCTGTGTTTAAAAAAAAAAAAAATACAGCAGATTTTACATCAATTGGATTTTCAACTCTGGTCAGTTTGGAAATATTGAGGAAGCCCGGAGAAGTTCCGAAACCTTAAATCACTGTGAGCAATTGACAGAATACATAGACAAACCTACCCAAGAAAGTCATGCTGAAGGCATTTGATAAGTTTGTGAACTAAGTATATTGGGAGAACAAGTAATGCTTTTGGAGCATGAAACTCAGCCATTAAGTGCCCACGTCATTAGTATCTTCTGCGATGCCAACTGTGCTTTCTGAGCTGCCTCATGGCTTTTGAAATCTGATTCATTATCTGTGACTTGGGAGTCATAGCATCTGTCTCAAAGTAACCAAAGAAAAAAAGAAAATAAATAGTGCGATATTGTACAAAGGTGGTGGTTTATTATTATGTAATTGTGAGCCTATGCTTCTAGACTGGTTAAGAATTAGATGGCAAATGGACATGGTGGCACACACCTTTAATCCCAGGACTCAGGAGGCAGAGGCAGGTGGATCTCTGTGAGTTCGAGGCCAGCCTGCTCTACAAAGCAAGTCCAGTACATCAATGGCTACACAGAGAAACCTTGACTCACAAAAAAAAAAAAAAAAAAAAAGGAAGAAAGAAAGAAAGAAAGAAAGAAAGAGCAAACTGCAGCCCTTGACAATTTCAAGATATTACTATTTTGTTTAACAAATTCACTATAGTACAGAACTATCTCCTCTGTCTGCAAACATTTGGGTTTTTTTTTGTTTGTTTGTTTTAACGCTTTTTGCTTATTATACTTTTGAAACAAGAGCTTCACTCTGGAACACAAGCTGTCCTCAAAATCATGGCAAATCTCTTGCTTCAGTCTCTCAAGAGCTAAGATTAAAGGCATGAGCCATCCCACCCAGTATTTTTCAATGGTTTAAAAAAGAAACTTTTGTTCACATTAACAGTCCTCAAAAAAATGAAGAGATGTAGCTTATAATTGAAGTTCAGAGGTGGAGAAGGTATATTTACACAGTATTCTGTTGTCAGAAGTCCCTCATTGGCAAAACTGATCATGACCTTGGACTGTGGAAGGGAAGAGATACCAGACTGCTCCTCTCACCTCCTCTCCTCCCGATATTGAACACCCACCCTCCACCAGGGTGCACTTAGACCACTTGGCTGACTCACTGTTGCTGTAAAAACAAGGCTCGCCCCTGTCTTGACCATCTCTGAAACTGGAGCAAACTAGTCAGTAGCACCCTGACTATCAGCTGAGCAACTGCAACACCCACACTTTCTAATACCAGGGCCAGTGTTTTATTTCTGCCTGGACTGAGAGCCACTTCAGCCCGAGCAATATGCTTGAGACGGCAGAGCTGCACTTCAATGTCGATCATGGCTACCTGGAGGGCCTGGTGCGAGGATGCAAAGCCAGCCTCCTGACTCAGCAGGACTACATCAACCTAGTGCAGTGCGAGACCCTGGAAGGTAAGCAGCTCACCCACCCCATTAAAAGAAACAAACCTAAATGATGTTGCTCTCTGGAAGGAAGGGAATGGGGCTGTGATCTCCTGGGCAGGACTCCTGCAGTGGTTCTGAGTCCTAGAATTCAGATGCCCAGAGGCCTGTGCTTTCGAGACTTCGGATAGGAGGGGAAAAGGTCTCTGTTTTTCCATATTCTGAAGATGGGATTTAACATTTCCTTCCATTATGAGTGCAGGGGATAAACCATGACGGTTGGTATAAGCATAGCCTGTAACTCTTACACCCAGAACCCCAAAGATGTCCCCTGAAGTTCTCACAGACGTTTTCAAGTATATTAGTGTTCCTATGGTTTGCAATGAGAGGAAATGCTGCGTTCCCCCTCTAACTTGACTTGTAATGTCTCAATAAAAAGCACTTTGTACACACTTTTAAGATATTGTAGTAACTATGCTTTAAAATATTGTGTTTTCTTTGTCATCCTATCTAGTTTTAGCCACATAATTATAAGTAATATTTGGCAAGAGCCTTTACCAGCCTGCTTAGAGTCTATGGAGAAAGAAACAGTTAATATTTGGGGCTGAGAGAGATTTTTGTCTAGCTCCAGTTTTTCAGTATTGATTTGTGTGGGAAAGATTAAGCTTTGTCACAGGTGGAAGCAGTCTTGGCGGGCTTTACCCTTGGGGCACCCCATGAATACCTTGTGATAGACTGAGTGGAGCCATCCTGGGCCTGGAATTCAGGAAGCAGACCTGGGAACCCTACCTGGGCTATTGTTTTCCTAATGGACCCTCAACAGGAGAAGGAGACCGCCTTTCCCATGTGATTCAGGCAGGTGGGGCAGAGAAAAACAACAGATTCAGCCGGGGGTTTTGGGGAGCAAAGCGAACAGGCTGGACTATCACGCAGGCCAGAGAGACACCTAAGGACTCATCCCATGGAACGGATAACGGAAGGTTCACTCTTTTGTCCCTTTAACCTTTTTTTCCTTGTGTAAGCTAGTTGGGTTGTATAATAAAGTTTAATTGTTAAGAAACAGAGCCAACAGATTTGAGAATTTGTTTCAGATTTGCTTTTAACTGAAGGGCAAGTGAAAAAGAAAAGCCAGGAGGACCTCAGACCCACTGTGGGTTAAAGTCACTTTGACCTCTGCTACCTCTAAGTTGGTGACCTGGTGTCTCAAAACCTGGGAGTCTTGGACGTCCTCCCATTCACACGTTAAGAATTCCTACTTAGTTACTAAGGAGAAAAAAAATACCTAAGCACTCAGTAAATGATAAGTTCCCCTAGTTCATTTTCAAACCTTAACAAAGAATGCACATCTGTAACCACTTTTATTATTAAAAATATGTTTGCTTATTCATTTTGAGAAGCTTCCAGATTATTCTAGAAGAAGTAAGTAAGCACTATGGAAAAATCCTTTAGAAAATGAATTCATTCGTGGAGGGAAAACAAACCATATTTTAAAAAAAAAATCTTTTGAAGGTGACTTTGCAGGCTTCCTTGTAAGGCTGAAGGGAGCTGGGATCACTGTTGCATAGCTGTGACTAGTTACAGCCAGAGTTCAGTGCCCCAGGAGGGATCAGCCTTCCTCTGCCCTTTGATTTATTTACAAACTTATCTTTCAGATGATAAGTAATTCTATTGACTGCAAACAGTGATACATAATTCTTAGGAGAGCATATATTTAGGAGTGTGGTGATTAAAGAATGTTAATTGCTTATAGAAATGTCTGTATATATTAAAGTGAAGGAGGGACCTTAACACAGGGAAGAAAACTTCCTTCACAGAGAAGTCAGCCATTTGGATAAATTCAGTTTTGAGTCAAGCCTCTACAAACAATAAAAACATGCTAATTTAAATGCAAGCATCAATGAACATATCTTTGATACCAAAGGCATACTGCTCACAAAAGAACTCAGAGAGAAACCAAAGAAGTTGTATCAAAGTCAGAGAAATAAATATAGGATTTTTTAAAGTATAGAAGCTACAAATCAAGAATTAAAAGTTACCCCCACAGAGATGGCTCAGCGGCTAAGAGTAAGTATGGCTCTCGCAAAGGACCTGAATTCAGTTTTCAGCACCCACATTAGGCAGACAGTTCAGAGCCATCTAATAATGCTGGCTCCAGGGGCATCTGATGCCTCAGGCCTCTAAAAGCACATGCATTCACATACAGATACCCACGCCTCTCACACACATGTATACATCATTTAAAATGAAATAAATTTGGGTTTTTCTTTTTAACCAAAATATTTTATTGAAAGAGGAAAGGGAAGAGAAGAAAGAAATTTATGTAATATATATCTAGCCTAGAATAGTCACCTAGAATAATTTGGTTTCTTTCTTTCTTTCTTTCTTTTTATTTTTTTTTTTTGTTGTTGTTGTTTTTGGTTTTTATTTTCAAGACAGGGTTTCTCTGTGTAGCCTTGGCTGTCCTGGACTCACTTTGTAGACCAAGCTGGCCTCAAACTGACAGCAATCCACCTGCCTCTGCTTCCCAAGTGCTGGGATTAAAGGTGTGCAACACCACGCCCCATTCAGACCCTTTTGGAGACCTCATGGATGATGGTTCTTGGGAGACTATACATGTGCCCATGCACATAACATCCCAAACAATGCTAAGTCATAGTGAACCACCTGAAAGCATCCCTGTATCCTAGTTAAGAAACCCTGCTGCATGCATCATTGCTTTATAATCATCACACCTCATGATTTCCTACCTTTCTTCTTGATAGGTATTTTTTTCAATTATTCAGATCCCAGATCTATAGACTCAGAACTCAGAAGGATGGGCTAACCGTTCAACAGAACCTCATGAGAGTTTATAAGGACTGCCTTCAACTATAAGTGAATCTGTGTGCCAGATGGCTATTTGGAAATACTCAGAAAAATATGCAAATAAGAAAACGTCTTAAGAATTTTAAAATGTGTTTGTATATGTGTGTGTGTACATGAGTGTACCTGTGTGTGTGTGTGTGTGTGTGTGTGTGCGCGCGCGCGCGCGCGCGCGCGCACGTGCCACATGTCTGTGTGTGTACACAGAGGGCGAAAGGGAGCACAAGATGCCTGGGAGCTGCCATTATAGAGGGTTGTACACCACCTGATATGGCAAGAACCAACAAATAGCCATCTTCAAGAGCAGCAAGCGCTCTTAACCTCTGAACCATACCTCCAGCTCCTTAAGAGCTTTTTATCCTAATATAGCTGAGGACACTGAGTCCTAGAATGACTATGAGCAACCACAGGCTACCAACAACAGCAAATAGAGGTCTTGGTGTCTGTTTGTTCATTAAATTTCTGCTTAGAGGTGTATAGCGTATCCTGGAAGGCATGGCTCAGTGGGAGAGCGCTTGCCACTTGCCTACCATGCATGAGGCTCTGGGTAACATCGCCAGCAACACACACACACACACACACACACACACACACACACACACACACACA
>OU015743.1:98605994-98629466 GCA_907169655.1 Acomys percivali | reverse complement strand
TATATATATATATATATATATATATATATATATATATATATATATATATATATATATAAATTACCTTTCTAATTGTTGACAAAATGTCTAATATACACACCTTAAAGAAGTCTTAGTGAATCTCACAGCTACAAGGACTACCAGCCTATCTTGGCATAGAAGACACAATGGGTCAGTGCATGCTACATGAGCTTGGCTGTGGTCGCCTCCCATCTTTATGGCTTAGAAGCAGTGTGCATGCATGTGTGAATGTGTGCATGTGTGCATGAGTACGTGCATTTGTGGGTGTGTGTGCTCAAGTCATGCAAGCTTTCTAATAGTTTCTGGATCAGGAAACAGAATTGAGAAAGATCAACATGTCTCCTTAAGATCATCACTGAGCAGAGTTGGAAAATGCAAAGGGTCCAATTATAACAGCAGGACCCTGGATGACAGGTGTGTCTAAAGGTGCCTCCTTGGATAACCTCCAGGTGAGAAGAGAGATGTTCCTTTTTGTTTGTTCTTTGAGTCAGAATCTCCCTCAGTACCCAAGTTGGTCCCAAACTCTTGATCTCTCACCCTCAGCCTCCAGAGTACTGGGATTACAGATGCGTACCAGCACACCCAGCTCTCAATTTTGAATTTTAGAAGCAGGTCCAAACAGCAAGCTCCACAAAAATAAAATGAATTTCCAAAAATATGGGCCAATCAAAGAACAGAAGGTAATGATGAGGGTACTACCTCATTCACTAACCGCTTGGCTTTGAATCACCCCCTTTATTGAGGCAGCTTCAGCCTCAATAGAAGTGTTTTATAATCTGACCACAAAGACGCACTCAGGCATACCTAGAGACATGCCACTCTGTGCGGCATTCTTCCATTCACTCAAACAACCTAGCAGATTTCCTTTATTCCATTACTGTTTAGAGACTATCACATCGACTTAGAATGTAGTGATAGCATACTCTGGCAAACATCCTATTTCCTCATTTAATGAAGAACAGGCTTCTTGGCATACCACCTCTGCTAATAAAATGGCAGCACGCTGTTGGGTCATGTCTGTTGGATAATGTTGGTGCTAGGGAAAGATAAGGGTCTTGTATTCCATTTTCCAGGGCTTCAACGTTCCAAGATTCCTCCAAAGTCTGGAAGAAAGATGTTTTACTGCAACCTCTCATTGGCAGAGAAAGGGTTTGAACGTTATTTAGCTTAGAACAAACATATGTCACTGAGCAAAATATCATGGTTTTCAAAGAAATAGCATCACTTGTGTCGCTTCTGTTGGCAAATAATCTTTGGTAGTGAAAATACAAACTGCAAAATTACAGGAAAATCTGCACCACCAAAATGACAGCCAAACAAGGCATGGCATGGAGTGTAATTGCTTAAAATTGAGTTTAAAATTTAAAACGTTAATTGATTCAATAAAAAGTGTCTTTGATGCAAAATCAACTCAAAACACTGAAGAAGAAGAATTCCATGCCCCGTGTCTCAACCCATCAAGCACCACATCTTCCCTCAGCTGTGAGAGCCATGCTTTCCTAGCTCAGATTGGCTCCCTGTTAGCCTCAGGGTAAAGGTAACAAGCTTTCTCTGTGCCTATTTCTTCAGCTTCAATCCTTCTGGTCTCCTACAATCTTTTTTTCTTTTTTTTTCTTTTAGTTACACATTGAAACTTGTAATTATGATGTACATATTTTATATAAATTAAGTTTGATTTGAACTGATACATAAAAATGTAAGTATTATGAGTATTTACGGGTTGCTATTTGTTGACTATATCTATCTCCTTATGATGCTTTAATCGTCAATGTCAAATTGGCAGGACTTGGAGTCAACTGAGAGGTATAGGAAAGTATATTTAAGGGTGTTTCCAGGGAGACGTAGGTGAGGAGGGAAGACCCACTCTTCATGGGTCAGTATCATCCACTGAGTGGATCCCAGACAGAATAAAAGATGGTGAGTGGAAGAAGCCAACTGAGTACAGCGTCTCTCTCTAATTCCTAACTGGAGATGCAGTTTAAAGCAGACGTCTCACCCTGTGGGCCTCCGTCATTGCTTCCCTATCATATGGACTCTATTGCTTCTTTTTAAAACATTTACACATTTTGTTTTATGTTGATAGGTGATATATATACATGCTTGATGAACACAGAAGTCCTCAGAGCCTCTGAAACTAGAGTAAGGGACCACTGTAAGCCCTCATGAGGGCACTGGGAGTTGAATCCTGGTTCTGAGCAAGAACAACAAACTGCTGAGCCATTGTTCAGCTCTCTATCCCCTTTTAAACCATGAGCAAAAATAAACCATTTTTCTTCAAGTTGCTTTTGTCAGGTATTTTGTCATAGTTACAAGCAAAGTAACTGACATAAATGCAGACATTTATATTGTTATTTATTTAGTTAATTGGTCTGTGCAGTGTCTTGCTATGTAGCCTAGACTGTCATCAGTCCCCTAAGTGCCAAGAGTACAGACATGCAGACATAATAGAACTATACTATCACCATTCAAAATCCTTCTAGACTTCTTAAATCTATGGCACATAGGTTTTTTTTTTTTTTCAAGACAGGATTTATCTGTGTAGCTCTGGCTGTCCTGGACTTGCTTTGTAGCCAAGGCTGACTTTGAACTCACAGAGATCTGCCTACCTCTGCCTCCCTGAGCACTGGGATTACAGGTGTGCCTGGATATTGAGCACAGATTTGGTCTGTGATCAATCTACTGTGATAAAAGAACATTAAAACTTCTTACTCCTGTCTGTAAGGTCAATCCAGAGGACATAATGTTTAATGAAACAAGCCAGGCACAACAGGGTAGGTTAGACATTATCTCACTCACATGTGAAACCCGAAAATGGAGCATATAATAGAGAATAGAATGGTGTTTACCAGGGATAGGAGTGTTTTTAATGGAGTATTTTTTTTTTTAATACATAGAGGTTCCCACTATGTAGCCTTGGCTGTCCTGGACCTCACTATGAGACCAAGCTTCACAAACTCAGAGATCGCTCTGCCTCTGCCTCCCCTCCTCAGCTCTGGGATTAAAGACATGTACCATCACACCCAATTTACCGTGATGTTCTAAAAATTGTGCTTACATATTACGGAGTAATGATATGAGTTATAGAATCTGTCATTATTTACTAGTTACCTTGTCCTGCAACAGCTATCTTACATGTTCCTCTACCAGATACGTTGTGTCTTTTAACCAATACCACATCAACACCAACCCGCTCCACTCCTATCCCTGCAATCACCATTTTAGTCTTTACCTCTCAGGCTTCACATCTGAGTGAGATAATGTCAAACCTGCCCTGCTATGCCTGGCTTATTTCACTTAGCAGTCTGTCCTCTGGGTTGATCTGTATTTTCATAAGTAACCGTATTCCCTTCATTTTAAGGCTGAATGATATTTCACGTGTGTTCAGCCAACAAGTTCTTTGTCTGTGCATCTGTTGATGGGCATCTGAGTTGCTCCTCTAGCTTCAATATTGTGATTAATATTGCAGTAGGGGAGACAGGCAAATATCTCATCAATGTGCTGATTTCAGTTCCTTTGAGTATGCACCCAGTAGTTGGGTTACTGAATCATATGGTAGGTGTATTTGTTATTTCCACATCTCTCACTTAACTGTTCAGTAGACCATAATGAAGAAAGCAGTTTAAACACAGCCCCTTGTACTTGTGTCATGGCTTGTTCATATTTTGGTGGGTCAGGAAGCAGAGACCAGTACCAGAGATGGATATCAACTTCAAGGCCCACTCCCAGTATCCTTTGTCTGTTAAAAAGACCACAGTCCCAGCCTCTGAAAACAGCACCACCAGCTGAGGACCCAGTGTTCAGATAGATGAGTCTATAGGAAATACCCAAAATACAGCAGGTGCTAGTGCCAGAAATATTAGTAAAATGTTCTCAAATTTTGTCTCAGAATATCGAGGTTTTACAGAGTATGTGATAATGATTGCATTGGTTGACAGCAACAGCTTTAGATGGCTTTAAAGTCTATTAAACATGGCTTTGAATCCCAGTTTACTTATGACATTCTAGAAAGCAGGGTGGGATCAGCAGTAACAAAAATGTGGCACATGGATTTTTGAGGAAGAACAATAAAATGAACCTGGAATTGAGTGTAATTGTCAACACAAACCACTGACACTTAAGGAATAAATGGTGCAGAAATGATGCTCAGTTCTTAGAGTACAATGTCTTTTCTTCTACTTTCAGTACAACCTCCAAATAACTGCGTCACCCCCACACACACACACACACACACCCCTTGGACTTCACCTTCTTCATCTGTAATTAATGAGCCATCAAGCCATAATGGCTGCCCATCCCACCCTGTATCCATGTCAGCTGTTACCGGTCTCTCTTTTCCTCAAGTTGGATAGAACTTCAGCATTTCAAAATTTCCCAAACAACTGTTTTCAAAAGATTAAAACTGGTCAACATAAAGCCATCTTTAGAGAGGGCTCTGTAGGAAGAAGAGAACTAACAAAATGATTATATATTGCAGTAGGGTTTCACTAGAATGTCTTTTATCCCGTGGGGTCTGGGTGCTGCAACAATGGCCATCTGCATGACAGAAAGGCTGACTACCCTGATGCTGCTCAGTCCATCCATGAAACTGGATGCAACAGCAGTCCCACTGTGGCGCTTAAGGAGAGTTCCCTGATCCTGAGTTGGCAGGATGACAACAGAGGTGCTCAACAGCAGCAACAGAATAGACACACTTCTCCAGTATAAAGTGAAGCTGTCAAGCAAGGGACAGTTTTCTTCAGACCTCTGTGTATTTAGACCTCGGCCAGAAGGTGCAGTGTGCTCTGGGAGAGAGCCTTCTCTCCCTGGCTAACTCTTCTTAGAACGACCAGCCCAGAGGACTTTCAGTTGATTCCAGATCCTCTTAAATTGACAGTCAAGATTAAGGGCTCTGGTCTAAAAGTTTGGTTGCTTTTAGCTGTGTGAAATAATTCTAAGTTTCTTAGGTAATTTGAAATATCAGAGTTCACACTGACTTTTTCATTTCTTTAGAGATTGGCATTCTAGTCTAATAATGTGTGCACCCATGTTAAAGTCTAAGAAGACAGGAAATATGTCTTTACCTTACAGTTGCCACAAGCACATCTCCACATTTAACCTCACTTGGGGGCCCTTTGCCTTTCAGATCTGAAAATCCACCTACAGACCACTGAGTACGGCAACTTCCTGGCAAATGAAACAAACCCTCTCACTGTTTCCAAAATCGACACTGAGATGAGGAAGAAGCTCTGCAGGGAGTTTGAATACTTTCACAATCATTCCTTGGAGCCTCTGAGCACATTTTTAACCTATATGACGTAAGTGGAGTTCTGCTAAGCCCCAGTGTGATGGGTGACGGCCCCTAAGTTATAAGTGGGACAATGGGCCTACAAGAGTGTCTGTGTTATACCTTCTCTTGCCTGTAATTTTTAAATGCATAAGATTTTAGCAACTGGTAAATTCACAACCTATTCTCATAATTGAGAAGACTTCATGAATACAAAGCTAGTTGTGCAGGTGGTAATTAATCTCCATGTACAATGTTTTTATTTTAATGAATACTGAGTGAGGATAATCTGTGAAGTGTTAGTTCTGAGGAAAACCTATGTAACTCATATCATTTGCAAGGTGAGAGAAAACATCACAAATTGTTCTAAAGACCAGTCTCCTGGCCCCCTTTTCACAGTTGCCTCCTGTCATAGCTGCACATATTTTATTTTTGTCCCTCATCAGTGGTTTCAACCTTTCAGTGTGTGTGCTCCTCTTTCAAAGGGAAAGTCTAGTGCTCACATAGTAATAAATGGCACTTAATATATACCAGAGCTCACATGAGCCATTTGATATAACTTTGTACCACTGTAGCTATCCTAACTAAAAACAAATACAATAGAGATGCTGTGTATCACACAAGCCAAATTTAATTATAAGATAAAAAGCTATAACTAACAGACCCATATTCTACAGAAGTACTTGGCACTTGGGCATGCAATGCACTCATAGACTGATGATGCTAATGCTGGATCATTTGGGTCTAAAAATAGAAAATGAAATAAAAGAACAGGACTTTATATAGAACATTGTGTTCGGCGATGGAAAGAAATCAGGGAGTGTTAATGAATAAAATAAGGTGGGCATTGGAGGGCATTCAAGAAGGACCTGGGAGAAAATTGTGGGGTGTAGAGATAGCATATGAGGGACAAGAGAAACAGTGAGGGCAGATCAGCAGATGGCAGAGGGGTCTTTTAAAGGGACAGTTTCAGCTTCTGCTTTTAGGACTGGTGGTATGACAGAAGTGATGCTGCTATGTTGTAACACTATTCTCTTCCGTCATCTCTACCATCTCTTCTTCCGTCCTGCAAATATCATCAGGTCTGAACATGGAACTAAGAGTATCCAAAATGTTTGCTGAGCTGGACAAAGCTGGATGGACACTAGCTGTTGCACCTGACTTTAGATTGAGGGGAAAATGTGTCAGTTAGGAAACTTGTCACACTATATCAGGCATGTATTTGAATATAAAAAAATGGCAAGTGGAAAATACACCATAGAAATAGAACTACATCTCAAGCTTAATACAAGGCAAACTGTTGTGAACCTGCTCTCATTGGTACCAAGACCAAAAATAAAGGAAGGCTCATGTCTTTGAGAGTTTCTACTATAGCATGATACTGGAGGAGCTTTGCTTTATGAATAATACCATCAAGGAAAAAATGTGGCTGAATTTGTTGCTCAGTATGAGAGCACTTTCTTTAGATTGAGGCGAAGGAATAAGGCATAGGAAAGGCTCTGCACTTTATAACCCACATTTCATAAAAGGAGGAGGAAGAAGAGGAGAAGGGAAGGAGAGAGGGAGAAAGAGAGAGAGAGAGAAAAGAAGTGGGGGGGGAGAGGAAGAAGAAAAATCAGTGGTCATAATTATAATTTTCAAAGAGTTCAAAAGAAAACATTCCCTTATTCCATATATTCCTTTAATCTGCATCCAAGCCCTCTCCCAGTGTAATCGCTTCTTAATTTCTTATGTGTTTTTTCATAAAAATATTTACATGCATATATGTCTAAAAATGCAGGACCTAACTTTCACTCCATATTTCAGATGAATCAACAGCATCTTTCTTTCTGCCCCCTTAATATCTCTTACTGATATCCCAGAGAATATTATTCTCCTTAAAGAACCATATAATTCTGTGTTTTAAATGCTCCATGACTCCATTTACCAGTCATCTCTCAACAAGCAGCTAAATTATTTTCATTTATTTCCACCGTAAAAGTAAATTGCTGTCATCTAATTTCTGTGAAGGCCTTTCTTTTAAGTGCATGTGATCAAACCCCAAGGCCTTATATTTGCAAGAAAAGGCCAATGCTCCCTTAATGAGCCTCATCTCCAGCCTTCTAGGTATGTCTTGAATCATTTCTAACTTCAGTTCATGGCAGGGCAAGGGTTGAGTCAAAGAAATGTGCTACTCTTGCTTTGTTTTGTTTTGAGACGGGTTCTCTGTATCTAAATCAGGCAGCCTCAGGCTCGCTGTGTAGCTCAAGCCTGCCTTGAACTCATGATTGCTTTGCTTCTGGTTATGAATGTGTGTTTTTTAAAAAAACGTTGTTAAATATTGATAAGCTGCTCACAACAAAAACAACACCAACTTTAACCTACAAAATAGTACATAAGAAGACCTTTGTTCTTATACAGTTGCCAGCATTTTGTATTGTTTTTGGGTCAAGGGGTCCCGCTCAAACTAAGGCACTAGCCAAGGACAATACAGGCGGTAAAATTTAAACCCCTACCCAGATCTAGCCCATGGACAGGACAGTCTCCACACTTGAGTGGAGAGAGGGATTTGACTTTCTCATGTACTCTGGTGCCTCACATTTGACTATGTCCCCTGGCGGGGGAGACCTAGTGGCACTCAGAGGAAGGACAGCAGGTCACTGAGAAGAGACTTGATACCCTATGAGCATATACAGAGGGAGGTAATCCCTCTGAGGAACAGTCATAGTGGAGGGGAATAAGGGGAAAATGGGAGGGAGGGGAGAATGGGAGGATATAAGGGATGGGATAACCATAGAGATGTAACAAGAATAAATTAATTAAAATAAAATAAATTTTTGCCATCTGATAGATTAAAAGCTAGCAACTTTACCCTTCGATTTTCAGCTAGTTATGAGTAAAACTGATTATCCCATACTTATTTATTATTAGACTAAATTCATTACCTATTTTATTAGAGCTCATAGATGTATTTAATTGATATGAATTATTTATAAATCAATATATAGTCTTTTTTAGTAATAATGGTTACAAAGCTATTTTCTTGGATTGCTGTGCTGTAATTTTATAGTATTGATTATCAGTGATGTATGTTCTTGGCACTAAACATCAAATTCAGGACCTTGCACATAGTAGACAAGTGCTTTGCTAATGACTATACCCCAGATAGGACATTCTATGAGTTTGATTGGTTGGTTGGTTGGTTGGTTGGTTGGTTGGTTGGTTGGTTGGTTCGTTCGTTTGGCTTGTGTTTTTGAGACAGGATCTCATGTACCCCAGTCTGGTGTAGAACTCAGTATATAACCAAAGCCAACCTTGATCACTTATTCTCCTGTCTCCACTTTCCAGTTGCTTGGATTACAGGCATGTGCCACCATTCATTGCTTTGTCTTTGTTTTTTGTTTGCCCCTTGAGATTGTCTACCATATAGCTCAAACTGACCTTGAATCTGTGTCCTTCCTTACTGTGCCTCCTAATGGTAGGTTTACAGACATTCAACACTGCAGCCAGATCCAGATCTGTAGGACCCTTTCTAAAAAGTGAAGAGAGAAAGGTCTGTCCTGGAAATTCCAAGCATAGGTTTCTACTACTTTACTCTTTACTTTCACACAAAGTCCTTATCTTTGTGGTGTATCTAATCTGCCTGGTTGATCCAAAATTTACAGTCCTCTTGACACAACTTCCCAAGTATCCAGATGACAGGAATATGCAATGAGTTCTTATGACAGTTGACCTTTCAGGGATTGAACCAGGACTACGGGTGTTATAGGCAAAAACTCTACCATTGAACTCCATCCCCAGTCCCTAATATTTTAAGACTAGGTCAAACCATGTAGCTCAGCCTGTCCCTATCCTAGTTATACAGCCGTAGCTGGCTCTGATCTCTTTGCTTACCTAGCATTGCAAATGTGCACCACTACATCTGGCTCCTACAGAGCCATAAGTTTTTCCTTATAGTATCATCCTCAAGTGTGACGCATCAGTTCTAGCAGAAACCTGCCACCTATTATAGAGCTTAGAGGTTTATTTCAATAACCAACTGTGTACAAATGAGGAATGTTGTTCCAAGGTTCTGAAATATTTTTTCTAATAATTTCTCCAAAATGTTGTGTGAAGTCAAGTGCACTAGTAGGAAATATTCTGGGGCAATACTATACCACTGTCAAAGTCAACCCTACGAGAGACAATCTAAATTTAAATTGATTATCTTAAGCTTTGCACATTTTATATGAGATAATTACTGTACATGAGAAACTTATTTTGAAAATGTGGAGCAGATATTTTTAAATCCTTCATAGCAAGAATATGTAAAGGTTTTGCATGCTATAATTATGTGCAGTTTATGAAACAAAGGAACAGATCCAGCAGCGTGTTCATGAAGACTGTTTAATACAGGCTAAGATTGTTTTGTTTCTCTTCCTTCCTACCCAGCACTTTCCAGAAGCAATTCAACTGCTCATCTCTTTTGCTGCTATCTTTAAAAAAAAAAAAATGCTCAAGCATTCAGAGTATTCTACTAACAAGTCAATAAAAGATTTTAATACAGTGACCAGAAAAATACACCCTTTAGGATCTAAGCATCAGTCCTAATCTCTGCCAGTGTAAAGCAAGACTATTTTGATAAACACTGTACCTATTGTACTGAACATAAACAGACTCTTGTCATTACAGCTTTAAATCATAACAATTATTTAGATAGCATTTATATCATATCAGCTGATGAAAGTAATCTAAAATTTATCGTAAATATATAGGATAATGCATGCAGGTTACATACAAATGCTGTGCCATTTTACCTGCATGAACATCTGAAAATTTGGGTGTTTGGAGGGGGAGGTCCAAAATAGTCTTCATCACAGGCACAGGGATGAAGGAAGTGAAAAAAAAAAATCTTAGATTAGAGATGAAACATACTGAAAATCTCAGGTTAGTCTGAAGTAATCATTAAAGATTCATCTATAAGGATAAACCTGCATTCTTAACTATGTAGCCGTGGCCCACAGATCATCTGCAGGACTTGCCTTACACTGTGCATTCAGGTTCTACAGACTCCGGCTCTGCAGTACTAAAACCAGGCACGTCCTCAGCAGTCTAAACAGGGCGTGAATATCTTGACTCAGGGTCACTAAGAACTCCTATCTGAATGAAGCAAGCAAATGCGTCCTCAAATGGTGAAAAAACCAAGCTAGGATTAGGCACCCAGTGTGACAGGCTAGACCACTCAATCAGTCAGGGACACCTACAGGCTTGGAGCAGTAGCTTTGACACTAAAGGACCTGCAGAGAAGGCAGAACATAGCCAGTATTTAAAATGTGCATACATTTCTAGTTCCACGCATTTGTCAGGAAATTTCAAGGTTTTCTTGTTTTTAATAGCTGAGTAATATTCCATTGTGTAAATGTCCCACTGGTTCTTTATCTATCCTTCAGTTGAGGGACATCTAGGTTGTTCCTAGATTCAATGATCATCCTGAGTGAGGTAACCCACGCACAGAAAAACACACATGGTATATATTCACTTATTAGTGGATATTAGCCCAACATAGATGTCCTTTGAGGGACTCCACTCAGTAGGGGATGGGAACAGATATAGGAACCTGTTGCTGGTCTCAAGGTGAGAGTGGTATTGAAAAATGGAAGGATGGAAGCACCCAGAAGGTTCAGGAGCCCCGAAAGGAGATAATAAAGGCTGGTATATCTGGACCTGGGGGCTCTGTACAAACTTTTGTACCAACCAAGGACAATGCATGCAGTAAATCTAGCCCCACTGTTCAGATCCATCCAGAGGACAGCTCATTCTCCACAGTGGTGAGGAGAGCAGGAACTGCCTCTGACACGAACTCTGGTGCTCCCAATTTTATCACTTCCCCTTGGTGGGAAGGCCTGGCACACACAGAGGAAGGGGAAGTAGGTTATCCAGATGAGACCTGATAGGCTGTGGTCATAGGGTCGGGGAGGAGGTCACCTTCTGTCAGAGGCCTAGGGGAGGGGAATAGGGTGAAGGAGGGAGGGAGGGTAGGAACAGGAAGATACAAGTAAGAGGACAACAATCAGGTTGTAGCATGAATAAATTATAATTTTTAAAAAGGAAAAAGAAAAGAAATAAAATGTGTATACGTTGAAGGAATAACTGAGACATGGAAAAAGTATGTGCTTAGAAATAGGAATTCATTTCACATGGGCCTTGGCCTAGACATTAGAAGACGAAGGATAGAAAGAAGCAGTGGGGTTTAAGAAAAGAACCTGGCCAGGTTCAGGGCTTTGATCCAAGTAAAAAACCTAAGAAATAAGGGCGTTCACAAAGATGTTCAAGTACGCGTACTTCTCATGTGCCGATCTGTACCGCTCACTTGATGGTCCCCACCCTATAGGATAAGGAGTATTTTCCTGCTGTGAAACCATAAAACAAAATGACTGAAGGCCTCTGCCTCAGCTGGCTGGAGACCTGAACAATTTAATGTCCGTGACTCTGTGCTGTTTTCTCATCTGTCTAGTGGGGAGTCCTTTGGACTGGTGTGCACACAGTGCTGCTTCAATAACTGTCAATGCTGTTGTCATACATGTTTACTGGGGAATCAGCAAATAATTAGCCTATGTCTGCATGGCTGGTAGCTAAGCACCCAAGTACTGCCCTCCAAGCAGCCATATTCCAGCAGTGCAGTATTCCTTCTTTTTATTTGTTCATTTATTTGACTTTACCTGCTCATCCTTCCTACATCACAAAGTGAGCAGTATGGCATATTTAGGGAGATAATTCTGTTGGTGTTATAAAAGATGTGTTTAGGAGATGAGGCTTGAAACATAGACAATGTAGGAGGAGTTATTTTTTTAAAACTTGTACTAGAAATCTTTACAGCCAACATAAGAAAGAGGAGATGGTGGCTAGGGATTTTAAGAGTTGGATTTCTTTGAACTTAGTGTCCAAAAGGAAGGGATAATTTGTAAGAATTTAATTTTTATATCTGTAGTTGGAAAAATTTCAAAATCCAATGTGAATTAAAGTATATAATGCAAATAAGTTACAATTCATCTCAGCGTTACTTGACCACTTTCTACATATCTTTCTATTTACTTTTAAAGAACTAAAATCACCATTAATTTGGAATGTTAGTTTTTCTATATTCACTGTCAGTTTTCTCCCAACAAAAAATTATTTTCTAACATATTTTTAAATGATTGAATAGCCTTCTCTCTGGTTCCAGGCACTTTAGACATGTTAAGGCTTTATGTTTCCCTTTCCCAAACTCTGCGTAGAACATATTAGGTTCTTATTTTCACAATCAAATTTCCAACAACATTTTGAGATTGACTGACAATAGTGGCAATTGATCTTGCCTATCAATTAATTGGATTGAAAGATAAGTAAAGCACACCTGTAGATGTGTCTGTGAGATTTTTTTTTTCTCCATCAATGACTAGAATTTAAGGACTCTGATCAATTCAATAATTCAATCCATGGATGGATTAGTGTTTTGAATAAACATTGGAGGGTGATGGATCTGGCTCTTGATTGGAGGAAGTGGGAGTCATGTCTCTAAGGGCATGCCTTTACTGGCCCTGTCTTCATGATGCCACAGCTTTCTCCTGATGTGCTATGATGATCAGATGACTACCAGTCAGGTACAGATAGACCAAGCTCTACTTTTGTCGAGCCTTTCTCTGTTCACAAAAAGCTTGAGAGATGTGAGTTGAGCCTGTGTGAACAACTGCAGCTGATCCAGCTCCCCGGCTAGTGTGAGAGGAAAGGCTCTGCTCTGCTACCGCCCTCCCACTGTGGTGGAGTGAAACCTCTGATATGGTGAGCCAGTCAGGCTTTCCTTTGAGGTGTTTTTTATGACAGATTCTGCTGCAGTGATGCAAAGTCACTTACCTCAGCACCACTGTTCATCCCTAAATCTGTGAGTTTCTATCCAGAAAAGTCCTTCCAACAGTATTACAATGGCTCTGCCTCAAATCTTTTACTGTCTCCAGAAATTCCACGGGAGGCATGGAGGTGGCTAAACAGTCTCAGCTGCTGTTGCTGATAAGGCCTTATCATTTAAAGCTCCCCAGCCCTTCAAGAACTGAACAACACCGGCGCTACTCTGCAGAATCAGAATCTGGTTTCCCCAAATTGTGTAGATCATCACAGCATGTATGTTAAGCAAGTACTGCAGGTGAAGACTTGTCCAAGATTCTAAATTTAGAATTGTTTTCAAACTGTGGAAGAATTACTTAAGGGGCAGAATCCAAGACTGTGCTTCCAAAAGGTATGGTTTAGTGAGTCCTGGAACATATCAGCATATCTGCATTTTATTTAATAAGCTTTGCAGGTGACCCTGATGTAGGACGGGGAAATTCTCACAACCCACTGGCTCCAACATGAATCTAAACTATGCTACTTTGGGACCCAAGAAAAAGTCATCTAGTCACTCAAAGCCTTGGTTTCCATCTGATGAAGAAATATCATTTTATGCAATACAGACTTATAAGTCTAATTGTAAAAGGGGATCAGCTATATATTTTGTGACAGAAACTGTAAGTAAAGCACAGGACGTTAGGTTTAAAAATGTTTAATAATTTCAAGAAAAAAATGAGATGTGGTTAAACCAAATGTGGGTCCCTGGGGTGTTACATAAATCACAGATGTGTGAAAATCACCTGTAAATATTTGTGCTTGCACAATAAATAAATGCGTCCATTGTACCTTCACTCAAAAATGTACACTCATGCTGCAGCTAAGGACTGTATTGGTGTTTGCAGTTCTTATTATCACCAAAGGCTGTGGGGATGTCTGGAGTCTGTGCTGGCACCTGAAGCCATGTGGATATCCATGGCCTGTGCTGTAGCCAGAAACCAGGTAGAAGTCCATGATCCATACTGCCACTGACCATACTGCCACTGACTATAAAGGGCAACGAAGCTACGTTTGCAGCAGGGTCATGACTGCAGACTCAAATTAAGAATGAGAGACATAGAAGGCTTTGGTGACAACCTCTCCCAACCCCACCCCATCCTCAAAACAGAAATAATCTAGACAGGAAGCCATTGAAGAGAATGCTTAAAAATTATGATGGGGATTCTGACGTGTAGCTCTTCGTGGTTGATGGCTTCTAGAAGGAATGCAAGTGAGAAGGATTTAGCTATCATTAAGGGTCTGGCCACTGGGAGCTGACCATGCTTCAGTATATGGACAGCACGGATTGGGCTTGAGTTTTTTTTTTTTTTTTTTTTCCTCTCTCTCTCTTTGTTTTTTCTTATTCTTCTTTTGTTTTGGAAGAGGTAACAAGGATAGGGGATGGACCTGGGAGGACTGGGAAGTGGATGGGATCCAGGTGTATTATGTGAAATTTACAACTAATCAACAGAAATATTATGTTTTTAAAAATGTTCATGGTTGGAGATTTAGCTCAGTGGTAGAGCACTTGCCTGGCAAGTGCAAGGTCTTGGGTTTGGGCCTCAATTCTGGGAGGAAAAAAAAAAAAAGACAAAATAAAAATGTTCAAATGTGCTTTTTAAAATGTAGCAAATTTTACTTGCAAATGCCAGCACAATGTTCCCCTGGAAGACTGGGGAAAGGGTAAGCAAAGGTGGCAGATGCCCAAGGCCGGGATTGTAGGATGGGGATACATTCCTATGCAGAAGTAGCTAGGCCCAGGTGAATCCAACAACGAAAACAGAAACCAGTTGAACTAATTCTGCTGCTGAGCTGCTGATGCCAACTGACAATTATCACCTGAGGATTAAGGTGTTAAGGTAGCGGATGTGGAGGAGTTTAGGATGTCATCTTGCTACAGGTCTTCAAGTGGGATACAAATCTGGGCCAAAGGCACTGTCTTTCCTTTGGGCTTTGTCCATGAGCAGCCTAAGAACCAACTATCCACCAGGGGGCGGGGTCGATCCTGGTAACCTAATTTCGAAAGTATTTCTTCTTCCTAGCATTTGCTCAAAGAGATTTGAGGCTGTTTCATAAGCTTGGCTCTC
This sequence comes from Acomys percivali, assembly GCA_907169655.1. Taxonomy (NCBI): domain Eukaryota; kingdom Metazoa; phylum Chordata; class Mammalia; order Rodentia; family Muridae; genus Acomys; species Acomys percivali. The sequence continues at coordinate 98,614,241 of OU015743.1, read as the reverse complement.
AGGGTACTGACTGGCATCTACCTTGGTAGTGATCCAGATATCTGTTGCCCTACTTTTACTTTATCTTCCTTTTTTATTTTAAATTTCAAAGAAGCAGTGTGTTTTTAAGAGTTAATCTTTAATTAGAGTTTAATACTCACCACAGGGTGGAGCATTCATAGACATTGGGTTCATTTAATGTCCACAATGACCATATTGAGTGGCACTAATATTATTAGATTTTTACAAATAAAGTAGCATACTAAGTCCTTGGGGTTTGATCATATTTTTTCTATATCCTCCATGTAAAAAGTTTCATATATATACATACACATTTACTTATAAGCACAAACTTATATAATTAGCCTAATTTTTTGTTTAGGCAATAGTACTACATAATAGACATTGTCAATAAGTTGCCTATTTCATACTTATTATGAACTTTCCAAATAAATACATATAAATGTATTTTATACAAAGAATATAGTATATCCTATTATGTTGGGTGCATCGTAATGTGTTTAATCATTCCTTTTTGCCTATCTGGATTGATTGGTTGGTTGGTTGAGTCTAAAATGTACCTCTGTAAATGTCAGTTAAGCATAAGTCCTCCTCCCTCAGCCTGGTATTACAGGCCCGTGCCACCACCCCAGATTGTTTCATTTCGTTGGCATTTCAAGTGGTTCTGTAACCAATCTCACTGCATCTACACCTGTTCTTTCATGTGACACAATTTCTTTGGAATAGATTCTCAGAAGTGGAATTGCTTTGTCAAAATGATATTCAATTTCTATATTTTAATATTAGCAGATTGTGCCTCTCTCAGATCCTCTCCTATCTACTGGGATCGTTTCTTTTCTGGTTCAGAAAGAAAAAAAATAAGAATCTACAAAATCTGCTCTGAGTGATAACTGAATATACTAAAGATGAGATGACATTTTTTTTTGTTGTTGTTGTTGTTTTTTTTACTGTGGGGAGCCAGCTATGGTAGATGCTCCCAGTCTCTTTAACTGATTATCTAACTGGGGGGGGGGGGGAGAGAAAACAACACTGGTACCATCTCTTTAATATTATGATCATCCTATGGATAGAAAAGTTATGGAAAATACAGGAAATATGCAATTATCATTCCGAGAGAGGGAACTCCAGATAAAGTACAAGGCAGCCAGTTATTTCCTTTACTTTTGTTAACATTATCACTTCACACACTTGTGGTGAACACAGGAAAAAAAAAGTTCATTGTATCCCTGCACTCTAAGCCCAGAACAGTAAAGGAAAGAAGAAGAAAACATACTTGATAAAGTCCTTGTCCTCACACATATGTAAGAATATGGATAACTATATTTCAAATGAACACATTGATCGACTTGCCTAAGGGCACACAGTTGGAAGTGGCAGAATTAGTAGTGGACTCCAGATCATTTGCTCATTAAATATGTGATGACATATTGTGAATGAACGAGCTGAGTATTCTTTACATTCATCACTGTTTCTGCCAGTGTATGTGCATAGAAACCAAGAGACAGAGAATAAACAGACAGACAGACAGAGATCCCTTCTAGCTGGAGACATTGTAAAGATTTATTCTTACTTTATGTGGATGTGTGAGAGCCTGCAGTTATATGTACGTACTGAGTGCACACCTGGTTCCCAAGGATGCCGGAAGAGGTTGTCAGATCTCCATGGAGTGGGAGTTACAGGAAGTTGTGAGCTACCTAATGTGGGTGCTGGGAACTGAACCTCAATCCTTTTTAAGAGCAATAAGTTCTCTTAACCATTGAACCCTCTCTAGCCCTGAGTTGGAAACATTTAAAAAGCTAAAGTGAAAACTTATCTGACTGTAGGCTAAAAGGATGAGATGTGTTCAAACCTTTAGCATCTCTATGTGTCTAAAAAAGATAAAGAACACAACACCAGTGTAAAGGAATTTTCACCAAGACTGGGCACTATCTTAAATACTAAAGATGTTAGCAGTTCTAGAGTTTGGACAATACACAGTTAGCAGCATTCTTGCCTATTATTGTAGGCAGTGCCAAATCAGAGTATCTTTTCCCTATTTTATCTTGCTAGAAGGAAAAAACAATGTGACAACAAAATTAAATAGTTCTGAAAATTAATTTTCACTTCCTCTATTTTAAAAACGAGAAGCTTCAGAGAAATAAAATCTGCTACCGAAAATGCAGAGGGAGCAGAATGTCTGTGAGTGCTGAATCTCAGCCGTGTATTTGCCAGTCATAAAGAACATTAGGACTTCCCCATGGAGCACATCTGGCTAGCTCTGGATTGAGCAATTCCATGACTTATTAAATATTTATCAAGTCAAACTTCCACTTGAAAATTAAGCTAGAAATACAACATGGCCCTTACTGTTTGTGTCATCATGCATCTCAGGTCAGCCTGTTATGAGTGAACCAGTACCTTTCACTGAGGAGTTTTACTGGGGAGTTAAATAAATTGTTCTTAAAGTGTATCAACCATAATGTGTGTGCAAGCGTGCACGCACACACACGCACACACACACACACACACACACACACACACACACCACGCATACAGGTACACACTTCCATTAGTGATCAGTTATACTTGAAAATGTATATTGTTTCTTTCTTTATCTCCCATTGGTGCAAACATGACGTAGGCAGCATATGAAAGAGCTCTGATCATCTAAGACAATTGCTGTCACTGAGTATATAAGGCATTATATGTCTCAGATAGAAGGGTAGAAGAGAACTACAGCAATGAAGCTTGATGGGAAGGTGTGGCTTTCAGGTTGGTGAGCTGCCTCAGTGGGTACAGACACTTGTCTACCACACCTGAAAACCCAGGTTCCATCCCCAGAAACCACACAGTGGAAGGAGAGAACGAACATCCTCACAATGTCCTCTCTCCTCCACACACACACACCATAGTAGGCACACACCCCCATCCACAAAATAAATCAATGTAATAAAGGTATGACTTCCAGGACCAAACCACACCCTAGTCACATGCCTTTATACCATGTATCTAGTATAATCACCAAGTAACACACTGTTCATTTGAGACCAAAGGATGGAGTTCAGACAGTCTTGAAGGGCTTCCATCTAAAAAACTGAACCCAAGTCTTTTTATGTACAAAGGTGATTGTCATTTAAGATGGCCACTAGCAAGCCCTGTTTTCATTTTGGGTTTGTGGGCTTTATTTTAGCATATATTAATTACACAAAACAATGAGTTCATTGTAGCATTTTCATACATGCATATAATATTCTTTAATAATTTCTCAAGGTTAATAATTTCTTTGACAAAGAGACAGATAACACTGAACTTTTTATTTAAAGAAAATGTCACCTAGATCAATGACCACTCAAAGACATGTAGAGTTCAAAGGTGCAGAAGTGGCCGGGAGACACAGACAGACAGACAGACCGAGAGAGGAGAGAGAGAATAAAAGTGGTAATGGGTTTTTCAAAATGCTTATAAATCAAGGACTTGAAACTATTCTCTCAAAACACAACTGGCTCATGCCCTTTTTGAATTTTAGTTTTCTTTATTATTAGAGTTTGCATGTGTGAAAACAGGCACATTCATGTAGATGTTAAATGATAGCTTTGCGGAGTTGGTTTTCTCCTACCACTGTGGGCTCTAGGGATTAAACTCAGGTTTTTAAAAAAAAAAAAAAACTAACTATCTCACCACCAAGAGCTCATGGTCTTTTGGGTGTCTCAGCCTTCTACATAGCTCTCAGCTTCTTAACCCCATCCCTGTTATCCAAGAGAAAGGGCAAATTTTGAAAGGGCTCTTTTAGTTAGAAGTAAATGTAAAACCACACATGAGGAAACTCAAGCTTAATAAAAAGATATAAACATTGTAAACTTTTTTACATTAAAGATGGGGATTTTCACTTTTTATTTCCATGCCTACAGAGGCCAATTTGTGGGAAAATCTCTTTACAGAGTACAAGGCCTTCTTTTATGTAAGGCGTTCTCCTGTGTTTTCTTATTATTACTAATCCTGAGGCTAACCATTCAAAATTGAATAAATATTTCTGTTCTTAAACCGAGGAGAAGGAGTTCTTGTGGACTGGCCTTTAAGTGGCAGAACTGGCCTTGGGATCATGTTTATCTATTCCCAGGCCTTAGTTCCTTCTAATGTGTGACAATCTTGTTATGATTTACAAATTGCTTTGATATGCATGGTTTACTTTAATTTGCTCAGTGGCTTTACCAAGGCTGGCCCTTCTTGTGCTGTGGTGCCAAATTTGTTTAAAAGAATGCTCCATTTCCTTCTGTTTTGACACTTATTTACACACCCCCTTCAATCTTGCACTTTACTCCATTGTGCCATCCGAAGCCTGTGGGTTGCTGAGCCCCTCCCACCTTACCCAGGCATTTGCAGCTGCCATCCTCACCCACTCAATCTGATGACAATCTTCCTTTTAGCACTCCTACCCCTTCAGTCTACTCCCCAAGAACATCCTTCAGAAGTCTGTCCTATGTGTACCTTTTCCCCCCTTCAGTACTGTGGGTCACATTCCAGACTTTGGTACAAGCCAGGCAAGCATTCCAGCACTGGATTATTTCCTCATGTCTGAAAATACAAACTTTCTTTTAAATTGTCTTACCTTCTGCTGAAGAGGTAATCAAAGACCAATTTGGGAATGCAAATGTATGTTTGACCTTGAAGGCAGAAGGAGGTCATTGTCACTTTAAGAATGAAAGTAGTGGTGCTGCTGATAAAAAATAGAGATTCTAAAGAGAGGAGAAGCATATCAGAGGCATTTGGGCTATGTGCTGCTGTGGTTCATGTGATTGTGGTGCCTGTGGGAAAGGGAGTGATCATATACACCAAAAAGAAGTACTTTGAGAGTTTGGATCACAGCTGGGAGCATGGCTCAGTGACAGGAGACTGCTATGACATCTCTGAAGCCTGGTTCAATCTCTAGAACAGCAATATATAAATTAAAAACATGAATCCATTTTATTTTACATTGTAGATCCATAATAAAATTATTTGTGTTTATAAGAAGCAAGGAACATACTCTCAGATCCATAGATTTGACAGTCGTGAGCAGATTTCGCTAGAACTAAAAAGTTCCTAGCACTCTGTTTCTACAACAGAAAAAAAAATGTGGCCATGGATGACATCACTGAGTTGTGGGTACCAAATGAGAATTACAGTAGGGTAGAGCTTTGGGTTAGAACACCCATAGGTACTTCATTCTCTCAGCTGAGGTCTAACAGAAACACTATCTTCTTAGCAAACCCAACTAGTACCCAGATGAGGGCTCTAGCAGTATTGCTCAAAAAGAGGATCAAAATGTTTCCTCAGACAAATAGCTGATTCCAGGGCTGGGACAGGAAATGTGCAGAATTAGTCCGGACTACCTTACAGTGCCAGAAATAGAGGAAGTGCTGGAATCAAACCACAATGATACGGGCATGTGAAAGGAATATGGGCATGTGAAAGGAATGTCAGGGCAACCGAATGAGCTCACAGTAGCCAACACTGGAGCAATCTAAGCAACAAAATAATGGAAGTAGCAGGGAACTACCATTCCAGGTATAAACTAACTACCATGTGTTAATATTGGTGCAAATGATTAAATTAATTAATAAATAAAGGAGAAAGAATAAATCTCCCTTGTAGAATGATTCCTGTAACTATTGTAGATAGTCTGTCCTAAGGGGAGATAAGCAACATTGCTACCTCTTAGGGACACTGCATATGGAGACTTTCAAAAGGTACAACATGCAAAGAGTGAATGGAGCACTTGTTCTTTGGAGAAACCTGCCATATGCTACCTCAGCCAAGATCAAGGTCAACATTAAAGATGAAAAATTATGTTAACATTTATTTACCCTTGATAGGATAGAAAGAAAATGACACTTTATGGGTATTCCTCTTGGTCACCCATAATCTGAGCCTTCTGATAAGACAGATTCTAGCAGTGAAGCCTCCTGTTCCACACCTGATCAGTACTCCTGAAATTGTCAATGGAGATCATCACTGACATGTTTTCCTTATAAATCATTCACCATCCCCCCCCCCACACACACATAACATTTTTATTAATTCTCTGGTAGTTTAAAATTAAGCACTGATAACAATCCCTTCCCAGTCCTTCCAGAAAACATTTGTTTTATTCTACCTCACAACTATGCTGCTGGGCAAATGGTGGCCATTTCACAGTTGCTGTTCATGATGCTGACATATTAATACATTATCCACAAAAGAAAGTTTCACTAACTGAGTAAATTATGACTCTGAGCTGACCTTCAGCAACTCAGAATCTGGTCGTTATTGTACAAAAATACATATTAGTATTTTCAGACTCTTAAAGACCAAGAGGAAAGAATAAGTCATAGACAGAAGGGAAACACTGGAAGTATTGCTGGCTTGAGCTGGTTGTTTTATCTGAACTGGATAAAGGAATTGAAGCTTTGGCTCTGAGCACGGTTGTTTATTTACCCCAGGAGGCACTATGTAGGCCTTTTACACAACCTGAGGAAGTGGTGGATACTTGGAATGGAAAAGAGGTTTCACAGAGAGGCAGGCAGACATTACTGCCAACAAGTTGCTGCCAGATTGGAGCAGGATGACCCCCAGCTCCCGGCACCCTGAGCTGTGAGGTCTCTGCAGTAGACTGCTAGGAGTAAATACATGTAAGTGCTTGCCACATACTAGAAACTCTGGGATGACTAATGTTTACTTATAATTTTTCAAGTAGGATCTCATTATAAGGCTCAATTTGCCCTCAAACTTAAGGTCATTTGCCTCATCTAAGTGCTGGCATTACAGATGTTCTCTACCATGCTCAGCCTAAAAAATGTACTTTTAAGTACTTACAGTAGTTTTGAAATTGGTTGGTAATAACATAACTTTAGGTGTTTTCATGAGTTTCCCAGGTGCCAATATCAGAGAAAGGGGCTAAAACCAGGGATGTTAGTGTAGACTATGAGCCATAGTGAATATGACCCTGCCTAAGTACTGATCCTGCCTTCGACTCTACCTGTGAACAAAATTATCTAAAGCAATAGTTTGAGGGAGGTAGATGAACAGGTGTCTTGAAGCTAGCCACTGTATCCATGGCCAAGAAGATTTATGGATATTCTAGCTAGAGAAAGTAATCTATCTTCTGATCAATGTCCCACCTCCAGCAGTTGATGGTGTTGATGTGCCTGGTATATATGTGTCATGGTAACAAAGAGGGAAGGAGGGACAGGGAGGGGGTATCTCCTAATCACCCATTTCCCAAATGACACTATGAGAACTGGTGTTATTGTCCCCATCTCAGAAACAAGTCTACTCAAAGAATGAGCTGAAGTACAGTTGAATCCAGTCTGTACTACCCTTGCCCTTTTGGATAGGAAGCCAACTTCTGCATTAGCAAAAGCATGAGCACATGCAATACGCACAGGTCTGCATCATCTGCAGACCATTATGTGTGGGCAAATCCTCCTCATTGATTGACTTCAAGTGCAGAAAGTCAGCAGTACATATGCCATTACATTCCAGAGGTGCTGTGGGGAACATCACAGTGCCTGAAGCTTACCAAGTGCTATTAAGTGCTAGCAAATCCTTTGTCAGATAATTTCCTTTGAGCCCAAAGGGACGGTTGAATAAATAATACTACACTAGCATCATTTTCAACAGATAAAATGCATTCTAACATTTCACAAAGTCTAAATTTGGTAAGCTGTTTGGAAAGTTGAGAACCTGTATAGTCAAGTGAGTTTTTTGTTTTGTTTTGTTTTGTTTTGTTGTTTTTTATGAAGGGATAATTGTCTGCTTCAAGAATGCTAGTTAGAATTCTCCATGGGGTAGACTATAGACTTTCCACAACAAAGAAGACCTGCTTTTCCATCTCGAAATGCATTGGTGCTCATTAAGCATGTAATCCATGCACCAGGATCCAGCAATAGCATTTCCAAGTGTCCAAAGTCACTGCAAGGTGTCACTTTTCAAGTCTATATTGTCGTGGCAATGCAGTTTTCCACCATGGTTAAACTTGTGAAACTAGACGGCTTCCGTCCATTCATCAGTGGCCTGTCCCTTCCCCCCTCCAATTTGCCACCTCACTTTCTCCACTGCTTCTTCTGCCTTGGCACCTCAGATTCCCTCTTCTCTCTCACCTGAGACAGATATTAACCTTCTAAATCACAAGGCTCCTGTCCCCGGCAATGCCATTTCCCCTTTACATTGAGGTCAGCTTGTGGTATTAGCTCGCTCTCTCTCCCTCTCCCTCTCCCTCTCCCTCTCCCTCTCCCTCTCCCTCTCCCTCTC
>OU015743.1:98590953-98605984 GCA_907169655.1 Acomys percivali | reverse complement strand
CTCTCCCTCTCCCTCTCCCTCTCCCTCTCCCTCTCCCTCTCTCTTTGTCTCTCTCTCTCTCTGGCCTTCTCTTTTCCCATCCATTAAGACATACCCTGACCAGGTTCTGTCTTTCCCTCTTCCTTTAACTCTCCCACAGGCATACTCCACTGAGTGCTTTTACTATCTCAGATGGTCTCTTAGTTGCTACAGCCTATGAATGCCTATGCCACTGTCTACCTTAATGTACCTGTGGTCATTGACACTCTATAACATTTCCTTATAACATTCTAGAACTTTTTGGAGTTCACTGCCCTGGCTTTCTTCCCATCGAGCCATTCTCCATATCCTTCATCCTTTAAATGCTGAGGTTTTTCCTATGGTTGTACAGAGTGAACACTTTGCATACTGTCTTAGTTAGGGTTTCTATTGCTGTGATAAAACACCATGATCAAAAGCAAAGGAGGTAGGAAAGGGTTTATTTGCCTTACACACCCTGAATGTGAGTCCATAAAGGAAGATAATGCAGGAACTCAAACTGAGCAGGATCTTGGAGCCAGGAGCCGATGAAGAGGCCATGGAGGAATGCTGCTTACTTGTTTGCTCAACCTGCTTTCTTACAGAACCCAGGACCACCAGCGCAGCGATAGCCCTCTCACACCTATAAGTAATTAACAAAACATCCTATAGGCTCGCCTACAGCCCAGTCTTATAGAGGTGTTTTTCTCAATTGAGGTTCCTTACTCTCAGATGACTCGAGATTGCGCCAAGTGGACATAAAACTAGTCAGAACACATACTCTCTAGGGCTTCATCTTCTATCTTTAAACTGCCCTCTTCAAGCCTATATGTTTAGGTTACACTTCTGAGGCTTCCAAGAGCATCTTCTTGTGTGTCTCTTGTGACCTTGAACTCATTCTAAATATCTGCACATAATGAAAATGTCTTCATCCCACATTGTCTCTTCACAACCAAGAGCTCCCCAATCTACTTGTGGTCCTAAACACTAAAGACAGAATAATATGGTGATTAAAAGTAATGTCCTAGAAGCATATAGCCAGAGTTTGGATCCCAGCTGCCCCACTTGTTAGCTATAGCTGCTATCATGGGCTATATATGCATGAGCCACCTTGGGCCTACCCCAGTAATCCAGAAGAAGATGATTGATAGATAGATAGATAGATAGATAGATAGATAGATAGATAGATAGAGATATATCTGTGTGTGTGTGAGGAAGAGAGACAGAGAGACAGAGACAAAGAGACAGAGAGGAGAGAAACAATTATTATTTTTTTCAAATGGTCTTGCATCTGTCTTAAAAACACTTTCTTCCTCCGGTCTCAGTCCTTTATGTAAAAAAAAAAAAAAAAAAAAAAAAATTCACCCATTACAAATCGCCACACTGCCCAGTTAACTGGTTTTCTAATGCTTGAGTATTATTGCAGATGCAGCTATATGATAGACAACATAATTCTACTGATGAATGGGGCACTGCAAAAGAAATCTGTGAAAGAAGTACTAGCCAAGTGTCACCCTTTGGGCCGTTTCACAGAGATGGAGGCTGTCAACATTGCAGAAACCCCCTCAGATCTCTTCAAGGCTGTGCTGGTTGAAACACCATTAGGTATGAATACTTATTTGTGAAATGGCCTGTGAATTTTAGCAGAGTCATTAGAAAATGCACTTCCAAGATGCAACATTTTTATGTATGTAGTTTTATATCATACAGATCCAAAGCTGTGTACAGGAGGTCTAAGCTGGACATGGTGCCACATACATACATATGTAGATGGATGAGGATGAAAGCTGGAAAAGCTGAGGTCAGTCTGGGTACACAGAAAGACCCTAATTTATGAAAACAAACACCACCAAAAAATCATCTAGGCTTGGGGAAATGGCTCAAATGGTAAAGCACTTGTCTTGCAGACATAAGGACTTGAGTTTGAGCCTCAGAACACTATTGCAAAAGCCAAGTGCTATGGCACAGTCGCTAAATGCCATCACTGAGGAGGTAAAGATCCACAGGACTTGCTAGAGTCCTCTAGCCTAGCCTACTTGGCAAGCTTCAAGCCACCAAGAGAGACCCTATCTCAAAAGCAAGGTGGGCAGCCCTTAAGGAATGGCACCTAAGTGTCCTTTGGCTTCTCCTTGTATGCACAAGACATGTGTATGGGCACATATGCATATAGAAACATGTACAGAAATATACATAGACACACATTCAGAAAAATCTTCTAACCTTGTTTTCTTATTTCTCAGATGAAGACAAGTCAGACACTCTGATCTTGGTCATTTATATCCATTCAGATTAGAGATAGGGCCTGGGGCTTGTATCCCAACCTGAAAATCCTTATGCTTTCTACTCAGTCATAGAAATTAAATGATGGATTTAGAAATTCTCAAGTTATGGGTTTCCTTTCTGTGTTTTGTACAATTAGTTCTTTATCCTTTCATATTAAACTCTTATGAAAGTCAGGTCATATCTAGAGAGTATTTCATTTTAAGAAGTTTAGAAATGTCATCTCTAAGAGCTACTTGGGAGCCACTATGAAATTATCTAGATTAATTATGAAATGACTATTTCATTATAACTTAGTACTGATAATAATGTCATTGTTTAAATTATTAAAGGGGATATGTTTAAGCATTATCTAGATGGTAGCAAGTCATTGTTGGTCATGGGGAAAGTAGCTTTCATTTTAATTTAGGGAGCAAGGGATGGAAAGATGTCTCAGAGGTTAGCACTAGCAGCTCTTCTGAAGGACCTGAGTTCAATCCCTAGCACTCACGGGGTGCCTCAAACTATCTGTAACTCCAGTTCCAGGGGAGGCAACAACCTCTTCTGGTCTCTACAGGCACTGTGCATACACATTATGTACAGATATACATACATGCAAAATACCCTATATTTAACATATTCTCCCCAAATTAATTATTTTATTTTGTTTTTATATTTTTATATATGGGTATTTTGCCTGATAAGAACATATCCTATGCATTCGCCAACACTCTGAGCCAAACAAGTTACCCTTCAAGCAGATATTTTTAAAAGGCAAGGGCATGCTAGGTCACCTTTGAGGCTAAGGTAGTGCAAGCTGGTGGAGACAAGGTGAGTCTGGAGTGAGTGATCTGTGAATATGAATATGAAGTGAAGCTCAGTTTGAGAATAAATTTAAATATAGTTTTAGTAAAGATATTTTAGTAAACGTGTTGTGAAGTTTAAATAAGCTAATATGCAACTACTGTTTGCTACAGCAAGCAGTGCCTAGGGTTCATGCACAGTAAATGCTCAAAGTTTGTAATCTGGTTTGTGATTTATATCCTTTGGCTTTCAGCTCCTTTCTTTCAAGATTGTATGTCTGAAAGTACTCTCGATGAACTGAATATTGAATTACTACGCAATAAACTATACAAGGTAATGGCTTTTCCAATTGTATTTTTCTTGTTTGCACAATATAACATAATTGGAGCTCTTTATTAAAAATGTTGCTTTGCCCATTGACCAACTTCTACAATTATTAAGTGATGTATGTTTGGAATATAGCTTTTATTGTTCTGGTTTGGTTTTAGTTATATGAATAAACATCAGTTTCTCCTATCTACCAAGATTTTTAAGAATAAATAGTATACCCTATTCTTATGTACCCTTTGTTCTTTGTCCCAATGTCTTGAGTGCAAAAAGTGTTGGTTAGATGATGGTAAAAGGGTAAATAAGTGTGTGAGGAAAACTACATCAAGGGCAACAGGGAGACACAGTAGGTATTCTGTTTTATATTGTCCATCTCTGCTATAGATCTTGTTATAGATCTCTGATTCTTATAATTAATCTGTCCATGCAATTTGAAACCCATGTCAGTATTACCAACTGGTAGACACTATGTCATACATAACACTGCATGGTCTGACTGTCTGGACCATGTTGCCACCTTTAGAGTAGACTGTGTACTATAAGCCAAGCAAAATCTGCTACTGTACCCTGTCATGAAGTAAATTAACATACACTACTGTGGTATGTAAATAAGCAAAAAATACATGGTCCTCTCAATAGTATTATGTTATACACAGCTTCCTGTTTTTATAAAGAGACTCTTGAACTGTAAAGGGGCACATCTGAGATGTAACTAATAGGACATCATGTTATAAGCACTTACTTCATAGCCTTAATGCACTCAATCCAGTAGCAAAGCAATATGATTGTCCAATTCTTATTCTTCATATAAACCTGAGGGATGCAGAGAGATTAGGCTTCCTTCAGCAGAAACAACTTAGTATTGAGTTAGTGAAGTATTAGAGCTGGAATGCAAGCGCAGGCAGTCAAAACGTACAACCCAGGCTATGCTTTTCCAATATATTCCCACAGTCAAGGCCAGTGTGTCTTAGGAGACTCACTACCAGGGTTCCTAAATCATTTGTGGAGCCCAGAGAAGGATTTGGCACTCTTGTTAGAATAGCTGGAATTAACTATATAAAATAACCCAAGAATAGTGCAAAAATGCTTGTTAAGTAATTAGACATTGTGATGAGAGCAATTTTGTTCTTTTATGGAGTTCTTTTTCAGTCTGGGCCATAGCCATATTAAATCTCTTTTAAATTTACTACAGAATACCCTCCTATGGTAGAAACAATTCAGTTTCCATTAAAACATTTCATAAGCTATGAAAAGATGACCTAGAAGTTTCCAGAAGGAAAATTACTCATTTCATTGTTTAAAAATCTTTCTTCTTTCTAAGTCTTACCTTGAAGCATTCTACAAGTTCTGTAAGGATCATGGTGATGTTACAGCAGAAATTATGTGTCCCATTCTTGAGGTAAGAAGGAGCCTTTGGCTCCATCTTTGCCAAATAATGAGTTTGCATACTTGTCCTTACTTTGACTGAGCTGTATTTCTTTATCTTAGAAATTACCTGACAATTCAATAAGCAATGTCAACTGATATCTCAAGAGCAGCGGTTTTTGTTTGGTTGGTTGGTTGTTGGTTGGTCGGTTGGTTGGTTGGTTTTTGGGGGGTTTTGTTTTTGTTTTTAGTTTAGTTTTTTTTTGTTTGTTTGTTTTGTTTTGTTTCATTTTTTGTTTTGTTTTGTTTTCTTTTCTTTTCTTTTTTTCTTTTTTTCGAACCCAGAATTGTAGCTCAGCAGTTGAACACTTACCTAACACTACAACTTATAATATTCCAAATATATGTTTTTTAATTCAATTGATGGTAGAGAGACCTCAAAAGACTTGCTGTGGTAGAAGAGAGCATTGAAAGGTTAGCGATGTAGCTCAGAGGGAGAGTATTTATCTAGAATGCACAAGCCCCCAGGCTTCAAGCCCAGCCCTGCCAGGGAGAAAATGAGGGAGAGAAGGAGATATAAAGAGAGAGGAAGAAGGAAGAGGGAGGAGAAAGAGGAGAGTCTCCTATAATCTCATGCTGTCTCAGACTGTGTTTAGGGGTGATCAAAGAGCAATATTTTTAAACTTTTTAAATGATAGTAGTTTTCACTATGAAGCTACACAGCCATGCCAAAAGTTTTCAAACTAAAGGAATAAAGAACATTAAAGTATAAAATAAAATCCAAAAGAAAACATACCCAAGTAGGCAGGAAATAGAAGCACGCGTTAGGAAAAAGGAAAGCTCTTGATGGGTACAGCCCTTCCCACACTGCAGGTAGTATTTCAGCCTGCAGACGTGTGCAATGGAACGTGTGCTTACAAGCTAAGGAATAAGCTAAAAATAAAGGCAAAGCCTGGGAAATGAATAGATAACTTGGATGATCCATTATGTTCAGGCAGAGTCTTCTCTTCTTAGCCCGGCATTCGAAGTGCTTCCTGAGTTCTCCTCATCTCCCTGTCCATCCCGTTTTCCAGTGGCTTCCCTAAGTTTAAGTTGTGACAATCCTCGGAATGTTACCTGCTCCCTCCCTCATGCATCAACCTCCCCTGGCACAGCGTCTGCTGCCTGCAACACTGTCTGCAACACTGCCTGCCCTCCCATATTTCACTGTTTAAAATTCTAACGTCTTACAACTAGAAAGAATATCTTGGATGGCTACCCGCGTGTTGTTTATTTCAAGGATTCTTCTTGCCATGAGCAATCCCACTCACATTTCTTCTCTTATTCCTGCAAGTTCTAAAATGATTTACAAGACTGGTTATATGCAGGAGCCAGAATGTAACTGCTTTTGCTTCTAAATAAGGCTACCTTGCTTCTGAGCCACCCATAATTTCCATGAGAGTAATCAAAAGGACCAGTGGAAACACTCACTCTCCTGATGATAAGAAACACCTGTTCTAACAAAAGCGTTCCATTAGAGCTGTTGCAAGCCTGTCTTTGTTACTAGCTAGTAAGTGTGGAAAGTAATGAATGACAGGGCACAGTCATTCTTTTCAGCTTTCTTGTGCTAGTGAACAGCTGTGGAATCTTGTTAAAAGGCAGAGTGTGGTTCAGTTGATTTACCTTTAGACTGTGGTTTGAGATTCTGCATTTTTAGTAAGCTTTCATCAATGTCAAAGCTACTAAGCCATGACTTCAAGAGTCATCGCTGTTGAAAATATTGTAGAAAAATAAAAAAATGATGAAACCAACAGACTGCTCTGTTAGATTCAGTAGGTAGTTAGAATACTCCTATGTGACAGGCACTGAGTCCAGAAATGAGCAACAAATAAAAAAGAGATGGTTCTTCCAAGTGTTAAAAAGTAGGTAGTGGGAAAATTCAAGGACAGACTTCAAAATGACATGGTAACTATAAAGTCCAAAGGAAGAAAAGGAGGGGACCTTGAGGGGGTGAAAAGAGACATGGGAAGAAAGATTATAAGAGCCAGTGGATGGAGAGCAGGCTGTTGCTCCCATGAACTCACAGTAGTTGTGGTTATCTATACAAGACCTGCATAAGATAATCTCAGATCAAATCCCAGGAGAGAGTGAAGAAGAGGCCCTGAGGCCCAAGCCCTAGCTGCTGAACTGTGGGCAGTCGATGTGGCTGCTTGAGAAGAAAGAGTTACTTTTCTCTCCGAGTGTGGCGTGGCCGTTGGTAGGTTCCCTAGGACTTGCTGGATGACCCTACACCCATTCATGTATGCTACCACAACCTGGACTCAGTGGGTTAAAAGGTTTTGTGTGGGGGCGGGGCGGGCAAAAAGGAATGGAGGAAGATAGGATATTTAACATGGATATAAGGAAAACTGAGAGACAGCAGAAACATGGGGAACAAAGACAGAGGAAAGAAATCTCTAGAAAGACAGCACGATTACAGGAAGCAGGATTGGTAGAGCTCAGTGGCCTGTGCTGTTCAGCACAGTCGAGAGCACACATTGACCTACTTAAGGATCATAAGGAATCAGGAAGATAAATCACCCCCCAAGCTGCACGGCTCTTAGCTACAGAAACAGAGATGGCAGGTCATTAAAAAAATCCAAACCATGAAAGTACAGATGGCATACAGTATAAAGTTTAATTATATAAAGTAAAGGGGGCTAGGGAATGTGGCTTGATGGTAGAGCCAGTGTGACTTGGATGAGGCCCTAGATTGGATCCCCAGCATGACAGAGAATAACGGTAACACCAACAATAGTGACAGCAGCAATTAGAAGTAGTTACTAACATGTAGAGATGCACACTCCTGTTGTCCAGACACCCCAGCAGACATTTTCACTTACATTGTCTTTTTCCCTCCATGCTGCACTATAGTGGCATTTTTCTCACCTTTATGGAACATAGATTTATAACTCTGGTGCCATATATGAAAGCAACATGTGAGTAACTCATTTCAGGGAACCTGGGAAATAGAGCTTTGGTAGCATTTCGATAGCCATAGCTCATCGCAGGCTTGCACAACTTTCCCCAGCAAACAAATTTCTCCCATTCAAGAGGAGACTAAAGAGACATTAGGAACACATACCTACTTTGTAATTCGACATGGGAAGTAGAAAACTTCAGAAGTGCAATTCCGCACGTAGCTTGTTATGTAAAAGACTATTAGATTTGCTGCTTTTATGTCTTTCTCCTTCAGTTTGAGGCCGACAGACGTGCTTTAATCATCACTCTGAACTCATTTGGCACTGAGTTGAGCAAAGAAGACAGGGAGACCCTGTTCCCCACCTGCGGCAAGCTGTTTCCTGAGGGGCTGCGTTTGTTAGCTCAAGCTGAAGACTTCGAGCAGGTGAAGAGAGTAGCGGACAATTACGGGGTAAGTGGTTTCACCAACACGCTGAGTGCTTCGCAATACTTCAGCCCTGGACCGTTGAGAAGCGCACACACCCATGTAGACACTTCAGCCAGAGTTACATCCAGACGGTGGCGAGCGGTGCCCCTTGCAGTAATTATGCCTCCCAGAGAAACACTTCAAATTTCCAGTGCAAGCCGGTGTCTTTTAAGAGTCCTGCTAAGAAAGCCCTTGTTTAAATCTCCAAGGAGTGGTTATCTGAGCACTTCAAGAAGTACCTTTTAAAGCAAGTCCCCCAAGAGGCTGGGGCAAGCTCCTGGAAGTGGGAGTTCATGTCAAAATTACATAAAAGAACCTGAGCCCAGTGTTCCTTTCCAGGACCCACAGGAGAAACAGACTGTCTATAGGGACTACAGGGGAATATGGGATACGTGTGGGGTTTCCCACTCCCTTTGCTTAA
Source organism: Acomys percivali (assembly GCA_907169655.1). Taxonomy (NCBI): domain Eukaryota; kingdom Metazoa; phylum Chordata; class Mammalia; order Rodentia; family Muridae; genus Acomys; species Acomys percivali. Next base: position 98,597,405 of record OU015743.1, on the reverse strand, counting down.
TGGCAGAAACGGGGAGAGGAACAGAACCATTTATTCGCTTCTTCTCCCCCTGTGCCCAGCACTCTAAGCCAGGCTGGAGCTCCTCATACATGATTCTTCTCCTCACCCAGATCCCACTTCCTCAGGCGTGTGGGTAGTCACGTGTATTAGCCTGCACTTCACTTCCTTGGCTTAAGAATGACACTGGTGTTTCCTCGTGGGTGTCTGAATCTTTCTATGGGGCATCCAGCAAACAATATACATAAACCCCCTTAGTAACCCATCTATAATTGAGAGCAACTCTTCAGTATAATATTAACATTTGAGCTTCTCCCCTGTTTCCACTCCTTGTGCCCTTGAAATTCCATGAGGTGAATCAGTTGTCATCTCAAGAAACCCACAAACATATACCGGTCAGACTGTAAGAGTTCACTGAGCCCAGTGTATTTATGTGTGACAATGACAATGTACATTAAGAAAAATGGAGCTTTTGGCCCGTGCTTGTAGCCCTGAGTAAGCTCACAAATTAGAAAGTGAGAATTTCAACTACCTGTTTGGATTTTGGGGGAGGAAGGTGGTCACGGTGTCAGGAAGTTGAAGGCCTGATCAAAAATATTCAGACCTTCAGTTACAAATTTTCTTTAAAGCACACACGTACACACACACACACACACACATGCTCACACACACATTCTCTCACACATGCACACAAACATGCACATGTGCAATATCAATATCTATTTTCTAAGAAAATATATTTATATGCATTTGTAAAAATTGAAAAGTCTGTTACATTTAAGCTCTTGTCTTTGTTTTTAAGGTTTACAAGCCTCTGTTTGATGCTGTAGGTAGCAGCGGGGGAAAGACCCTGGAAGATGTTTTCTATGAACGAGAGGTATGGAAGAAGTGGAAATACCATTTATATACTGTTGTTGTTTGCATGAGATTTAAATGTTTTCTCACTTGGAGTTTCTTTTTATAGTTCATCAGGACAATTTATGTGAAATTATGTGCAGCTGCAGGGTTCTGGCACTCTAAGGAAGTGATAATACACAATGTTTACAGAAAAGCATCAATTGTCCTGATGAAGAATGTGTATTTAGTAGGAGCTGTAGAAGTGGCTTTTCCATAGTTAGAAAACTAGAAAAGGAAAGCCAGCGTGTCCTCACAGATACTAACTCTTGTCAGTTTGGTCCCTCTTACTCCCTGATCCATGCCACCTACAGAAAGTGTTTTCCCGTAGTTTAAACGCAGGTCCATGTGTGAAGTTGCCTCTGCCCCCCAGTGTTGGTCCAATTGCACACTACTTAAGAACAAATAAGCACTATACAAGCCAAAGCCATTTCTAGCTTATTACATCACAAATATAGTATTTTCTAGACAAGCTAATGGTCCATGTCATCTCTTTCTTTCCTTAGGTGCAAATGAATGTGCTGGCATTCAACAGGCAGTTCCACTACGGTGTGTTTTATGCATACGTAAAGTTGAAGGAGCAAGAGATGAGAAACATTGTGTGGATAGCAGAATGCATCTCGCAGAGACATCGAGCTAAAATCAACAGTTACATTCCCATTTTATAAGCCAGAGGGGAGGCCTCAAATGCAGAAAAACATACATGGAGAAAGGAAATTATTGGGGAAAGAAAAGGGCTATCTCATTATCTAGATTAGATAAAAGTAGGTCATACGTCATTTCCATAAATTGCATGCCCACTGGAAGTCCAGTAAACTGAACTTGAAGCAAAGTATTACTTTCTTGTTTTTAGAAACCCTTAATCATTTCTTTCATGTTTATGTCTCATTGCTCACTGGCCTTACACAATCATTTTAATGGACCCTATAACACCTTTTCCTACTCTCACTTAGTCGTGTTAAAATCATACCTAAATGGGTATTTCGCTCTTCCTTTTCCATTCTTCTTCCCAAGCTCAGACACTGAGTATCTGCTTTATCTTCTGGCTGTTCCTTCCATGCAGTCACAAAAGTGCAAAGCCGTGTGTGGCCAACACTGCCTTCCTTTCCCCCATGACTGTCAGACAGGTAAGCCTGAGGAAGATCGATTCCCAGGATACAAGTGTAAATCTGTTAATAAATTAGACTCTCATGTATATACATACATGTATATAGATATGTATGGAAAGAAAGAGAAACAGAAAGACAGAAAAATGAAGAAATTATATAGATTTCTTTACCTGTGGTTCTGTCAATTTATTCAAGAAGAAAATCCCAATAATTGTACTTGTTCCTTCAGAATAAACGAGTCGCAAATTTAGTGTGTTTTTTTTTTTTCATAAAGCCTGGAACCAGTGCAGAAGCTGCTCAGAAAAGGGAAATAGCAAAATATGTCTCCAATTTTTTCTCTAAATAGAAAAGGTGTTCTGAGATATAGTCTGTGCTTGCTCTGCTTCAAGAATCACATGCGTTATACAGGGGGAGGTAATCCCTCTCAGGAACAGTCACAGGGGAGGGGAATAAGGGGAAAATGGGAGGGAGGGGAGAATGGGAGGATACAAGGGATGGGATAACCATTGAGATGTAACAAGAATAAATTAATAAAAAAAAAGTAAAAAAAAAAAAGAATCACATGCATGCAGTCAATAAATATGATGACTCATCAGGTAAGAGCTTGCTGTCAATTCTAAACACATGACTTCAATCCCTGGGAGCTCACAGGGTAGAATGAGGGAACTATGTAACCTTTTAACCTTTTCATATGCACACACACACACACATACACACACACACACACACACAGAGAGAGAGAGAGAGAGAGAGAGAGAGAGAGAGAGAGAGAGAGAGAGAATTTGACCATTTTTTATATAAGCATACTTATCAAAATGCATAAACACACTGTCTAGAATAGTATCTATCCACTAAGGGCACAACATTTTTATGTAGAAAAATCATTTTTAAATATAAAAAAATAATGATCTGCTGAACTAATAGGAAAGCCAAGTGCCTACTCCGTGATGCAGATACAATGTTCTCAGCTGCCTTGTGTTCATGCCACCACACCTTCTCAATTGTGGTGGACTGTACTCTCAAACTGTAAGCCAAAATAAACCCCTCCCTCTCTAAGTTATTTCATCAGATATTTTGTTATAGTGACAACAAAGGAACTAATACAGAAAACTGATGCTGAAATTGCTATGTGAAACTTAATTATATGATTCATAGATCTTTGGAGTTGATTTGTGTGAGAACTACAGAGGATTTGGGAGGTACGGATTAGAAAAGCGCTAGGATGTTCTAAGCAGTGTTTAACGGGCCAGGCTGATATGAGTTTGGAAAAGCTGAATGCTAAGAGAAATGCAGACGGTGGAGGCCCATCTCTGGTGAGCACTCCGATAGAAACTATCCATGTGAAGTTCTGCTTGTAACATAAAAACTTGACAGAAGCTGAATTCAAAGGGAATTGGTGTGTTCTTGGTTGAAGAAATTTCAGGACAGGTTAATATTCAGGCAATGTCATGGTTACTACTCACTGCCTTTATCAAGGTCTACAGCGAGAGAGAAAGCAATAAAGACAGACAGCCATGAAAACATGCATTTAGGGTAAGAAGGCATGTGAACAAGTTTGAAATTACACATAAGGTAGGTGTAGACAAAGGAGCTCTATTTGCTAAAAGGATTAGCACCATTAAAGAGAGAACTCTTTGGCTCTGCACCAGGGCAATTAGAAAGATGCCCTAAGGGCAAGACCCAGCTGGTCAAAGGATCCAATCTATGAATGTGAAGGTTAATTTGAAAGGTGCATACTTGAACTGAGAATGCCAGGAGAACTGAAGGGACTCTATGCTGAAAACCAGTTCCCTGGGGAACTTGTTGTTGTTGTTGTTGTTGTTGTTGTTGTTGTGTTGTTGTTGATGATGGTGATGGTGGTGGTGGTGGTTGTTATTGCTTATAGGTTCATTCTCAAAAGTACAGAGAGACATGGGCCAGAGTTTGGGAGACAGGATACTTCTTAAGCTGGCAGAAATTAGTTTTTACAGATAAAAAATATAAGAATGAGGGAGCCAGGCAGTCTTGCACCAAGAATCTAGAAACCTACTGAGGCCAAGCAATTCCTGGAAGCATTATATTCCCCATAATGAGGTTCTGAAAGAAAACTGTGAGTGGAAGGTAAACGCCAAGTTCCGATGGAGACCCAGAATGTTGTAGGTGCCAGGATTATGGGATGTCTGCTGAAGAAAGTTATAGACACAGAGGGAACCAATCCAAGACAGAGATCACAGGTGATGGATGCAGCAGAGCTAGAGAGGCAGGGATGTGTAAGGAGCGAAAATTATTCCAGTACGAGCCCCAGATGCTAGATATGAGAAAATGATGGTTGGCATTTTCCTTTCTGGGTTTATATATTTCTTTGATAGTCTTCTGTTCTTCACTTTTTAAATGGAAACATTTATTCTATGACATTAGATATTGGAAGTGTGTAATTGGATTTTTAATTTTATTTTATAGTGGCTTTATAAGTGGTACATTGTCTTGAGTCTTCCGAAGAGACTTTGAACCACAGCAAACAAGGAGACAAGAATTCATTTCATAATCTAAGAGAGGGGTTTTGGTTGGCTGGGTGGGCTTTCTGTTTCCATTTTGTTGTTGTTGTTGTTGTTGTTGTTTTATTGAGCGTGTCTCGATCTGTGGCCAAGGCTTTGCCCTTGATCTGCACAACTTTGCCTCCTAGGACTCAGATTACAGACATATGCCACTACACCTGATTCGTGCTGTTTTTGAAGCTGAGACCTCCACTATTCTTTTCCTCACCCTTCTCCCAATGCTTCATTAACCTCTCAGTTGCCATCCGCATCATCTGTAGTTCATCTTGGAGCAGTATAGCCTAGTAAATTCTACAGCCTTGGTTCCGTCCAGTCGGCAGTCCATACTACCTGCTGATTTATTCCTTCCACGGACTACTCACACCTTAGCCCTTCTCATTCCTTTTACACTTGCCGCCATTTTTTCTCCACTTCAGCAAGTAGAAGTACACACACACACACACACACACACACACACACACACACACACACCTAAAAAGTATACACTACCTTATCAGAGGGCATCATTCTTGGTGTTTTCACCCTTTATACTTTACAACAGTTGAGTCCAGGAGTTTTTACGTCATTTTGGATGACAACATGGTCATAAAATATGTCTTATGTATACACACACACACACACACAAAAGAAATGCAAAAGTTATATTAAGGGCCAAATCTCCACTCCTAAATCATTTCTTCTTTACGTCTTCGTTATTCCACTTGGGCTCTCATCAATTATTCCCCACCTGCTCCTCTGTCCTCAGTCACCTAGCGATGTAGTTTCCAGTTTCTACCACTTACTGAGGGCATGACTGCTAAGAGAAGTCCAACCCACAAGAGAGTGGTTCAACGGGGATTGATGTGTGAGTGCTTAGGCTAGGAAAGTGAATCGGCACTGCTTTTAGACAGTAAAAAGAATACGCAAGCATATCCATGGAAGACCAGATTCACAAGTGTAGAGCATGAGCTCTACAACCGTGGCTGACACCAGCACCTACAGGGCTACATGTACTAGTGCTTAGCCTGTCTTTCTAATAAACTGTAACAGGTACATGGCTTTCCTACAAGCAACAGTAACACAGCACACGGCTTTCTCACTAACAGTAACATGATAGCAGCAGAACCGCCAATATTAATTTTGTTCTTCAGCAGTGAAAGTCATAACATTTATTCTGTTGGTGCTGGGAATTGGAATTGTGTGCTGAGCATATGCTTACCACTGACTTACACACTTTCCTTACCTTTTGAACAGCAATTTTACTTTTCCGTAACTTATACACTGTCTCATGCTCACAGATAGCAGTAAGAAAACTAGGAATGTTAGGCTTGTCTCAATGGAAAGGATGTGTATACCTATTTTCCACGTAGAAGGCTGGGAGTAGTTGTCATTAATAGATAATCTGTGCTATCTGTAAGGCCGGGCCACACTGGGACCCCTATATTATTATATTAATCAGATCCTTTCTTCCTATACCTTTATCTCGAGCATGGCTTCTAAGTCAATAGAGACCATACTTAGGGGAGATGTCACATGTACGTTATAGCTTGGTGACCTCTATGCTATCTGTAAGACCAAGACCACAACAGATCTTCCCCTAGACCCTTAAGCTATAGAACCCATCTTTATGGAAGAGGTCATATGTGCTTCACAAAAATGTTTCAATGAAGTCACATGTTAAGCTTTATTGTGCATATGGGATTGAAATCATTGTCACCAGGAAACTTTTTTTCCCCAAAATTGCACTGTTCCTAAATATGTCTAAAATAAACTGCATGGCTGAAGACGTTTGAGCCAACAATAGCTAACTAAGTCCCGTTGAACTGGATTCCTTTCTTGCCTCATTTGGATCATTATTGTACTAGCCATGACATTTGTGGAGAGTCCCATAACACACACACACACACACACACACACACACACACACACACACACACAC
>OU015743.1:98562688-98590943 GCA_907169655.1 Acomys percivali | reverse complement strand
CACACACACACACACACACACACACACACACACACACACACACACACGATTTGCTTTTGTAGGTTTTCTAAAGTTAAAGCATCCAATTATCCAACTTGAACTTGGCTATTAAAGCTGAGATCATGACTCACTGTATAATATACTGTCTGCTTTACATTTGGGGTGGTTTCCACTTAGACTTTAAGACAATTTTGTTTTTTAAGAGAGGTTGCTAATGTCTTTTGGGTTATCTCTGTAGTATCATCATGGGCTGTCCATTAGGTCACTGGGGCAAAAGATATTTTAAAAAGGAAACAGACCTGGGGCTTGTTTTGTTTTATTTTATTATTTTATTTTTTGTCTGTTTGCTTTGTTTTGTCTTGTTTTTTGCCCTGCTGGAGATCAAACTAGCTTTATGCATGCTAGGTGACCACGATGGCACTATGGCACTACACCACATCCACAGTTAAGACTTTAGTAATATTCATGATTAGCTTTTTCAATTCATTAGCATATTTCATACATTTGAGAGACCAGGAAGCTAAAGGGCCACAAATCTCCCTCCAACAGTCTAGATTCTGTGAGTCTGCATGGGGTTTACCCTGGTGGTGTGATATCTGTAGTTCATGCTGAATAAATCATTCAGAGCCTTAGAAACCTGTCAGCAGAAACATCTCAGGGGGACAACAGGCAAAATCATGCATATAAATCTAAAGTGCTACAAGAAATTAACACCGCAGTTTATTCCCCATGCTGGGTGTAATTTATGAGCTATTAGTCTTACGTTAGTTAACATTGGGCACTTAATGTCAGTCTTTTGAATAAATTTAAGAATTTGGATTCGCATGTTAGTTTAGGAATCTGATGACCACTAAGACACATTCTCCTAGAATAATGAGTATCTTCATAGCTAAAGAATTTTGCCTGAAAATCTGTGACCTATCTGTGGTCTCTAGGGTAGACAACTCAATGACAGAAGCTGAGAAAGGGAGAAAATCTCAGGTTAGGGAGAGGTGGATGGAAAGGATTTTAATTTTTAAAATAATTGGCCTGTTAGATGAAGCTAAAAGTCTGGGTTGACTCCCCAGGCCACCGGGCAGTAGGAGAGAACGGACTCCACAAGCTGGCCTCTGACTGCCCCACCTGCACTGTGGTACCCTCACCCACCCCAAAATAAATAAAAGGCAACTGCTCCTTATATTTCTCTTACCCAAGGGCACTCTAGTGATCAGAGCAAGCAGGCTCCAAGGAGGGGATCCCGGTTTAGGAGGAAAAGTACTCCACACTTGGCCAACAAAGTAATGCATGTCAGTCATGAGGGGGGCAGATGCACTGAGGTCACAACCATTTTGAGGTCCAACCAAATTGGAATTATAATCCAAAGTGCCCATAAACTGCCTCTTAAACTTGATACCTACAGTGGTCCTGGTTTTTTGCAATATTTTTTCATCAGTAGATAAAATGTTATGAATTGGTTAAGCTAAATGCTGATAAGAGATATCTCATGAAGCCTAACTCGAGAATGAAATGGGAAAGTAAGAAAAATGACTTTTGAGACTTTATTGTCAGAGAAAAAAGAATGTTGTTTCCCCCTACTCCTGGAGATGAACCAGTTCTATCTTATAGTCATCTATTCGCTTAACGCTGAGTGAAATGAGTCAAGGGGATGACTAAGAGTGGCCACAGTCATGGGACTGTGTCACTAAATGCTAGAAATGCTAGAAATCTAGGTAAGACAGGCAGACACTTCAGTCTATCCATTTCCAAAGGGCAGCACAAGCCCCTGTGTTGAGGAAGTGGCCTCTGCTGTTCTGGGTGAGGTCATTTTCAGGAAAGACTGTGGCGAGAGTAAATTGGCTCAAATCGGTAGCAGCTGACACTACTGACCCATGCCTGAGCCCCACAGAGAGCCTGCACTATGCACAGAAGTGGTTTAAAATGTGGGAAAGCAGCAGGAAGGAAAAAAAAGGAAGCCTCTGTAAAAACAAAACAGGAGAGCTCACTTCAGAAGAAACCTCAGTAGAGCATGATTTAAAAAAAAAAACAAAACCCTCCAGCTTAGAGTCATGAGAACTGCCCACTTAGAGAGATAGTATAGTAAAAATAGACAAAAAATCTCTCACTTATGCCAAATGAATAGCAAACCGTCTTTTGTCTCCTTTTAAGTCAACTTAATGTTTGAGCAAATTTTGCCTCCTTTCCCTCCTTCTTTTTCTCACAGTTTTTGGCTTTTCCTACACTTTTTTTTTTTCATTAGGAAAGTACAGGATAAGCATGTAATATTACTAGAGACAATAGACTCTGAACAAGAAAAGAAGTGCTACCTTTACATGTAACTCAGAGGCACTGTGAAAACAACAAGGTTCAGCCTCTGAGGAGCCAAGCAGCCAGTGCCAAAGCTGCGGCTCAGCATCAAAGGCCCCGAAGCAAGGCCTTATGCACTCCCCTGGGACTTTAAGAGGGCTCAGCTCAGAGTCTAAAGGTTAACAGGGACTGATTCCTACCTCTGTGGAGGTGGTTACAGGCACAACAGAACAGCACTCCATCAAGTGGACCGTATCTACCTATTGCATGAACTTATATAAACTGAGACTATTTTTTAGACACCCCCACCCCTAAAAAACAGTGAAAACAGCCCCATTCAGTTTTAGGAATGTCAACTGTAAGCCCAAAGTCAGAATTTAAGAAAAAGATTTTTAAAAATATTCACTGGGGGGGGGGGATCACTAATGGGAAAATACATGACACATTTATTTTTAAATCCACAGTCTCTCAGCTACTGTGTCAAAGCGCACAGCTGTGCCTCCTGTGTGAGGCAGAGTAGAGATGCTCATCTCACAGCCCTCAGGGTACCACCACCTTAGTACCCTCTCACTGGAATTACCTTTTCCGCCTACCACAGGGTGCTGTACCAATATTATCATTGGATTCATGTGCAGTGATGTGAAAAACAGCTAAGCAGTGTTAACCAAGCAAATTAGAAAATGAGTAACAAGGCTTTTCCCCAAGAGATTGATATCCGGACCTGCAGAGGCCATTTTTATGTGGCTGTGGTACCCTTTGTGGACTTCAAAACACCTGTTCTTCACAATTGGGTTTGTATGTTCTTGAGAGACTAGCATTCATTGCATTATCTGCATCAGGATGAGGCATTCTTTGTCTTGTAGCAAAATCTGTTGTTTTTAAAGAAAATCCCAAACATTCTATTTTACCAATAAAGACTCAGGAGCCAGATGCTGGGGTTAAAACCTGCTAGCTCAGAGAGGCAGGGAAAGCACCCAGCTGACCTTCCTACTCAGTCAACATCCCAGAAGGAAAAGCCCTCTCTCCTTCTCTGCACTGGCTTAAAAACCATTCAAACTGAATGGCCCTCTTTTCTACTTCCTGTACATCCTTCTATCCATCCTCCTGATTTCCTCTCACTCTTTTTTCCTATGTTCACACCCTGTCAACTCGTTGCTTGCTCCCCCTCTTGACCTATGGCTGACTTTATTTAATCCTGTTTACAGAAAGCTCTTGGATTAAAGGTGTGTGCTAGGGCTGAGCCACACCACAACTAGAAACGTATTTTTCCAGTCCACAATCTCAGGGTTTACAGTGTGATCAAATATCTTGCAACAAAAATCCAAACTGAAAACCGACAAAATATCTCCATGAATAAACTAACATATATGATTTTCTTTAAAACCAGCTTGTTTATTATTTATTTATTTATTTTTGAAAATAGTAATTTGTTAATAACTTTAAAAACTAATGAGCTATAGCAACCAGGTTTGTCAGTCCTCCCAACAGAGAAAAAAAAAAGAGAGATTCGTTAGATTTCAGGGCTTATTAAGTCTATGGCAGGAAATCACTCAGGGAGCTTCTGAGATTTTGTTCAGCAAGTATTTCACAAGATAGTCTATTTTCACCAGAATACTGCTTCTTCTACATCTGTTTCCTGATTCACTGCCCAGGGAAATGTCTCAGCTTAACTGGGCACTGGGGTTTCCCACCAGGATCCTTAGAGCAGACACCCCACATCATCCTGTTATACTAAGTTTGTGACATATTTTCCCTCCTCCAACTGTTGCAGGTTGGCAATTTTCATGCTTAGGAGGGTGTGTGTGTGTGTGTGTGTGTGTGTGTGTGTGTGTGTGTACAGGCCCCAAGTCAATGTCAATTCATCTATTACTCTCCTAGTTTTTAAAACAAGGTCTTTTCCTGAACCTGGGGCTTGCTGTTTTGGCTGGACTCCCTAGCCAATGAAGTCCCAGGATTGACATATCTCTCCCCTTTGACATATGCACAACTCTTAAGCAGGTGCTAGGAATCCAAACTTAGGTGTTTGTGCTTTCACAGCAAGTTCTTTACATATTGGCCATCTCCCAACCTATGACTAGGAAATAGTTTTTTTTTATTTTACACTTTTAAAAAATTATTTTAGTGTTGTACATATACTTTTATATTATTACATATATATATAATAGATTACCTATGGCAAGAAGAACTGTGAGACAATCAGGAATTACATAAATATTACCTTCTTAGTGTTCTGGCTATTTGTATTTGACAGCCTTGAAGAAGAAATCTTTCCAATCTTGGTGCATTTGAATTTCTGAATGTAAATAATCAATCTCCATCACATATTGTCATTATCAACTTAGAACACCTATCTAGACCTAAAATCATCTTAACCCCTAAACAATTAAGCTTCATTATAAAACTAAGCTACCTGGTCTACTTTTATCACAAAAATATACATCTTAGGTATAGCAGATAGATATGACTCTATAGAAAGACAAGGTCTTCAAAAACCCCAGAGACATTTAGAATATGGCATTTTAAGAGGTTTTTTTTTTTTATTACTTTAAAGATTTATTGACAATGAGACAGGTTAACTCCTAGCAACACCCAGCCTACCTCAGAGATGATGAGCATCAAAGAACCTCTTTATGGAGATGGCTTCAAATGTGGCAAATTAGCCCCTGGGCAAAAAGTCCTCATTTCTACCATAGACAGAATTCTGCCTAAAAACAGGCAAGTTTGGATGCAGGCAGAGTCGATGGTCAAACTCTGCCAAGACAGAGTAAGCAAGTCCTCAACAGTTCCTGCCTCACAAATATGTCTGTCAGATATATTGGGCCAGAAGGCTGAAGAAGATGCTCCAATGTTATAGAGAGTTTTGGGTGACTATTCAGGTAGAAAACTGTCTCTGTCTTCTTTTCAGTTCCGGAACCTGCAGTTCCGGCACACTCAGATAATCAAGTTTATTCCTTCTCAAGTCTCTGAGGGAGTTGAAGACTAGGAAATACTTTTAATTAGAGAATTAAATAGAATGGTCTACTCTGTGGTATAATGCTGTGGCCACAGATCCACCCTACATCCACAACAGCCTGCTTATGTCTGGCTGTGGTCATCTTTGTTCAGGCTTTACCGAACCCTAGGAAACTGGAGAGATGGTTCAACAATTAAAAACACTTAGTGCTCTCCTTAGAGTACCCAGTTCAGTTCCAAGCACCCACATCACTTAACACATACTTCAAGCCTCCACAGTCATTTACACAAACATACACATACCCACATGCAAGACACAAACATGCACATCTTTTTTTAAAGGTGTAGCCCCTGATAGATCAACCCTACTCCAGTAGAAAAACACACATCAAAGAATACATTGGCAGCACAGATGGACTTTGATGGATGTAAGGAGAAGACACAAAATCTGGTAGATAAGGATGGGTGCATGAATCTTGGAGGAGTGGAGGGGCAAATTTGATCAAAACACATTGTATGGAATTCTCTTTTTTAATTAAATTTAATTTTTATTAATTGAACAGCATTTATGTTTATATATACATTATATTATTATACATATTGGAATTCTCAAAGCAGAGAGAGAGAGAGAGAGAGAGAGAGAGAGGGAGATCTTATTAGAATCCATTTGTAAGTCATAGCCTCAAAAGATAATTGATTCTGTGAAAAATAAGACATCCTGTTAGATGAACCTAAAGTGAAAAGGGAAATTATTTTCTCATGTCATAGCTGCACCTAGTCTTCAAAAATATCAAGAACCATATCTCTGCCTTTTCAATGACGTGTCAAGGAACTCAGTAGCAGCTCAACACACAGTCTACATGGGACCCAGCCCAGTAGAATGAGTCCCTCTTATACAATAGCAACAAAATATGTTATGAACTTTTTCTTGTAAATTACTAGAAAGGTAGGAGTACTGCCAGCTTTAGTTATTCACTTCGCAAATGCTTGTGCATTTGCTGAGCACTAGGTCATTATGCCTAGTGTAACTGAAGACTTCTAGTTTAGAGCAATACTCTCACTGCTCAATCATAATTTTGACGTGTGTGATGATAGCATCAAAAAGTTGGTTTATTGGAATTTTAAGTTGTAAATGTTAATAGTTATGCTGTGACCTAAGTCACTCTCACTATGTGTCTTAGTTATGGTTTCTATTGATGAGATACACACCATGACCAAAACAATTTCAGTAGGAAACGATTTATTTCATCTTAAATTCCAGGTAACAGTTCATCATGGACAAAAGTCATGGCAGAAACTCAAGCGAGGCAGGAACCTGAAGACAGGAGCAGAAGCAGAGGCCAGGAAGGATGCTGCTTACTAGCTTGCTCCTCATTGCTTACTCACCCTGCTTTCTTATAGCATCCAGAACTACATGTTCATGAGTGCTAATGAGCTCTCCCATGCCAATAATTAATTAAGTAAATGTCCCCACAGGCTTACCTATGGGCCAATCTGATGAAGATATTTTCTCAATTAAGATTTCCTCTTCCCAGAGGACAGTATCTTGTACCAAGTTGACAAAACAGCAATAACAAATGTACCATATAAAGTTCAACAAGTTCTCAGCTCTACTAACAAAAAATATTTAGGGTTATTATTATTATTATTATTATTATTATTATTATTATTATTATTATTATTATTATTTGATGTGTATGTATGTTTTGCCCTAGTGTATAGCTGTGTACTGTGTGCTTAGTGGCTTCAGAGACAAGAAGAGTACATCAAGCCACTTGGGACTGCATTATTAATGGTTGTGACCCACCCTGTAGGTTCTGGGAACCACACCCAGGTCCTCTGCAAGAGCAGTCGCTACTGAGCCATCTTTCCAGCCTTCAAAATATTTATATAACCTACCACCTAAATCCAATCTTTTATCATCTTTTGCCTAAATCAGGGCCACCGAATTCTAGCTTGTATGTATTCTTTCTCTTCAACACACTGTCCTCTTGACAATTGAGAGAACTTTCAAAACCAAAATCCTGTTAGTTCCTTATTTAAAATTCTTCCATGGCTTCCCATTTTATTCAACATTAAATCAGATATTTATCATGATGAACAAAGTGGAGAATAGTCAGGTCTTTGCCTGCCTTTTTGTTCTTTTCTCCAGCTCACATCCATATGTCCACACCTTCACTCTCACCGCTCTTTTCTGGGATCACCAAACCCCTGAGCTCTGACACACATTTTGTGGCCATCATACAGGTTCTTCATTATTTCAGAATTTCTTATCCTGGATTCTCCCTACTTTTAAGGGTGTTGTTGTTATTGTTGTTGTTGTTGTTGGTGGTGGTGGTGGTGGTGTGTGTGTGTGTGTTATGGGGGTGTATCCTTGTTTGTGTGGGGGAGTGTACATCCATGTGCATAGATGGATGGGTTTGTATACCATGGGAATTGTGTGGAGGTCAGAGAACAACTTTAGGGAATTCTTTTTCTCCTTTGAGCCTTACACAGATTTTAGTGGTCATACATCTTTACCTGCTGCACTCTCTCCCCAGTCCTTCCTTTAGGCTGGAGTGTCACTGTGTTGCCATGCTGCCCAACCTCAGTGGATACCATTCATATCTTCAGAATTGTGCAAGTCTCTATTACATAACAACACTGCATAATGCCTACTCAAAACCTCCTCCAAACATAAGGAGGTACTTTGTAGTCCCCCTTCGCAGAACACTCTGTCTTTGCCTAATAGCTACAATCACAGTTTATAACAAATACTCTTTTTGTTTTATAATGTTGGTCTTTCTTGCTCATCTAACTGTGTTATTTGAAGGGAGATAACTTATCTTTTAGATGATTGCTCTATATTCAGTATTTGGCCCGTAGCCTGGTGTCTAGTAGCATTTAAGAATATATTTTTAATGAAAAATGAACAGATTATTCCCACTATAAGGTTTAATTTAAATCATAGAAGAAGGGGTAAAACAGTAGCTAGGCAAATGGACCTATAATTTCTAGTTGCATACAAACATTTGGCTACCCACATGTAAGGAAGGCAAAGGAACTGAAACCCAAAGACTACCACTCCCCTCCTCAGTACCCACAAAGAAACGCATCTTCAGGACCCCACAGTGGTTTGACCCAAGACTTTGCTATTTTCTTTACTGATGAATGACTTGGAATCCCTGCACTGTTCACCAAAATGTGAGCATCTACCATGTGATTGTTGAGTGAACAAGTTCCTATCTGGGACAATTCCTTTGTCAACACAACTGACTACTGGACCAAAGGAAGCAAACAAGGACCCAGGATCTTCCTTAAGTAATGTATTCACCGGTTGTAGGGGTTGAGATGGAAGGGATAGCCAAATTACTCTGCATCTGCAGTGACCAGTCAGGCATCACCCTACCAGGTTTCAATACAAATACCTGTTAGCTAGAAACTGTTATTCCCATGACCTACAAGCAGAAGTATCTGCAGATGACAATTGAAAGAATGGGTAAATTCATTGAGATTGCTTTACGATGCCTCCTCTCCCCTCCTGCAAATGCCAATCCAAAGCTGACAATGACCCTCAATCCAGTTTGTTTACCTGTTCAAACAATTAACATTTACCATGTTTACTATGTGCTGCCAATCTTTCCTAATTATATAACATTTATTTGGTTGGTTGGTTGGTTGGTTGGTTGGTTGGTTGGTTGGTTAGTTGGTTGGTTTGCTGAGTGAACAAATTCTATCTAGGGTAATAACTTTGCAAGCACCACCATTGACCACCCCACCAAAAGAGGCAGAAGTGAGACTCATGATCTGCCTTAAGCACAGTGTTCACTGAGTGGAGCAGTAGGGAGGTGGGCAAGATGTCCAGATATGCAGTTACATTTAGCATCATGCTGCCAGTCAGGACTCAGTAGAAAGATGCATTAGCTAGAAACAAAGCAATGAACAGTTTTCTTCACTTAAATATGGAATTCTTGGGGAAGAACGGAGGAAGGAAGAAAGAGAAGGAGGGACATTTTAATATAGATTCATTTAAGTCTAGGTTAAGATTAGGAAGCAATGTTCAATACATGCTGAAAACCATATGAATTCAGGCCTGTAACTGCAACATTCTTTCAGAATGAGGAATGCTTGAACTACAAACATCCTATATCAGGGCTGTTTTCTCAATGTCATCCTCTTTCATCAATCACTTGGAATATAAACCAGTTCCTTATGCCTCTGTGAAAACCAAGAGCTTTGAGGAGGCACCACGGTAATGAAGTGGTTGATTGGCTCCAATTCTGTGGTATACATACACAAAAATACCTGTGAAATAAAGACTAAGTCAAAAAAAGATGAACACTTTGGGTGTGTCCTTACATTAGAGATTCAGTTTATTCATTTATTGCTGTTTTTCAACCATTATTATTCATATACTTTCTAAAATCTACTTGGTAGCCATGAAGAAACATCCCAATGGGAGGATACCTCAAATACTCTTGTTTTCTTTGTTATAGAATAACAGAGGTTTGAAGATAAAGAGGTTTGAAAGAGAAAGAGATTACTTCAGAGGTCATAACCTTTCTTCACAGTCTCCCTTTAGGGTCACTAGAAGGTGTCCGATCTCATAGCAGCCTCTCTCTTGGCAGCCTCTTACCTATCTTCTAAAACAGATTGCCCCCACTCTACTAGGAAGATTCTAACTGATAAAGTCCTTACAAATAATGCTTCAAAATTCTTCTTGGCTATGAAGCAAATAAATACAATCAAGTTCTAAGAAATCAACTAATTAGAACAGAAAGAAAGTTAGTCTATGGATCAATGGAATCTAAATATATCATTTCTGATTTCTGCAGCCATGAGGCCTAAGGCAAGTTACTGAATTTTTTGGATTCAGTTTCTCCATCTGTGAAATTAATCTAAAGATAGATAGTTAGTTGGTTAGTTAGTTAGTTAGTTAGATAGATGATAGATAGATAGATAGATAGATAGATAGATAGATAGACAGACAGACAGGTAGGTTTTGAGGTTTCTATCAGATGTGAATTAAGTAATATGTTTAAAGGTTAGCACACAGGCTGGCATAAAGTAGATGCTCAATAAAGGATCCTTTGTACCCACTTAGTCCAGCCCTGCATGGCAATGTCTTATACATGTGGCAAGCTCATTCATTCAGCTGAAAACACTGACAAAGGGAACATCACTTCCTTTCTGGTTCATAGCATGGCATTGTTCAAAACAGTATACCTGGTTGTTAAGAAAAACGCTGTTTGATACTGATATTGCAAATAGACGCATAGAT
Source organism: Acomys percivali (assembly GCA_907169655.1). Lineage (NCBI taxonomy): Eukaryota > Metazoa > Chordata > Mammalia > Rodentia > Muridae > Acomys > Acomys percivali. Next base: position 98,580,448 of record OU015743.1, on the reverse strand, counting down.
AATTGGTATGTATGAGTGGTTGGTTGATTGATTTAGTCTAAAATTATTTCAGTTTATTCCAAACCCACAGAATTGTAGGTTAATTCTAAACTACGAGAATCCCGTCTTCCATATCTAGCTGACGCACACTGCCTCATTCCCTTTGCACAGTGATTTCTCCTGTCACCAGCCTAAGACTTCTTTTCCTAACACCCTAGGGCTGTCCCGGACTTCTCTTGAAATTTCAATCATTTATCTTCCAATTTCCTTTCTTCTTTGAACACCCAAGTCCTTCCTGATGTTGTGTGCTACCATGACAACCAAGCGCTTAGTCACATCTGTCTTATTGCCTGGGACTCATGGCTCCTTTTCCTTCACTTTCCTCCCCTTCTATGCCTCAAATAAATCTGATAGAATTTTAAATATACATAATGCATTCTCATAGAAGTTTATGATTTTTCTTTTTTTACAAAATGTATGTGTGTAAGAGCTCATGCATGTGGGTGCCTCTAGAGACCTAAGGAGAGGGTAGGATCTTCTGGAGCTGAAGTGCCAGGTAGCTGTGAGTGGCGTAAGGTGGGTGCTGGGAACCAAATTTGTATCTTTGGAAGCATAACAGGGCTCTCAAGCACTAAGCAACTCTCCAGTGTCTATTATAAACGTTCACGGGACTGTCTCATTATATTTGTGAAGAGACGCCTCTACACAGAATATGAAGTCTTCCTAATAGCTCAGTATGCCCCACTCTCATAAGATATAAGATGAGGTTGCTTCAGTGTTTACTAAGCTGCCTGTGGCTGTTTGCTTGTGTCTAAGTGACTGCAAACAGGATCCCATTGAGTAGTCGGCTGCATACTTTTTCTGATTTTACCCCTGCTTCCTCACTGTCAGTGTCATAGGAGTTAACTGTGTGTATGCTTTCTCCTACCCTTTGTCTATAGCATCCCCTTAGATGTTGTTTACTGGGAGACATGTGTTGCCTGCTCTTTGATCTCTTCCCCTGGCAGGGTGCCTTAGCAGGCCACAGAGGGAGGGGAGGCAGGCAGTCCTGGTGAAACTTGGTAGGCTGGGTCAGTTGATGGGGGAGAAGACCTCCCCCTCTCTGAGGATGAAGGATGAAGTGAGGACAATTGGGGGGGGGGAGGGGGGGGGGGGGGGGGGGGACCAGAAGAAGATGAAGGAGGGGGCTACAATTGGGATGTAAAATGAATAAATTTAAAAAAATAAATTTAAATTAAAAAAAAAAAGATGGAGCTTGTGTTTAGAATCATTTCTAAAGTAAGAGTGAATGGGGATCAGAGCAACCTGGAAAACCCGCACTTTGTCATGCTGCGCTGAATTCCCAGTGTGCTCTTTAGCTTGATGGATTATTCTGTTTCCGGGGAGTTGCAATTACTTTGTTAAGTAACCGCTGAGTATGTGAAGGATTGGAATAATATTATCATTGTTGACAGGAAGTAGTGATCTGAATCAGCAGAGAGATATGTCCTCTAAATGGGTATTTTAAAATGTCTTGTAATAATATATAGGAAGACTGGGTGCCGGACAACCCCTCCCCCTCACCCCGCACTTCAAACTGTCTTATAAAACCTTGGATTGCTTCTGTCCACTGAATAAGTGTGCAGAATCAAAAGAATACAAGATATTTTCTTCCCAATGTTCTGCCAAATCTCAGCTTGAAGTTAACAATCTGGCTGACTGCATTTCCACTTTCTCTTTTATTTGGATAAAGTTGGAGGTTCCTGTTTGTCTACTTCACTTCATATTGCTGTGATAAAAAGCATGACCAAAAGCAACTTGAGAGAGGAAAGAGCTCATTTGGCTTATACATCCTTTAATGCATAATGGATTCTGCCCATTATTGAAGGAAACCAAAGCAGGAACTCAAGCACGGCAGGAAGCTGGAAGCAGGAACTGACTTAGAGGCCTTGAAAGAATGTTACTTACTGGTTTGTTTCTCATGGCTCATTCAATTTGATTTTCTGTACAATCCTGGACTACTTGCCAACAGGTAGCATAGTGCCCAGTGGCTTGGGTCTTCCCACAGCAATCATTAATTAAGAAAATGCCCCCAGAGTCTTGTCTACAGGTCAGTCTGGTGGAGACATCCTGATTGAGATTCCCTCATTCCCAGATAACTCTACTTTTTAAAATACTAACCAGTACATTATCATGCATGGTTATGTTTACAAAGAGGCCATATTGTATAACCTCTCCTCATTGTGTAGAATGAATGTTATCGTGTTCTTCTAAGCTAATTAGGTAGGAAGGGCTCACTGCCAGCTCTTACAAAAATATCAGACTGAATTTGGACTGAATTGTCCAAATGGTTAGGTTACTGAGGGAACATTATAAGCCAATGTTTTTTCTAAGTTAATGGAACTTTAAATTTGAAGTTGAAAGTCTACTAGTATCCTCCTCCCTCCCTCCCTCCCTTTCTCTCTCCCTTCCTTCTTTCCTTATTTTATTTTATTTTTATTGGACAGGCTCTCCTTATGTAGCTACAGTGTTGCCTTAAACTCATAAATTACTGTCTTAACTTCCCTCCTAAGTGCTAGAATTACAGGTATGTACTGACATGCCCAAATAGAAAGCCTATTTTTTGAAAGGTAAAAATGTATTCACTTGTAAAAATCATGAAATAAGTGACACTTAGAATAAACTGTCACTCCTCCTCCCCTTGCCCCTTAACATCTGCAGGAGGCCAGAGAACAGGACTGGCTCTGCCCCTCATCTGCAGCAGCACTCAGGAGACTGGGCCCTGCGCCTCAATGAGCAGCACAGTAGTACATGTGAGCAGGCTCAGAGGATGTGAGTGTGGGAGAGCTGGACCAGCAACTTGTCTGCCATGGGGTGGAATTCCCCCAACTCCCCTCCTCCTCACAACCTTTGTCACCTCTGGCAGATGGGAGAGATGGCCCAGTTCAGTGCGAAGGCCCTGCATCTTGCCTGGGCAGGACAACAAAGCTGGTTCTGATGGTGGGGGGCTGTGGCATTAGATGAGCTAGCAGGGATAGTGCTGGAGAGTTTGCCTGGTGATGTGAGTGCAGGAGAGCTGGCGAGTTGATCAGCTCAGCCATCACTCAGGCCCAGATCCAGTGCTTTGAGCTGGCCCACCTTAACATCGAATCCATCTATGAAACTGCTGGAGTGCATAAAGAGCCCTGTCCTGAAGATTCAAAGCTGCAGGATCTCCATGACACAGGACAACAAGAGGGTATCTGAAAGGAGTCCCAGTGAGGATCCAGTACTGATAGTGTAGCAGAAGCCAGAGGCCTTGAACCAGATCCACGACTCATTGAAATGAACATTTGCAAGCTAAGAAGTGGGGACAAAAGCGTATACTGTGGGACACACTGTGACACACTACAGTTTCCACAATGAGGTGGTTTTTTTTTTTTTTTTTTTTTTTCCTTTTTGAGGGGAAGTTGCAGGGCAGAGGGCGAGTAAGAAGGGACTGAAAGATGAGTGGGATTTGGTTGCATAATGTGAAATTCACAAAGAATCAATAAAAAGTTAAATTAAAAAGGAAAAGAAAGAAAGAACAAATCATACCTAATGCTAGTGAAAGTAAGGAAACAATATATATGAGAACAGAAACCTGCTTTTTCAAAAAAGAATGCCTATTCAACTTGAGTCCATGTGGTTTGTGGGAAATACTGCTGTGAATTTGTCTTTGCTCAAAGAGCTTCCTGCTGCAGGTTAACTAACCTTCCCACTAACCCTCACAGCATGGAATCGGCCACTGTTAGCCCTTCTATGGTTAGTGCTTAGGTTAATGTTGATTTATCTGTAGCCAAATAAACTGACTTTAACTGAAATGAGGGAGTATTCTAAAAAGGGCTTGCTCTCAAAAGAGTTGGCTGTTCAGAGTCAAATGGGCATCCCTAAAAACATGCATATAAGTAACATGTGAACTCAACAGATCCTATTTGGGAATATGTATTTACATGAAAATAACAATTGATGAAAAAGAGGCCATGAATCTGAAGGATAGTGGGGTGGATTTATGGAAGGATTTGGAGAGGAGAAAAGGAAGGAAGACATTTAGTAATTAAATTATAATCTCAAAAGTAAACAAACAAGAATTTTTTAAAAAGAAAAGAAAAAGCAGGATATAGAGCCAAGGAAGAGAAAAGAAAAGGAAGCAGATCTAGAGACACAATCGGGCCTAATTGTTTGGGAACTTCTCTGTTAGACACCAATGACTCAGCTCACAAAACCTTGTGTTTCTTCACATCTCAATTCATTTTTTAAATGCCTGAGAAGGGAATAACCGATTGGCCGAGACACATTTAGCATCTCTGCCCTTGGATTAAATGCCAAGGACACGAGCAGAGCACAAAACTGAAGGCAATATCAACAAGCCCTCTCAGAAAGTGATGGTATCCTCAAAGCCAACTCCAGTTTGGATTCATCATTACTAGCAAGCTTGTAACTCTATTTGAGCTGCTCCGTGTGGCTGTACGCAGAACAATGGCTTTCCTATGCTGCCAGCTTTTGCAATGATTGCCTTCAGCATTCTTTGTAAGCACATAAGCGTGCTTGGAAGAAGGTGGTACTCTTGGTGGAGGAAGATGAGCCCCCCTCTCAAGTAGGAGAAGCAGAAATAAAAGTGCAGAGCACCAGAGCAGACAACAAAGCTTTTAGGACCTGTGATGATAAGCGTCAATATGTATATTCTTGAAGGCTTTTTGGGGAAACTTTTCCAAAAGGGAGTGTGTTTGGGTTGAATTCAGGATACATGGAGTTTGTTCTGAAATGGGAAAAACATGTGCCCTATAGGAAAAGTGCATGGCAGAGCATACACTACCTGAAAGATGATTTGGGAACCTTAAATAATTCAGAACTGTTGGGACTTTGAAATATAAAGATTATAAACTCTGAGCCTGGAGGGAGACACAGCACAGTTCCTAAAGTTTCTATTATGCAGCATGAAAACAAATGGGCTTGACGTTGTAGACAATGCAAAGTCTTTGTAGGCTTTAAGATTCGGGGATGTGATAAGATGAAGACTAGTTCTGGAATAACCTTGGCAGCAGCAATGTAGAGGAATGTTTGAATAAATGAAGGTTGGAGCTAAGACTGATGAAGTGATCTCCAGTTTTCTCTCCTGGGTAAAAGACTGTATAGTGAAGTCATCAGCTGAATTAAAGAAACAAGGAGAAAACTGCAACCATTCCGAGGCCAAGTACATGCATGAGTTTGTGATCAGAAAGGAGAGAAAGATGGAGTTTTGTATTTCTGAGTCAACAGTACAATATAGCTGTCCAAAGGGTGGCCTTTGATGTACAACACTTAGATCAAACACAGGTGCAGGAAGGATTCTTGAAGACAACGATAGAGAACAGGTAAAAGAAAACTGAGTTGGAAGATCAAGAAGAACAGGGAGGAATAAATTAACAGAAGAAAGCAGAGGAATGGGACGGAAGGGGGTCTCAAAAAATATATCTACCAGCTAGGATGACGTATAGCAACAGGTGGCAGTTCTTTCTCTCATAGTATAGGTATGGAGTTAAGCAGCTGGTCCTTGCATTAGGCTCCCTTGTCATCTGATTCTTTTTACATCTGCATCTTATAGTCGAAGAGGGCTCCTGAAGATCCAACCCAGGGCTAAGGAGAGCAACAATCCCTTTAAAGATCGTTTTACAACTCTTCAACTTATAGTTGATCGGCAGCAGTTCACCCTGCGGCTTCAGCTGACTTCAACAGAGACTAGGAAGTGTAGGCAGCTCTGTTTCAGGGAAGAAGAAGAGGTAAACGGATTCCAAGAAGCACCTAGTTGGATATTAGTAGGTTTGAATGGAACTGGGACAGGATCCCTAACCCATAATCAAAAGCCTGTAAAACTTAAGGCTGAAACTGTAGGACTTCGATTACTGACCAGAAGACCCAGACCTGAGTTCTATCTCCAAGCCCTAGAGGAGACTAGAAGGCATTCAAGAGTCGTTGTTTTAATATGTGTGTTCTAATCTGTTCTAGAATGAGATAAATGTGATTTATGCTAGCTTGTGTTATGTTAGCTTGACACAAGCTATAGTAATCTGAGAAGAAGAAACCTCAATTGAGAAAATGTCTCCATAAAATAAGGCCTCAGGCAAGTCTGTGGACATTTCTTTTCTAATTTATTATAATTTATTCAGATTACATCCTGATTGCTATCCCGTCACGTCACTTGTATCTTCCTATTCCAACCCTATCTCTTCTGCTCTATTTCCCTCTCCTAGACCTCTGACAGAAGGGGACCTCCTCCCCCACCATATGACCACAGGCTATCAGGTCTCTTTGGGATAGCCAGCTACCCCGTCCTCTGAGTGCCACCTGGCCTCCCCACCAAGGGGAAGGGATCAAATCAGGGTCACGAGAGTTCATGTCAGGGGCAGTCCCTGCTCTCCACACAATGTCAGAGAATGAGCTGTCCATTGGCTAGATCTGAACGGGGGATCTAGGTTTACTGCATCATTGTCCTTGGTTGGTCCAACAGTTTGTGTAATCTCCTCTGGGCCCAGATCCTTCTGCCTTGATGGTCTCTTTGGGAGGATGAAAGAACCCAGAGGGTTCAGGAGACCAACAAGGGAAATTTTTTTACATTAGCGATTGTTGCAGAATGGCCTAATCCATTGTGGGTGGGGCCACCCCTAGGCTGGCCTACAAGAAAGTAGGCTGAGCAAACCATAGAGAGCAAGCCAGTAAGCAGCACTCCTTTCTCCATGGCCTCTGCATTAGCTCATGCTTCCAGGTTCATGCCCTGTTTGAGTTCCTGCCTTTACTTCCTTTAATGGCATACAGTGTGAGTGAAATAAACACTTCCTCCCTAATTTCTTTGTTCACAGTGCTTCATCACAGGAGTAGTGACCCTAAGACAAGACTTGACTCCAAAATTAGCAAGAAGAGATGAGGAAGCTCTGTTGACATTATTAAGACAGAAGTCCATCAAGAGGCCATTACAATTTTAAACATAGATATCAAATATGGGCACAGCCAATTTCATTAAAAAAATGTAAGGATATAGAGGTATAAATTCACTCCAATACAATAATAATGAGAGACCTCAACTCAACTCTCATCAATAGACAAATCAAGCCAATAGAAAATCAGCAGAGATTATCTCAGTTAAATGACACAATAGATTGAGTGACCATAAGAGGCATGGACAGAACACACCCTACAATGTAGAGCACAAATGCCTCTCAGAACCTCATGGTCATCTCCAGAATAGATCACATAAAGGACACAAAGCAAGCTTTGAAAAATATAGAAAAACTGATTTTTTTAAAAAAAGATATTCTACCTGACCATAATGGAATAAAAATAGAAATCAACAGCTAAGTGAAATGCAGAAACCCATGGAGATTGATTAGCACTCTCTTGAGTGCTGAGGGGACATTGAAAGAAAAAAACTACAATCAAGTAAAAATAAAAACAGCATAATGAAACTGGTGAAGTACTAGAAAAGCAGTCCAAGAAAGGCATTTGTAGGTGCAAGCATCTATATTTAAGAGATGGAGGGAGTTCAAATAAAGTGCATATTAAAGCCCTGAAAAACATAAAACAAATCCAAAATCTGTAAACAAAGGGAAATAATTAAGATCATGTCAGAAATTAATGAAATGAAGAAAACTACAAAGAAGTATTGAAATAGAGTTGAATCTTTGAAAAGATAAACAAGATCAAGAAAGCATCTATAAAACTGAGCAAAACAGAAAACAGACCCTAAAATTAGATATGAAAAGATTAATATTATAACAGACATGTAAGAAATTGAGAAAAGTTTGGGGAAAAAAAAACCTTATTTTATATTAGACTAAATTGGGAAACCTAAAAAAAAAAAAAAAACAACAACAACAAAAAAAAAACCGATAGTTTTCTAGATGGCTATGATCTACCAAAGTTAAACTAAAATGAAATTGAATAATTCAAACAAATCTATATCAAGTAACAAGGTGGAAGCAAAAATAAATAAAAATTTCCATCTAAAAAGTTCAGACCCAGACCCAGATAAATTCAAACTCTGTCAGACCTTTAGAGAATTTAGCACCAAGGTTTCTCAAACTGAAGTTTTGAGTGGAGGCCCTCTTGCCTCCTACCAAGTCCTTATGGCAGCCTCCCCCAAGAGTGGAGTGCACAGACAGGAAAAGATACAAACAGGCCGTGTTTAGTTTATTTGTCAATTCAGGAGTAACAGACTTTAAAGAGACAAAACAACGGAAAACAGACTGCCATGGGGGCATTTAAAAGAAACAGTTTGAATCTCCAGCAGCTGTAAGATGCTTTCCGAGAAAGTGTTTCAACTCAAGAGCTCTCAGGAGCTTTGAGATGCTGGCTGAGAGCAGTCCCCTGCAGACTGCAGGTCAGGAGGTCTGACTCTCTCCGCAGGGAAGAAACAGAAGATCTCAGTAGCAGCAGGCTTGCAGACTAAGAGCAGCTGCATTGATGAATTCACTTTTGCAGCTAAGTGAGGACTCTTGGAGGCTAAAGCAGGAAAGAGACCCTCTTCTGCAGCCACTGTGGAGTCCTGTACCAGGGGAGCCTCTGGAGAATCTGTCCTCAGCAAGACTTCCCTCTGCAGTAAGTGAGTCACCTAGGAGCCAGGCTCTTAAAGTCTTCAGGCTTCTTCCTCTGAGGAGATCAGGAGCCCCTGGAAAATGGGCTCGAAGTCAGAGCCAGGCTCAGAAGGAAGTGTCCTTTCTCTGCCTGCTTCATTGCCTCTTGCAGTAGCGCTGGTCTTGGCTGGCTTACACATCCAAACTTATAGAGGTGTCAGTTGGAACATACATGGCTTAATGTGGGTAATGCAAAGATGGTTGATGGAGAGGAAGAATCCTGAGCCCACCTAAAGTCACCAGAAGTCAACAGCAGATCTGCTGGTCTGTGCCTGTGCCTGTCTTTCTTTGACATTTTTCACAGAGTATTAAAGCTAATTATTTTGTGAGGTATTTGTAGTCTGGAAATATATTGTGACTATATTTATATCCCCTTGCAGCACCAAATAGCACACAGTAATAGTCAATAAATATTATTGAATACAGTACAAGTGGATGAGAAAGTGAACAGTAAATGAGTCATTCCCCAGAATAATTGTTTAAAAAATGCACTGTGGTCTGTCTCAGCAGGCGTCTGCATTAGAGCAACATAGTCTTTAAACCCTGCATGGCAGTACCTGAGGCACCGCCCAGGGAAGGCAGAGTGACTGGAAGTCCAACTTCTTCCTTCAGATCATCCAATAGTCGGAAGATTCTCCAAAATGCTTCATTGTGGGATCAGACAATGTGAGCTCCAAGCAGATCAGCATGTCCCTGGGAGGGAAGGCCGTCATGCTGATGGGCAAGAACACCATGATATGCAAGGCCATGGGGGGGCACCTGGAAAACAACCCAGCTCTGGAGAAGCTGCTGCCTCACATCTGGGGGAATGTGGGCTTTGTGTGCACCAAGGAGGACCTCACTGAGATGAGGGACATGCTGCTGGCCAATAAGGTGCCCGTGGCTGCCTGTGCTGGTGCCATCGCACCCTGTGAGGTCACTGTGCCAGCTCTGAACTCTAGTCTGGGGCCTGAGAAGACCTTGTTCTTCTAGGCTTTGGGCATGACCACTAGAATCTCCAGAGGCACCATTGAAATGCTGAGCAATGTGCAACTGATCAGAACTGGAGACAAAGTAGGAGTCAGCGAGGCCACACTGCTGAACATGCTCAACATCCCACCCTTCTCCTTTGGGCTGATCATCCAGCAGGTGTTTGACAAGCACTTATAACCCTGAAGTGCTTGACATCACTGAGCAGACTCTGCACTCTCATTTCCTAGAGGGTGTTCGAAATGTTGCCAGTGTCCGTCTGTAGATTGGTTACCCGACTGTTGCCTCGGTGCCACACTCTATCATCAATGGGTACAAAAGGGTCCTGGCTTTGTCTGTGGAGACTGACTACACCCTCCCTCTTGCTGAGAAGGTCAAGGCCTTTTTGGCTGACCCATCTGTATCTGTGGTTGCTGCCTCTGTGGCTGCAGCCACCACTGCTGCTCCTGCTGCTGCTGCAGCCCCAGCCAAGGCTGAAGCCAAGGAAGAGTCAGAGATATCAGATGAGGATATGGGATTTGGTCTCTTTGACCTCTCAAAGCAACCAATTCAACCAGCTTAATTTGAGAAACATGGAAATAAAGGCTTACTTCTCTTTTTAAAAATGCACTGGGGAACAAGAGGTAACTAGACTGTGGTGGTTTGAATAGCAATGCCTTCCATAGGCTCATACATTTGAATGTTTGGTTATTGTGGAACTACTTTACAGGGATTAGGAGGTGTGGCCTTATGTGTAACCTTGTTAAAGGAAGTGTATCACTGGGGATGGGCTTTGAGCCTTGGAGGCAGGCTCTAAAGTCTTCAGGCCTAAAGCCAGGCCCAAAGTCTTTCTCTCTTCCTACAGCCTGCCAATCCAGATGTAAAACTCTCATCCACCTCTCTAGCACCAAGTCGGCCTGTGTGTCGCCATGCTTTGCACCATGATGATAATGTACTAAACCTCTAAAGCTGAAAGTCAGCCCAAAGTAAGTGTTTTCCTTTCTAAGAGTTGCCCGTGGTCATGGTGTCTCTTCATAGCAATAGCCTAGGTAGGACATAGACTAATACTCCTCCTCCCCCCACCACCCACAGGCAAATTAGAGTCAACTTGGAGCTGCTAGCAGGGCTTTTGTGGAGAACAGAAGTGTGCCATTTAAAGGGAACATTTGCAAATAAAGAAGAGAGAAAAAGACAGTGCTCTGACTTGACTTAAATGTTTTTAATTTTAAAAAAAGTTAATTATTTACAGATATGAAAACTTTCTGCATTTATTACTAAACTGAAATTCACTATCTGTCCAAATGAACACGTAGCTTTACATGGTGTGCATGTAGGATCCTCACTACATCGAGTTGGGGAAAGAGGGGAAGAAAGTACCATTTCCTCAACTTTCAGTGCTTTCCATCCAGGAAAATCCATGTTCAACCTGAACTTGGCCAAGCTTCTTAGGGAGTATCAGCACAGATCATTTTGTACCTTATTGCATCTTTTCCACCCTTCCCAAGAGTGTATTGCTGTAGAGAAGAACAGAGTGTAAAAGAATAACGTTCTGGTTAAGTCGTTCCTATCTTATTTTATCTGGGGCTACCTCATGAGAAGCCATGAACCCACGTGACTTACAAACAACGAAAATATATTTCTTGCCATTCTGTAGCTGGGGAACTACAAGGCCAAACAGAAATCTAGTGTCTTTTGAATTCTACTTTCTCACAGAGAGTCACATTCTCTGAGAGATTTGCAGAGTAGAAGTCAGAAATAGAAGCATGGGATAGATTGGGGGGGGTGGAAAGGCCCAAGGTGGAGTCTTTTCTGTATGGTTTAGTGCTGCTTCCTTCCTCCTCCTCCTCCTCCTCCTCCTCCTCCTCTTCCTCCTCCTTCTCCTCCTCTTCCACTACTACTACTACTACTACTACTGCTTCCTCTCTGTCTCTCCATCTGTCTCTGTGTCCCTCCGTCTGTCTGTCTCTGTCTCTGCCTCTGTCTCTCTGTCTGTCTCTGTTTCTCTCTCTCTCTCTCTCTCTCTCTCTCTCTCTCTCTCTCTCTCTCTGTGTGTGTGTGTGTGTGTGTGTGTGTGTGTTTGTGTGTGTGTGTGTGTATGTGTGTCTGTCTGTCTCTGTTGGGAAAAGTCATATTTGAGGAATATTTGGTAGTACCCACATTAACCCAAACAAACTATTCCCAAATGTTACATAAAAAGTGAACAAATTACTTTGTTCATGGTTGCTGTATCAGAGACATAATTTGAGTATGTTCCTATTGTTAAACATTAAATGAATAGACTTTTGGTTGGCCATGGTGTTTGTGAGGGTGTGGTGGGGTCTAAATAGTGATTAGAATTGGATATGCTCATCAGGGTGTATCGCCTGTATTTCAATCCTGGTGGAAAGAGAGAGACAGACAGAGGGAGGGAGAGAAAGAGATGGCATACAGAGACAGAGACAGACTAGAAGACACACATGAATACATACTTCACATACTTCACATAATATCCTGTACCACCTGGAGACCCTGCCAGTAAAAAAAGCTATTAGCAGATATGAGCCCTCTTGAGTTTTCAGAATTACATGCTATAATAAATAAACTCTTGTTAATAGATAGCCTGCTTCAGATATTTTAGCACAGTAATAAAAGCTGGAATAACACAATGTCAATACAAATTCATTGTATTCCACTTTGTATTCAAAGCTCAAATATCACAATAACACATACTTGACATGCCAGTGAGATGGTTTATCAGGAAGATAGTGAGTCTGAGAGTAGCCTAGACTAAAAGATAAGACACTGTTTCAGGAACACACACACACACACACACACACACACACACACCTTGAATAAGTTTTAACATCTTAACATTTTTCCAATTAGCTAGTGATATAAGCACATTCTTTCATTGTAGATTGGTAGAAATTTAAGATATTTTTCCTCTTGGTAGAAATTTAAGATATTTTTCCTTTTTTAACTTTTGCTTTATATATTGTATAAGGGATGTTAATGGAAGCTTAAGTTGCATATTGCATGTTGGTAAAAATTTAAGATCATTTTGTTTGACATTTATTTAATGTATTATACATGTACAACTTATTTGAAAAGGTGAAAAATAATGTATCACTTGTTCAGGATGGTCAGAGACAGAAATTGGTAGTTGGTCACTTATAAATCTTACTAGATACTAAATTGTTTAATTATATGATAAGCTTTAATTTTTTGCATATGTTTTCAAAGGAATAGATAGATGATGGATAGAATAGATAGATAGTCTTCAAACACTTCAGAGATCCACAGAAATGGCATATAATAATAAACAGCTTTTATGACAGAAAGACACGTCTGTTCCTAGCAGCACCTCCAGGTATCAAGAACGATAGTGGCAGATAGCCACTGGTCTGAGGAACTTTACTTATTTCTACTGCTGATGACCGAATGACCATCTACTATGATCAAGCCTCATAATGAGAAATTGGCTGCCCAGGCTTGCAGAGATTAGGTGGGCCAGTCCTTCAGGATTCCTGCTTCAGAGCAATCTGTGAGATGCTTTGGCCTGGCTGCCTAAGGCAGGATGCGCCTATGATGGAGAAACTTATGACAGTCCAGAAGCAGTCTGTCAGATGCTTTGGTCTGGCTGGCTGAAGACTGGATGTCCTGACTATGGAGAGGAATTTGTGACTGTCCAGACAGTCAGCTCTCTGTCTTTTGGAAGTTGCTTGCCTGCGCTTCCTTCATATTAGATAGTTTTTCATTCTGGGGTCTCTGATGGGGTTTAAGACTAGATAACCACAGTATTAATATAAGTTTAGTTAAAAAAAAAAGAACAAAGAAAAAGCTTTAGACATTAGGATAAGAAGCAGTAACATAGGGAAGATACTGGAATAATTTCTTAAAAATTGTTAACTACAAATGGACTGGTCCTTATAATGGATAATTCTTATTTTGTTGTATATAGTATATTTTATTTAATAAAAGGGGTAAATGAAGAAGAGATAAAAATGTTTTTTGTTTAGATCACAAGTGAGGGATGAGAAAAAGACTTGTGAGAGAGCAGGTCAAACGATTGCGTGTGGGAGATTGGTTGTTAACCCGCTGAAAAACATCCTTGAACTAATTCTGAGAGGAGATATAAATGTTAGCCAAAAGCAAGAGGTGGGGCCTTTTTTGGAGACTTGGGATAGTTTTGGCTGTTTGTTGCTCCACTTTGAAATGCTCCTAGAGATAACCTCTTGAGGGAAGGCTTGGGAGCTCCGGGTTCCAGCTGAGGTTCCAGGTTCTCATTGCTCCAGGTTCCAGCAGAAGAAATCCTGCTAATTATGCCAGGAGAATTGTTCCTCAGAACTGATATCCTTGCAGTGTCGTTATTGTATTCTTTAACCTCCTTTTCCTATTGTTTAGGTAAGTGAGATACTCTCAATTAATAAGTTTGTAATAAAATATATTTGTTAAGAAAATTGAGCCTACATTTAATACACCTTCATTTTACATATGTGTAAAATTCATAGTTTCGCCATTTTGAAAATTATGCTTTCTTAAGAAAATGTATCTCTTTGTTTTAGAATCTTGCAATCATAAATAAGAGAATGGATGCATGTGCCATATATATTTTCGTGCTTGGGCTGAGTCAGATCTCAACTGGACTGAGTTTATTAGACTGGCTTACTACAGCTTAGAGAATATATTTCAAGAAAGGACTCCAATGGCCACCTTTTGGGAGCAGACAGAGCATTCCAGGTGGCAAGTTACAAACAAATATATGAGACAGAGCACTTAGTCACAACATGGTGATACATACATACATTACATACATACACACATATTTATACATTGTCAAATTTCAGACCAGGAAAGAAGACAGTGTTGTTTATCAGAACAGGACACAAGATGAGTGAGTAATAGTTTTCTCAGACAGTTTCACAACTTACTTTATAATTTATCTTTTTGCTTATTTTTTGCTGCAGACAGTGAGAGTGGATAGACAAGGAATTAGATACAAGATACTGAGGAAAACTACAGCTTTATCTTGGAAGCTGTGTCTCTTGGATAGAATGCACCTTTGTGGTTAAACATCCTTGACATTGCAGGTACATCTTTCTAAATGCCACATATGCAAATGAAGGGTCTGCTTCATAAGAAGACCTGTCCAAAGTGTGACATCAAGTGCCTTGTGGTTGTGATTCCAAACTGTGGACTTTTCAAGAAGATTGTGGGGAGAAATTCCTCAAAAGTGAGATTTAAACCACTGTGATTTGAGAGGTAGAGGGGAACATTTTGCCCCTATGAATTTATCTATAAGTACTTATAAAATTTTATTTAAAATAAATAGCATATTGAATAAGTGGAAAGAGTGGGCACCCTTGTCTTATGCCATATGACCCTGGGCAACATAGCAAGGTCTTCTCTGAGACAGAGAGAGAGAGAGACAGAGAGAGACAGAGACAGACACAGAGACAGAGAGACAGAGAGAGACAGAGAGAGAGACAGAGAGAGGAGAAATTCCTGGTATACGTCACAGTGTAGAAAAACCTCAAAGTCCCTTGGGACTCTTGGGACTCAATGACTGAGCCTTGTCTTTTCTTTTTCTTTTAATTTTTAATTAATTTATTTATTTATTTATTCACTTTGCATTCCAATCATACCCCCTCTGTCCTCTCCTCCCAGTCCCACTCTCTCTCTCTCTCTTCTTTGTACTTCCTTTCCCCTACCCCTCAGAAAAGGGGAGCCTCCCACCACTACCACCTACCCATACCAGCACATGAAATCACATCAGAACTGAATTCATCCTCTACCATGGTGGCCTGACAATGTGGCGCCACCACGGGAAAGTGAAAGGAAAGCATACAAGAAAGTCCTTGTCAGAGATAGACCCTGCACCTCTTACTAGAGGACAAACATGAAGCCTGAGCTGCCGATTGAGTACATATGTGTAGGGGGCCTAGGTCTAGTCCATACATAATCCTTGGTTGGTATTCTGTCTCTGCCAAGGCCCCCCTGGCTCAGGTTAGTTGGCTCAGTTGGCCTTCTGGTGGAGCTCCTGTTCCCTCTGGCTCCTTCTATCCTTCCTCCCAGTCTTGTACAAGTCTTTATGTGTTCCCCCTAATGTTTGGCTGGGAATCTTAGCATCTGTTTCAATCTGTTGCTAGGTGGAGCCTCTCAGAGGACAGCTATGTTAGGCTCCCATCTGCAAGCATACCAGAGTATCCTTAACAGTGTGACTGTGCCTTTTCAATACTATTGTTTCATGAACAGATTTTCCCCTCAACCATAGTTAAATGCCCTTAATTTTTCAAGTTTTTCTGAGGAGGAATGAAAGGAGCTACAATGTTAATTCCTTCAGAGCCCTATCTCTAAGATCCCGCCTTCAGCTCAAAATATTTAAACAGAACTCATCTACTTCTTTCCAGAGGGCTTCACACAGGTAATTGCTTTATGTCATTTTAAGTAACTTTCTGCTGACTAAGCATCAAAAACATCACAAAGACGCCAGCTACAGATTGTTTTTAATAAAATATAATTGTATGATTTCCCCTTCCCTTTCATCCTTTCAATCCCTCCAATATACCCCTACTGCTCCCTCTCAAAATCATGGCCCATCTTGTTTACAAAAGGATAGGTAGATAGATGATAGATGAATACATGACAGATAGATGATAAATAAATAGACACATGATAGATAGATGATAAATAGACAGATGGAGGAGAGAGGGAGAGAGAGAGAGAGAGAGAGAGAGAGAGGGAGGGAGGAGATGATAGGTAGACAGATGATAGATGGATGGAGAGATCGATGATAGCTGATAAATAAACTGATGATAGATGATAGATAGATGATAGATAGATAGATGGTAGATAGATAGATAGATAGATAGATAGATAGATAGATAGATAGATGTGCCTGAATGTATAAGTATAATGTATAAGACCTATTCTGTCACTTTATTGTCACTGGTACATGAATGATTTCAGAGCTGACTACTTGGTATTCAATCATCGCTTAGGGGAAATCTTCCTAGGGAAGGCTATTTCTCAAGTTCTCAGCATTTCTCAGTCACCTGTAGTTCTTCATCTAGGGGTTGGGCCCCACGGGATGTCCCTCCTCTAGTTAGCTTGTGTGTTGGTTGTTGGGCTCCTTCAGGTCTCCCTAGTCAGCCATGTTGTTGGCCTAGCATGGGTGAGGCTGCCCTGTTCCTTCCAGGAGACAGTCTCACAGGAGTTGGGCTCTGCTTCAGAAAGTACAACATCTGCTGCACTTGCCATCCAGCTTTTTTAAAACTCCAAAAGGAGAATGGGCTTTGAGGGCAGCTATGACGTCAGAAAGTATGTAAGCCAGATTCTTTCAGTTAAAAAAAAAAAATACTGTGCATGTTTCCTGTGAGCAAAAGAAAATATTATCTTTCAGAGATACGTTTTTCCTTTAAAAGTACAGAGCTGTTGTGATAAGATTGGAATCAGCAGTCAATGAAATTCTAGGTGGAATTCTGCTTGTGCTCAGTAAGAGCCTTGAGACTCAGAAAAAGAAGAGAATTACAGAAGTCACTGGCTTTTATGAGGAACAACTTGTCCTAGTACATTTTGTTTGTTTTAATGAGTTCTGTTTATGGCAAGGTACTGAATGTGTATTACATAAATTGAAATTTTATACTAGATAAGTATGCAATAAAATTCCAGACAAGGTGAGACAAGCTCTAACCTTAATCCAATTCAAAGAGCTTTCCTACAAGGGGCTCCAGGGACTTCTCGTGGTACAACAGAGCATGTTATCAGCAAAACACAGTGTTTTGTGGAAAGTTTATGTCCTAGCATTCTCCTTGCTATCTTAAGTTGTTGAGTTTTCCACAACATTCATTTGAGCACTATGCTTGTTTTTCTTCTAGCAATTGTGAATAACAAATAGTCACTACATACTCTTGACACTCCTTAGGCTAAATCATGGGTGTTACTAGTATGGTTATTTAAAATAAATAAATAAAATAATATAGGGCTTATTTTTTAACATAAAATTTGATATTTATCATGTGCCAATCACTGACTCTCTTTTAATGTTTAGTCTATTACTTCATTTAATTCTCATTTTAAGAAAGCCTATTTAAAGCTAGGCTTATGATTGTAGTCTCAGATCTTGGGAAGCTGAGATGGGGGTATTCTGAGTATGAGGGCAGCCTAGCATACACAGTGATACTCATAGAGAGAAAGAAAGAAAGAAAGAAAGAAAGAAAGAAAGAAAGAAAGAAAGAAAGAAAGAAAGAAA
>OU015743.1:98535261-98557803 GCA_907169655.1 Acomys percivali | reverse complement strand
AAGAAGAAGAAGAAGAAGAAGAAGAAGAAGAAGAAGAAGAAGAAGAAGAAGAAGAAGAAGAAGAGTTGATTTCATGTCTTTCCCAAAAGACCAGGAACTTTTTGAAGGCAAATAGCCCATATGCCTTTTCTATAACATCATTAATTAATTCATGGCCAGACACTGTAATAGTGGGTTTTCAATAAATACTTGAGAAATGCATTAGTTGTGTTAGGTGAATAATTAAAAGTATGCTTATGAACTAAAATTAGCATATAGAATGCTGACAGACTTATTCAGTGTCAGAAAATAGCATTACTGACAGAGTATGAGCTGTCCCAAACCATAGCACAATATAAATTGAAAAAAAATGAACATAAATTCAACACAGATCAAAATATTTATGATTCTTGAGACTTTTTAAAGCTATAGACCAATGGTTTTCAGGTAGATGTTACTTTGCTCTTCATGGATCATGTGTCAATGTCTGGAGAATTGTGATTTCCTATAACTGGAGAGACAGGCATTTGCTGTTGGCATCCTGATGCGTAGCAGCCACAGATGCTGATAGGACAGTTTAAAGGAGTTATGTGGTCTAGGACTTTGGATATAGTGCAATGGCAATGTGCTTGCTTATCATATGTGAAGCTCTGAGTTCAATACTGAGGATTCCAAAACAGAATGATCCAAAATACTGATGGCATTAGAGATTGATGGCATTAGAGAAAACATTACAGCATGTTCTGGAGTTGTTATTTCTGTCTTAAGGCCAAAAGAAAAAAGACCTTGTGAATCCTACCTCAATATGTCAGTCAACATAAAACCTACCAATAGATGGAATCCAAAGGAATTTGGAGGAGGGAAGTGAAGAAGTGGACATGATCAAAATACATTATATACATGTATGAAAATCACCAATAAACAAATATATTCATTATGAAAATCCCTCTGAGTCCACTTTGTACTATGGAAATATATGGTAAGACAGATGATTCTATCCCAGTGAAATATTTCTGTTTCAGTACAGTGAGCAGAGCAGAGCCCAATGTTCCTGGGAAGTAGGTGTCCTTTGGGCTCATAATTTTGTCCACAGGATTTCAGATGACTCACTATTACATCAGAATTTTGATGTATAAGAAAGCTTAAGACTTTTAAAAATGTAACCAAATTAAAACACCATCAGTGGCTCTTGTCCTTAAGACCTCAATTTTTTTTTATTGAGACAAGGATTCTCTATTTATCTCTGGCTGTCCTGGAACTGGCTCTGGAGACAAGGCTGGTGTCAAACTAATAGATATGCCTGCTTCTGCCTCCTGTGTGCCAAGATTAAAGGTGTGTCCCATCATGCTCCGTAAGATCTTAACTCTTAGCCAGTGCTTGTTTGCTAGTTGAGAAACAGGATCTTCATGTATCCCAGGCTGGCTTCAGTTCCTAAATGCTGAAATCACTGCTGTGCACTATCACGCTCAGCTACTACTCATCACCTTTCTCATGGATGCTATTCTACAACATTGAGTGTTATTTAAAAGTATCCCATTGCAGTTCTTACTTATTCCAAATAGGTCTTGTTGTTGGACAACTAGACCTCAACACACTATATACTTTCTGACATGTTTTGAAATTCTTTCTCCCCCACACTGCACAGGAAATTTTCAGCTTCTCAGTGGACATTCAAAACCATGATTTCTTACAAGCAAAGGTGGACTATATTCAGGCAGCTCTGCCCACACTAACTCTCAAAAATTAAATGTAATATTCCTGCATGATCTTTAGCACTATTCTGCAAATTTTGCCTCATTTTTAACTCCTTTCTACATTTTTATTCAAATTTTTATTATACATGTGATATATATATATATAGTTTTTTAAACGAATGAATGACATTGAACTCTATAAAGTTTGAAGTTCCTTATCCTCACCAAATTGTCATTCATGTGTTCCGAATGTAAATGCTGCTACTACTGTCTGATTCCCTTTCCACAGTTTCTCTATAGTTACTCATATTAGCTATGAGGATTGTATGCTTGAGTTCTGTGTGTGCACGTGTGGATGTGGAGGTGCTTGTGTTATTGAATGCTTGCACTTGTTTTTGTTCACTTTCCAGTGTATCTTGGTCATATTAGTATGCATACATCTATAAAGTTATTTTGGCTACTACTTAGTAGTCTGTTTATAACCATAAATTATCCATTTGTTCTCTATTGATAGATTTGCAGGCTGTTTCCAATGTTTTGTTAATGGAAAATGTACTTTAAAGCTGAGCTTCATTGCAACATTCCTGTAATATGAAGGATGAAAAGAGGATCAAAGTTCCAAACCAGCTTGGGCTATATAGCAAAATACTAGCCTCCAAAATAAAAATGTACTTTAATAAAAACAAACACACAAAATGTGAAATTATTTGATGCATATTTTAAGATGCCAAAAATTACTCGTGCAAATTATACTTATTTATTTATTTATTATTTGTCTGTCTGTTTACTGATATAAGGTCTTACTATATAGTCTGGTTGGCCTGTATAGACCAGCCACATCTGGCTTCTATGCCTTCAATTCTTAATATTTATAATGTTCTCCTCAGAATACATCCTTAGAAGTAGGATTTATGAGCATACAATTAATTTTTAATTTTATTTTATGTATTATTATTATTGTGTGCATAGGAGAGAGAAATAGAGGAGAGAAAGAGAGAGAGAGAGATCTTAAACTCTCAGTTTAAGAGTCAGTCCTCTTCCTCCACTGTGAGTCCCAAGAACACAGCTCAGGTTACTAGTGTACCACAGCAAGTGCTTTACCCACTGGACTATCCTGCTGGCCCATAATATGTATTTCTTAAATAAAAGAAGTCCTACAAACTCATCATCAAAAATGACTGTATCAATTTATGAGTAACTAATTCTAAAATTTCCATTTAACAGTTCAAATTTCTTAATGCAGCTAGGCATTTGAGACAAACTTCCTGTAAACTATCTGAACAAGGAAACTTTCTTTTTAAAATATATTTTATTAATTTATTCATATTATATCTCAATTGTTATCCCATCCCTTGTATCCTCCCATTCCTCCCTCTCTCACATTTTCCCTTACTCCCCTCCCCTATGACTGTGACTGAGGGAAACTTCCTCCCCCTGTATATGCTCATAGGGTATCAAGTCTCTTCTTGGCAGCCTGCTATCCTTCCTCTGAGTGCCACCAGGCCTCCCCATCCAGGGGACTTTGTCACATATGGGGCACTTAGCACCCATTTCCACATCACTTCTTAATCATTTAGATTATCTTGCCCTATGTTAATAGCCCCTATTTTAAGTGTGGTCGGAAACCTCCAGAACATCATGGGAGCATTCTGTGAACACCCTCAGCAAGGCTTCTGGAACTGGAACCCGGAATCATTACACACTACTTCCACACTCCAGACTCTAAAGGTGCACCCTTCTTTTTTCATGTATAGAACTTTCACCATAAAGACTTTTTGTTAGTTGTTTGTTTGTGGATTTTGTTCTGTTTTGAGACAAGATCTCTCTATGTAGCCCTGGCTGTCCTGAACTTGCTATGGCAATTGTAAACCAGACACTCATAGAGATCCACCTGCCTCCACCTCAAAAGGGATGGAATTAAAAGTGTGCACCTCCAAACCCAGATTATGAACTTTGTTTTTTTGAGCTGGAGAGAGTTCAATGTTTAAGAGCACTGGTTGCTCTTCCAGAGGACCCGGGCTCAGGTCTCATCACCCAAAACCATCTGTAACTCCAATTCCAGAGACTCCAACAGCCTCACACCAACACACATACATGCAAAACACCAATGCACATGAAATAAAAATAAATAAGAGGTTTTTTTAATTTAAAAGAGGAGTTTTTTTAAAAGAACTTCATTTCTTAAGAGAGCAGTAAATGTGGAAACAGGACAGAGATTGGACATCTACAAATTAAATACCTTACATGTGACTGCCTGCTTTCTTTTCTAAAGAAGCCTCAGAAACTTCTATTATCACAGATTGCAAAGTGCCTCAAATAAAATGTTGCATCAATTCACACTATATTATAAAAATCCCATATTCTTTTGGAATATCTCTATGTCATTGATTGAAAGCATACCTCCAACCATTCAAATTACTAACTCTCAGGCACTTACCTCATTGGTTTGTAACCATTTCTGTAGTTATATAAATCATGCACCCCATAAAGAAAAAAAATCACTCACAGGCTCATCCCAGCTGAGTACCATTTTTCACTGGTGCCTTTCTGTTCTGCATGAAAGCATAGAGCTTTTTCCATCACTAATCCATCATAACCGTTGTCCCTTTCAGTGTCCATCACTTAATGGACAATATGACCTTCTAAAAAAAACCTCAGAGTTGGGTCGGGGGGGGGGGGGGGGAACAACATAGGTAAAGTGCTTGCTGTGCTGCCACACCTGAAGACCTGACTTCCAACCCTGTAACTCAGATGGCAGAAAGAGAGAGTCAACTCTTGCAAGTTGTCCTTTGACCTCCATGTGTGCAACACAATGCACACGCATATGCACACAAAATAAGTAAATAAGATGCAATTAAAATTTTTAAGCAAAAACCCAGGATGGTCTATTACATAGAACTTAGCTGAACAATTCAAACTTATTGGATATGTTGATGGCCTTTAATACTGATGATATGATGGCCTTCCATAAAGTTAAATTTTTATATATAGTTCTGATTATTTTCTCAACTTGAATTTCTAATGCAGTCTAAGTACATGTATTAAAGCTTTAAAGTAATAATTCAGATTTTAGATCAAGTCTGAGGATTATAAGCCTGAAAAAGACAGTGATTAAAACAAAGTTACAAACAACGGTAGAAGCTTCCCAAGTTTTCCATACAAGCTTTAAAACTATTGTGATAGCTACAAAATTGTTGCAATTGATATGATATTCCAGAGATTTTACAATTCTTTAATAATCAATATATCCAGAGCACCAGCTATAGTCATATAGTCATAAAGTATGCCAGATTTCGTGAACTACAGCCTCAGTGTCACTGGCAAGTGGCCCTGACCACAATCATAGCTGCCATTATAAACCAGTGGTTTTCAATCTGCAGGTTGCAACCCCTTTGGAGTTGAATGACTCTTTCACAGGCATCAGATATCAGATATCCTGCACATCACACATTTACATTACAATTCATTACAGTAGCAACATTACAGTATGAAGTAGCAATGAAAATAATTTTATGGTTGGAGGGTCACTACACATGAGGAACTGGATTAATGGGTCTCAGCATTAGGAAGGTTAAGAAACACTGCTATAAATGAACCCTGACAGCTCTGAAGTAGCTCATGAATCAGTGCGTTTGTCCAGGGTTGAACTTGGTTTGTTCCCACAGAAGCTTGGTCCTATTTCATCTCTCATGCCAAAGATACCTAGACCCTTGATGAATCAGATCTGGTGTG
Organism: Acomys percivali; assembly: GCA_907169655.1. Lineage (NCBI taxonomy): Eukaryota > Metazoa > Chordata > Mammalia > Rodentia > Muridae > Acomys > Acomys percivali. Next base: position 98,552,398 of record OU015743.1, on the reverse strand, counting down.
GGATACTACCTCGCAGTATTCTAGGGCGTAGTCACATTGCAATTGAGTCAAGTCACTGGAGTTTTTATATTAAACCTACTCTGAGCTTTGAAGTCTCCCTAAGTAAACAAATGATCATGTTGGAGGAGTTGGGAATCCTGCACATCCTGATTTTACCATTGCAAAATATACAGTGTAATAGATTACCATATGATACATTATAAACGTGTGGTTCTAGGTCAGTAAGGAGACTTACCTCCATCAAATATTCACCAAAGCAAGAAGAAATTGCTCAATATTGCTTAGTCCAATGTTACTATATGACACATCTATCTCAGAAGGTGATGACTTGAGATGTGATGTTGGCATGAGAAAACAGCTAGTCTTCAATTTTCTCTGCTTTTCATTTAAATTTTTTTATCCCCTGAATCTGCTATTCATCTCTCTTTAAGAGTTTCTTGTTTACTTCTTTTTCGAAAAAGGTCTCTCTAAACTAAAGATCCTCCAACCTCAGCTTCTCAAGTACTTTAGCAGGCTCTAGGTCACAGGCATGGAGTATTATACCTTGTATATTCTTTAGTTCTTTATTCTTCAATTTTGGCTTTAATCAAAATTTCAATATGTTTAGGGTCATTTGTCAGCATAAAATTTGAAGTAATTTGAGATAAATATCTATTTTACATATTAATAATATTGATTATAGTCATCAACTAACCATTAGGGTTTACTTATTCAGATGTTAAAATCCCTCATCTCAAATTTGTCCTTCTTAATGTCACATGAATTACTGAAAATCAAGCATTTAAGTATTAATAAACATAATTACTGATTATGCAGTATTACTATACCTGAGGTCATGCAAACAGTTTTGAATCTGTGTCATCCATCTGCATTATACATACCTTTTTCACATTATCAGAAAATGTATAATTATGGTTGAAATGATTTGGTTAAACCAAATCATACTTTCTCCATCCTATTATTACAACATCATAAATGGGTCTCTATATAGAATAATGAAGACTGTGCAGCCATCCTAACTGGCAAAGTGTCCTAACTGTACATAAAGAACTGCATTTTATTAACTGTCTTTGCTATTTTTGTATACAAACCTGAAGAGAGAATTTCCCTGGGTGTCAGAACTGTCAGGTAGGAAATATTAGCCAGCAAATACACCATAGTTACCAGAGGCAGCGCTGTAAATATGACTCTAGGAATTGTTTTGCTGGGATTCTTCATCTCCCCTATAATGCATAAAAAAAATCAGACTTGGGAAAAATTACTTCTTAAACTTATTTTAAAAGTTGTACGTGTTTCAAAAACTGGACTGCATCATTTCCATTTATCCTGCTATAACACCCACACACTCAGAGGCAAAACAAAAAACAAAAAAAAACAAAAAATTACTGCACACTGATCCATTTCTTAAGACACAAGTGTTAGAGCTGTGGAGACAAGTCATGCAACAGTTTGATGGGTCCTTTTATTATTCTTGTTTCATTAGTAGCCTAGCCCTTTAAGAACACATTATGCCCTTTCTAGATAAAGTCCCTCTTCTTTTATGTAAAACATCTTTTCTTTCTTAGCTAACAATGTGGCTGCTGCTTCTCCTTCAACTCAGCAAAATCATTACCTCTTGGAAAGTAAGAGAGGAAATCCCTGGCCAACAAGATCATCTAGATTATAGAGTCAGTTTCCCTCTTTCTGTTTTTGTTTGTTTGTTTGTTTAATAATTTTTAAACCATTAAATCATTCTCTTTCTTAAAATTATCTTATTCATGTATTCACTTTACATCCCAATCTTAACCTCCTCCCTCCTCTCCTCCTAGTCTTACCCCCCCCCCCTCCCTTCCCCTCTCCCTCCCCTATTCCCCAGAAAAAGGGAGCCCCAACACAAAAACACATCCCAGTCTATCAAGTGGCATCAGGACTGAGCACACCCTCTTTCTCTGTGGCCTGGTGAAGTAGCCCCACCAGCAGGGAGTGACCAAAAAGCAGGCAACAGAGTCCATGTCAGAGTCAGCCCCAGCTCCTCTTACTACAGAGAGTCTATAGAGAGAAGAAAAACTGTAGGTGGGGCCCTCTCTGTGACTAGCTGGAGACCCAAGACAGGGTGGGCTTCTGCTAGGGTGTGGGGGTGACTGTAGCTGAGCCTCCTAGTAGCAGAGGTCATGGATACTGGTGGTAAGAAGGCAGAGTTCAGAGATAGAGGTCAACCTTGAAATCAAAAAGAGGAGGAACAAGTTTCTAAAGGGAAAAGTATTACATCATGCACGAGAGCCATCAAGACAATTATGATTCTCTTCTGTTCAAAAACCTTAAAGTGCCTGGTGCAAGTGCAAAGCAAAATCTAGTGCATGGTGCTCGTCTCGGAGGTCCTGAGTGATCAAGGAAGCAGTGCCCCCACAAGACACTGGCTACAGCAGCCCTGCACTGTCATGGTAAATAAAAGGTCATGAAGCTACAGGAGAAATTTAACTTCATGTGCCCAGAGGGCCAAGGCTGAGGGGTGAGGAGACGGGAGCCTCTGCTAGGCTCTGATGAGCATTGATACTCATAATAATAAAAAACTTTAGGGGGGGACTTGTGCTAGGAATTAAACCTATGGTCTCAGGCATACTAGGTAACTGCTCTACTACTACTGAGCTATAATCTCCCAATTATATTATTATATGAGTCTTTAGTAACACATTCATCCATGAAAGAAATTTTCAGAATAAAAAAAAAAATGTGATTCTAAAAATAAACAAATGAAAAGAGTGAGTCACACCCTCATGTATCACAGCCATTTACCACAGCAGTATACTGGTTTTATATTTTTCAAGGATCCACAGTTTCACAGGAGGGAAATCTGAGCATCCATACAGTAACAGAAAGAAAACTACATTAATCAGTGGCCTCATATTTCTGGCCCCAAGAAAATAATATGAAAAAGAGAAGTTTTTGTTTCTTTGATTGTTTTCATAGAGGTTTGAAATGGATTAAGTATGGAAAAGAATTAAGAGCAGGTGATTTAGGAAGTAAAAATAGAAGATCATTAAATTCTTTTTTATAAGATGATAGTCAATACACAATGAAATATGCTCACTTCATACATGCAATATATCAGCCATGGCTTCATTTTCTCCCCGAGATTGAACATTACCTGCTACATATGTAAAGCATGCCCCACCAGAAAATGCAAAGTATCCTTGGAAGATAGCTTCTATGAGCTGAGAGACATCTGGAACCTCGTGGTCAAAAGCATTCTGAAGTCTTCCCACATTCTCCTTCTTCCCTCTCACCAGTATGAACACCCCGCTAAGGGAAATGAAGCCGAGTATGACTAGCTTCAGCACTGTGCTCACTGTCTGAAGCCATGACAGCTCCTTCACACCACGAGAATTCAAAATCCCCACAATCCACAGCATCGCCAAGGCCAGACATTTTTTGGGTAGATTCGGGGCAGAGCAACTGGGATAGAAAGGCTGAATGCCGTACTCCGCAAGTAGCAGAGCTTGGCTAGCAAGTACTCCTGGGCCCAGAAACAAGGCGGTCCAAAGTCTTAGGAATGCCATCACGGGGCCAAAGCATCTCCTGAGAAAATAATAGTGAGCTGCGGTATATGGGAAGGTTATCCCGATCTCTGCGAAGCAGAGAGCACTGCTCAAGGACAGCACCGCACAAGCAGCCCAAATACACAAGGAGATTCCCACATTCATGCAAGAGTACTGCAGTACTCCTTTGGGGGACACAAAAATTCCTGCCCCAATTATATTAATAATTAAAAAATTTGTCCCCCAGAAATATCCAAGTTCTCTCCTAAGCTGTATTTTCTTCTCTGTATCCATTGCCATTGAGAAAACTCAACAGTTTGTGAACGTTTCTGCCTACAGGATTATGGATGCTCTGAAATTTAATTGTGATGCCCTTTTTGTTCTGCCTATTAAATATAGTCTATTTTCAATAATTAACAAAGTGTGTGTGACACATTTAAGTAAAAAAAAAAATAGATTACCTATAAGGGCTTAGTTTGACCCTTCTGTTAATAATTATCAAAATAGGGCATTCAATTGAAAGGGAATTTTAAAGAAACCAAGGTGTTGGAAATGGGAATAAAGAACTTTCTTGTTGAAGCTGCAAAGGACTTGTCTATATTGTCTTCACTGCATTCAAGGATAAGCTAAACTGGCAAGATTAAGTGTGTAACGTAAAAGTCCCAGGGAAAGATACGAGGCAGAAGAAACTTCAAAGCTGAGAACCACTAGGTTTTTCTGTGGGTATTGTCTGTCTGTTTGTGAGCTGGGTCTTGCTATATACCTCTGGTTGCACTGGGTCTTGCTATATATACAAGGCAAGGCTACCCTTATAGCATTCCTCTTGCTTATGCCTCCATATTGCTAGAGTTACCAGCATGCATACCATACCCAGACTGCATGGCTATTTTAAAATAAGGGAAAAGATTAGGAAAGAAACATAATGAAAGTACATTGGAAAATACAGAGTAGTTTCAGTGAGTCAAGATGTAAAGCGCCTATAATATCAGCCAGTCAGGAGGCTGATGCACAAGAATCGCTTCCTCAAGTGTGACTCAAGTATAGGTCAAGAGCTCACGATGCAATGTGGCACCACCAGGTGCTCAGAAAGGTACAAGTGTTCATGTACTGGAAAATGAATTCTCAAAGTTATAGGTCAGTGGTATTGGGGAGAACCTTTGGAATTCGAGTTAGGTGAGATCATGAAGGTAGAGTCTCATGACAATAGTCACTTCATAAGAAGAGAAAGAGACACTCAGGATGATTTCTTCATCTTTCTTCCCATGCTATGAATGAGAGTGCCTTCTCTAAGTCTAGAACCAAGAACCAAGGGCCAAATTCTTATAAATGGCTTGGTTTTCAAAATAGCAACAACAACAACAAAAAATACCAATTTAAGTTACTATTTAAAGACGAGAAATCCTTTTAATCAAGGAAGATTAAACATACTACAGACAGAGATTGAAAATTAAATACCATCACATAAAGCCTAGAAGAATTTTTCCCCAGCCACCATGAGCTCACTCATTCCCCCCTACAAATTATTTAGTACCCTAGTGAAATTTACCAACAGCTTCCTCACCTCCATCTTTCCATGTAAGTGTCAATCATCTGGGCCTTCTTTGTACTTCATATTTTGTGTGGCTCCTGTATACATATGAATATTAATAAATCCATGTAGTTTTTCTCTTTGTAATCCATCTATTGCCTGTTTATTTCAACAGTCTTAAAGATTCAAATCTTCACTAGTAGACAAAAATATTCCCTTGCTCTACAAATGTGCTCTTTTCTCCCTCCCGTCTATTCTTTTCTTCTTGTTCTTGTTTGCTTTTTGTTCTGGTGCTGGAGATTTAACCCAGGACTTTGTGCATAATGCAAACCCACAGCCTCATTGGGCTCCACTCCAGGCCCTGGCAATATGAATAAAGAATCATTCCACATGAGATAATCTGACAAGGAAACCTGGAAGCTTATTTACTTATTTTAATAATTCACAGGTTGAGGGCAAAGGCTTCCATTTTATAAATAATTAATTTTTTTAAATTAATTTATTGTTACATCTCAATGGTTATCCCATACCTTGTATCCTCCCATTCTTCCCTCCCTCCCAGTTTCCCCTTATTCCCCTCCCCTATGACTGTTCCTGAGGGGGATTACCTCCCCCTGTATATGCTCATAGGGTATCAAGTCTCTTCTTGGTAACCTGCTGTCCTTCCTCTGAGTGCCACCAGGTCTCCCCCTCCAGGGGACATGGTCAAATGTGAGGCACCAGAGTACGTGAGAAAGTCATATCCCACTCTCCACTCAAGTGTGGAAAATGTTCTGTCTATTGGCTAGATCTGGGTAGGGGTTTAAAGTTTACCACCTGTATTGTCCTTGGCTGGTGCCTGAGTTTGAGCGGGACCCCTGGGCCCAAATCTGCCTCACATAATGTTCTACTTATAGGTTTCTAGGACCCTCTGGATCCTTCTAATTTGCTATTCTCCCATGCTTCTCTCATCTAGAGTCCAAATAGGATGTCCTCCCCTCTGTCCCAGTTTCCTGGTAAGTGAAGACTTTCATGGGACATGCCCCTTGGGCTAGTATGCAGATATAAGTGAGTATATACCATTTGAGTCTTTCTGCTTCTGGGTTAACTCACTCATTATGATCATTTCTAGCTCAATCCATTTATCCACAAATTTCAGGAATTTCTTGTTTTTAATAGCTGAGTAGTATTCCATAGTGTATATGTACCACAGTTTCTTTATCCATTCTTCTACTGAGAGACACTTAGGCTGTTTCCATGTTCTGGCTATTATGAATAAGGCTGCTATGGACATGGTTGAGCAAATGTTCTTGTTGTGTGCTGGAGCATCTTCTGGGTATATTCCTAGGAGTGGAATAGCTGGGTCTTGAGGAAGCCTTATTCCCAGTTTTCTGAGATAGCACCAGATAGATTTCCAAAGTGGTTGTACTAGTTTGCATTCCCACCAGCAATGAAGGAGTGTTCCTCTCTCCCCACATCCTCTCCAGCATGTGGTGTAGCTTGAATTTTTTATCTTAGCCATTCTGATGGGTGTAAGATGGAATCTCAGAGTTGTTTTGATTTGCATTTCCCTGATGACTAAGGAGGTTGAGCATTTCTTTAAGTGTTTCTCAGCCATTTGATATTCCTCTGTTGAGAATTCTCTGTTTAGTTCCAAGCCCCATTTCTCAATTGGGTTATTTGGTTTGGTGGCGTTTAATTTCTTGAGTTCTTTATATATTTTGCATTTTAGACCTTTGTCAGATGTAGGGTTGGTGAAGATCTTCTCCCAGTCTGTAGGCTGTCACTTTGTTCTCTTGACAGTGTCTCCAGCCTTACAGAAGCTTCTCAGCCTCATGAGGTCCCATTTATTAATTGTTGACATTAAGGCCTGAGCTGTTGGTGTTCTGTTCAGGAAGTTGTCTCCTGTGCCAATATGTTCCAGGCTTTTCCCCATCACCAAAGTTTCCAGGACCCCTCCAACCTCTCTGGCTGGATGAGGCACTAGCCATCTCTTCCTTTGACAGGACTTTTCTTACTTCACAGGTGTGGCCATTCACAGTATGATATTTTTGAATAACAGTCTTATCCACAGAGTCATGGTCATCAAAGGTGACAAAAACAAAGTCCCTCTTCTTCCCACTGCCTCTGTCAGTCATGATTCCAATCACTTCAGTTCTCCCATACTGCCCAAAGTAGTCTTGTAGGAGATGCTCTTCAGTGTCTTCTTTAATACCACCAACAAAGATCTTCTTCACAGTTAAGTGAGCACCTAGTCTCTGGGAATCTTCTCATGACACAGCTCTATTGGTTTCCACAACTCTTCCAATCACATTGAGTTGTCTAGCATTCATAGCAACATCCTCTTCCTCCACAGTGGCATATGTGACAAAGACAAAGGCCCTAGATCTCTTGGTGTTGGGATCCCTCATTACCACACAGTCAGTGAGTGTCCCTCATTGCTCAAAATGGCTCTTCAGACTCTCATTGGTTGTTTCAAAGCTCAGCCCTCTGACAAAGAGCTTCCACAGCTGTTTCGGCTCCTCAGGAGACTCTGACTTAGACATGATGGCAGGGAGATGGGAGCCTTCAGTGATGCTACCTCAGCCATGTCAACCACCAGAAGAGTCATCTCTCATTTTTAATTTTGAGTCTGGAGTCAGTCATCAATACCACTGCAACAAAAGCATCCTTGCCCATAGCAGCAGCACAGCATGGACCACAGACATCAACAAGTTCTCCTTAGGTAGTCTTGGTCATAGACATCAGCACAGTCTCTGGAAGATGCATAGACCACAGACATCCACATGGCCTCAGGAAGCAGCCCAGGCTATGAACATCCACATGTTCTCTGGTGGTAAGATGAACCAGAAACCTCAACATAGTCCTTAGTGGAAGCACAGGCTATGCACATTAACATGGCCCCTGGTGACAGCATGGTCCACAGACATCCAGATGGCCTCAGGGTGCAGCCCAGGCTATGGATGGCGACATGTTCTCTGGGGGTAGTATGTACCACAAACATCAACATGGTCTCAGGCCTCAGTACAGACCATAGACACCAACATGGTACCTAGCAGTAGCACAGACCAGGGAGACCAACATGAACCATGGACGTCAACACGGCACCCACTATATTACAGATTATAGACATCATCAGCATGAACACAGGAGAGAACAGGGACCACAAACATTAACAGGGCCTCCATTGGCAGCATAGATCATTGACTCCAACATGAAAAAACTTCAAGTCTCTGAAGAAAGAAATTGAAAAAGATATCAGAAGATAGAAAGATCTCCCATGCTCACGATTGGGAGAATCAACATTGTAAAAATAGTCATCTTTCCAAAAGCAATTTACAGATTCAATGCAATTCCCATCAAATTTCCAACACAATTCTTCACAGACATTGTAAGATCAATTCTCAACTTCATATGGAAAAACAAAAATCCCAAAGTAGCCAAAACAATCCTGTACAAATAAAGATCTTCTCAAAGAATCTCCATTGCAGGTCAAAAGCTGTATTATAGGGCAACTTTAATAATAAAAAAAAACAGCATGGTACTGGCATAGAAATATGCTGTTTGTTCAATGGAATGAAATCAAAGTCCCAGAAATAAACTCACATACCTATGGACACTTGATTTTTGACAAAGAAGCCAAATCCATACAGTGGAAAAAATATAGCATTTTCAACAAATGGTGCTAGACTAACTGGATGTCTACATGTAGAAAAATCAAATAGACCCATATTTATCACCCTGCACAAAACAAAAGTCCAAGGGGATTAAAGACCTCAACATAAGACCAGACACACTGAATCTGTTAGAAATAAAAGTGAGGAAGAGCCTAGAACTCACCAGCACAGGAGACAACTTTCTGAACAGAACACCAACAGCTCAGGCTCTAAGGTCAACAATTAATAAATGGACCCTCATGAAACTAAAAAGCCTCTGTTAGGCCAGGGACACTCAAGAGAAGGAAACAACAGCCTACAGACTGGGAAAAGATCTTCACCAACCCTACGTCTGACAGTGGGATAATATTCAAAATATATAAAGAACTCAAGAAATTAAACACCACCAAACAAATAACCCAATTAAAAATGGGGTACAGAGCTAAACAGAATTCTCAACAGAGGAGTACCAAATGGCTGAGAAACACTTAAAGAAATGCTCAATATCCCTAGTCATCAGGAAAATGCAATTCAAAACGACTTTGATATTTTGTCTTACACCTATCAGAATGTCTAAGATCAAAAACTCAAGTTTTGATGCTGGCAAGGATGTGGAGAAAGGGGAACACTTCTCCATTACAGGAGGGAGTACAAACTTGTACAACTACTTTGGAAATCTATATGGTGCTTCCTCAGAAAGTTGGGCATTGTTCTACCTCCTCTACCCAGCCATTCCACTCCAGATAATATACCCAAAAGATATTCTACAATACAATAAGGATTTTGCTCAACTATGTTCATAGCAGTTTTATTCATAATAACCAGAATCTGGAAACATCCTAGATGTCCCTCAACCAAAGAATGGATAAAGAAACTGTGATACATTTACACCATGGAATATTACTCAGCTATCAAAAACAAAGAAATCTCGCAAATAGCAGGCAAAAGGCAGGATATATCATCCTGAGTGAGGTAACCCAGACCCAGAATGACACACATGGTATATACTCACTTGTAAGTGGATATTAGGCCAACGAAGATGTCCTCTGAGAGACTCAACCCAGCAGATGATCTGAACAGATACTGGGTTCCACAGCTGGACTCTCGAATAAGAGTTACAAGTTGTATGGAAGAGTTGGTAGATGCAAGAATGGGGTGGGTGGGTGTTGTCAGGAGCTCCACACAGAGTCTATTAAAGATGGTGAATCTGGACCCAGGGGGGCTGCATCAACTGGTGCACCAACCAAGGACATTGCAATCAGATAACCTAGACCCACTGTTCAGATGTAGGCAAAGGACAGATCATTAAGGCAGGCGGAGGGGTGTCACACAAGACTGACTCTCACAGGAACTCTGGTGCTCAGCATTTGATCACTGCCCCTTGGTGAAGAGGCCCCATGGGAACATAGAGAAAGTGGATGCAGTGTAGCCAGATGAGACTTGATAGGCTGCAGTCAGATAGTGGAGGAGAAGAACCACACCTGTCAGACGTCTAGGGGAGAGAAATAGGTCAAAAAAGGGAGGGAGGATGGGAACAGGAAAATAAGAATGAGGGGATTACAATTGGGATGTATTGTAAATAAATTATAATAAAAAATTTTAAAGAAAGAAATAAAAGATCACTAAATATGACTAGAAAAAACATTTTTAAGACTGTTTTTTGCCAGTTCTCTGAAGAATGATAAGCATTGCTTTGAGTATGAGGATTAATCTCAGTAATATAACTATTTTCACAATATTAATTCTGCCAATTCATGAGTATGGGGAATATTTGTATCTTCTTGTGTCTTCCTCAAATTCTTCCTTCAGTGTCTCAAAATCTTCATTGTAAAGATCTTTTGTCTTCTTTGTTGGATTTACCTCTAGGTATTGATGGCTGTTGTTTTTTCCTGAAGCCATTACGAATATGATCATTTATTCAATTATTGTCATATAGAAAATTACTAATTTTTGTATTGATTTTATATCTGGATACTTTGCTGAAAGCGTTTAATAAGCCTGAGATTTCTGGTGGAGTCTTTACAGTCTCAAGTATAGGATTGTGTTGTTTTCCTGTGTGAATAAGCACTTCCTTGCCTACTTGTTATCATTTTATTTCTTTCTCTTGACCTAATTGTTCTAATTAAGACTCTGAACAGTGTCTTGTAGAGTTAGCCATATATTAAATATTTCCATCACCTCTTAGTAGCACCACACTGGAGTCCTAACCTTTAACACATGGTTCTTTGGGGGATTTTTTTCCCATCACTCCCTGGGATAACTTTTAAATACAAACTCTAACACCTAATAATTCACCTAACTTAGTCATGAGTTTAAGCAGCAAGTCTACTAGAAATGGTTACTTTATTTCTATAGCTATTATAATGAAAATAAAATGACACTTATTCCATTCTTTGAATAAAAGCCAACTTGCTATCATCACTAAGTAAAATAAGCAGTATTAGGCTGTGTTCAGCCTATCAAGAAAATGAAGACAAATGGTGTTTTCATTAACAATATGTGCTTCTTGTAGGTCTCCACCTACCCTTGGTGGGGAGGCCTGATGGCACTCAAAGAAAGAATAAGCAGGCTACCAAGATAAGACTTGATAGCTATGACCATACAGTGGGGGAGGAGGTCCTCCTCAGTCTTAGACCTAGGGGAAGGGAATAGGGTGAAAAAGGGAGGGAGGGAGGAACGGGAGGATACAAGTGGTGGGATAACAATTGAGTTGTAATCTGACTAAATTAATAAAATTAAAATAAAAAACCAATATGTGAAGGTAGTCTTAGTGTTTTATTGCTTCGAAGAGACAATGGCCATGGGAACTCTTATAAAATAAAGCATTAAATTGTGGTTTCTTTGAAATTTCAGAGGTAGGATAGGTTGTAAGTCAAAAGTTTTGTGGCTGGGTTGGTGCTCACATTTGTGTTTCTGTAGCCTATTGAGTGCTCTTCCGCACCATTCCACACCAAAGAGATTAGAACATAGGGGTGAGAGCTTCATATAGGCACCAGGTAGACTACTCCATGCTCAGTAAGTTGTGTGGGTGTTGTCATTGGCAGTGGGATCTTACTGTCAGTTTCTAGAGAGAACCCCATTTATATTAACAACTGCTTTGGCTGTTTGGGGAGTTTCATTTGATCCTCTTGGCCAACAACTCAATTTCTTACGTGAAAAATCATGCTAAAATTTGGTTCCCTAATTATATATACTCTGGCTTTATTAATTCACTTTCACATGTCAAAGCATTTCTACACAAGAACTGGTGAAAATAGGAATCACTACATATAAATCACTTTTTTTCTCTTTCTGGCTTTACATACAGGTGTTGATCATTTTCTTAAGTGAAAGTTCATAAGAAATGTTCAATTTGGTCTTACTGAAAAGAAAAGAGTAGAGCTATCAAATTGTGTTTCTAGCTGAATGTTCTGCTAAATGCAGGATGTGGCACTAAGGCCCTGCTTTATAGAGGGATTTGGTAAATTGGTGATTCTCTCAAATTCATGGAAATTCATTGGCCTCCAAAGACTCTGTGCAACCATCTTATTTTGACATTATGTGGATTGTTTCCGTTATAGTTCATTCATAAGAATGGCATGAGTTTGTTTCTGCCTCCAGAGAGAGTTGAAAGTTGCCTTCAAAGCTCAACCTCTGAGTTCAGGAAAGGTCAAGCACACAAACCAAGAAACTATTTTTGATAACTTGGCCTTGAAAGGATCAGCTTGGTCCCTTAGAGCTATTTAAATCCTGCTCTTGATTCTCAGATGACACCAGCTTTTCCAGTTACAGGTTTGCAAGTCTCCCACTCCACAGCCAGGACAGTTGATGTCACAGCCAATGCCAGTCACTTTGAAAGGGGAGCCCATATGCAACAGTATTGTCACCAAAATTATTCTGCATGTATTAGGGAGTGTATACGAAATCTGCTTCCAAATTTTATATAAAGTATTTTCAGTGTAGTCACAGTTACCTAGATGAATTTGATCTGTCAGAAATGAAATATCTTAAATATAAGGTATCTCCTGAGGAGCTCTCCTGAAAAGGAAGTTCTTAAGTTCATGAGTTTCAGAACCAGACTGTCTGTGACACATGGCACCAATTTCATTGTGTCTTGGTTTGTTTAACTTGAAATGTCATTGATTGTACTAAGTACTCCATAGGTTTGCTGTGAGAACCAAATGAGTTTAATAGTTTGGAAATGTTAAGAGCCATTCCCTGGGACTGAGAATGCATCAGTAGGATTCAGAATCATTAGTGTAATATAAAGATCCTGTTCTCCACAAAGATTTATTTCTATACATTCTAAGGGGTGTAAAGCTATAAATTCTAATAAAGAAAAATTGACAGTGTTGTTTTACGTCACCATTGACCTCTTTTTTCTCTTTCTCTAAAACAAAGAGGTCTCTGTGAAAACTGAAATGGTGAGTATGAAGATTTGGACTACAAATATTGTATGGGCAAACTTTATAAATAATGTCATTCTCTATAACTGAAATTATTTTATTCTCTAACTCAAATATATATCTGTGCTGGAAATTTGTTCTCACCTATTCAAGGTATCTTAGTCACTTATTGTTTTTAAAGCCAAGATACATAGCTCTCTTTACTCTCCCCATTTCACCCTTTCTTCATAAATAAAATTCCTAAGATTTTTATAGGTTTTAGAGATACTTTACATTTGTGAGGAAAGAAGGATCTGTGTCTCTGTGCTGTCTTTTCTCTGGCATAATTATATCTAGAGTGGTGTTCTAGCTCCTTGAACACAATGGTTGGCATGTTGTTCATACTCCCATGAATGACTCCCGCTGGCAAAACAGTCTATTGCCCTGGTGTGGCTTGTCCCGTAACCAGTGGTTAGAAACTGCTTTATAGGGGAGGGGACATTGATCACTTGGACTCATGAGATGACTAAAAGCAAAAGTCTGGCATCCCTACTTTCATTTTGCATCTCTTTTTTTAAATCCTACTTTCTTTTTACAATGTCCTATTTCAGACCACTAAAGGCACCTAAAGTTCTCCTCTTTGTCCCTAAACCTCAAGTTACCATTGATTCCAGCAATAAATATGATTGATAGATATCTTTATGACAAGAGACAAAAACTACCCTTAAGGAATGCCAGCCTTAAAGGACAACCACTATTCAAATGAAGATAATTATCTAGGATGGCAATGCTATACTGTGGAACAGAAGTAATGCTCATACAGGAGCCAGAGTACTCTCCTCAAGCCAAACAAACTTCTTCAAACCATCCTGCGGAATCAGAGCTAAGACAATATTGAACCAGATCAACACCTGACCAACACTGCTAAGTTATGCCTACCTTTTGCCCCTGCCCAATTTTTCTCTATGTAAACCTGAAGCTAATATGAGAGCCCTGAACACAGACAGATATGCCTACACCAAATCCTTTTATGTGTATTTCTCAATGTGGCAGTACTAATTAAATATCCTGTCTCTTCTTTTCACTATTACTCATCTCTTTAATTGGCACATTGGGACACATAGCCATGCTTAGCCTTTTGAAGCTTCTAAGAACAGAGCTTTTGTTCCCCTAAACCTACTAAGAGTGTGGTTTAAAGATCCTGTTACTGGATTCCATAAGCCATGGGGTTCTTGGCAAATCTTAATTCTTAGCTAGAAAGAATTCGGGTGAGGGGCTGACTAGTTTGTGTTCACTTCACTCAAACACCCTTATTTCTGCTACAGCCACCTTCTGTTGGTGCTATATTGATAATTATCTCTTTCTACATAACATGTTATCCTAATACCAGTAGTTTAAAATGATTAACATGGATAATCTCCTTCTGCCACTCAGGAATTCAGAAGGAATTCAACTGGATGGTTCTAGTTTACATCTTTTATGAGGTTTCAATTAATATGTCAGTAGAGACTACAGTTATTTGAAAGTCTAGATGGCCCTGGAAGGCCAAATTCCAAGCACACACAGTCCTCCCTGGCAACTGACCAAAGGTCTCAAATCCTCACCTGTGGGCTTCTCTGTAGAGCAACTCAAGGCAGCTAGCTTCCTCCGGACCAGATAAACAGCACAAAAAGTCACATTATCTTTCAAGGACAAGTCTTACATTCTAAAGTTTAGACATTATCTCCCATCATATCCACCATACTGTGCACTGTGCAAGAAGATATAAGGCTACCAGCCTCTAGCACCATGGATGACATCTTTGAGGTTAACTCTCACGTGAATACTATCAAGCTTCTATCCTTTCATCATTCCAAATGAGAGCCAAGACATCTTTCTGACCCTCAAACCCATCAGATATGATATGGACTCTGGAATTTACTACCTGAGTTCTTTTTCTGTTTCTAGCTTATTAACTACATAACTCTGGGCATTTTAATATTTCTATTTCAAACTCTTCATGTATAAATGAAGACACTGCTCCCCACCACAAGCCTGTATGGTAGAATTATACAGGTAATTCACCAAAAATATTAGAAAGTCTTGTCACTGACAACAGAAGATGCAGCTACATACTGTGAAGTGTGCAACCCAAAGGGTTCTTTCAATGGACATCCACTCAAGTGCAGCCACAACTTTAACTTATATGGCAGGAAGAATTTGAAGGATTAGTTAGTGTGAAACAAAGGTTGGTTTTTTTATGAAAAGGGTGGCATAAGCTTTGGTTTATCAATAGCATTAAGAAAAAAGAGATGTTTAAGAAGGAAAAAATAACACCTACTCAAAAGGACATATTGGTTGCTGAAAAAATCATGACCAAGTGTCTTGAATATATATACATATATATTCATATATATATATACATATATATATGATTTTGTGGCTTCTAATGTTACCTTATTCAGAGGATATAATCTACACTTAAGTATAAAGCATGAAGTAGCTTTGTGTGGCCTTTACCTTTACCCACTGAACCACTTCTTTGGTTCCCCAAAATCAAATGAAAACAAACACTAATGAGAATGTGACTCTTACTGCATAACTGCTATGGTTGGAAGGTAAAATGTGTGTCTCAATCTTATGTCTTTGAATATTTGGTTTCCAGAAATTGGCACTTTTTCTGGGGGTGGAAAGTTTAGGATACAAGGTGGGTAGCTGATATGGGCCACTTAGGGTCTGGCCGTGGCTTGTAGGCTAGTCATGCTCCCAGCCCCATGTTTCTGCTTTCTGTTCACCAATGAAAAATGACCTTCTTCCCCAGCACTACTACAGTAGACATGTGCCAGTTATACCTCATGCCTTTCCACCTGACTATACCCATCATTAACAAATATTAACCATTATTAACATCATAAACTCCATTTTGCAATTCACACAAATAAACAAGTGACATGAATGCTTCTAAAATACTTGGGTTGCCCTAAGTAATAGAAATGAGAGGACCATCTTTTTTTTAATTATCTCTTTTCAACATTAACTGAGTTTATGCAAATGAATACTTGAGGATGGACCTGTTGCAAGAGGAGCTAATCACATGATTAGAGGGCTGTCTGCTGAAAAGGCCCAGGAATGAAAAACAATCTCCACCTTCAGTACACTATTTTGTGGGGGGAAATATGTACACCATATACTATGGGAGAATAGCTACCTAATCCTGGGACAAGCTCAGTCTTTTTCCATCTGCACTGTTTTATCATTTTTGCCTTTTATGAACTATTGCTCAAGCTTCAAAGACTTCTAGAAGTTCACTAGTACAGTACTCGTTTATCTTTTTATATCCCCCGAAGGATCTCCAGCTTGACCTGAAACTTATGTTTTCTTTCAAGTGACCCAGAAAGATTCTTTAGTTTGCTTTGCACTTGTTTCATGCCCTCTTCACTGCTTTAGTACTTTGCGAATATGATTTACAAGCCAGTTGATGTCATTAATATCGGGATACTCGGGAAAACCCCTAAAACCAGAGACTAAGCCTTGAGGTCTTTGATGAAAAAAAAATCCCTTTAACTCTCCTATGGATACAGTCCTGTCTTCTCAATAAACTGGCCCTCATACACTGCCTCTCCCTGTGCCGAGTTCTCGTCAGTGATGGTCCACACTCTTATTGTCTTTCTTGTATTCATAGGGATTTCAGTCAGTACTAACCACGTGCTCCTAAAGATCTGTGTGAACCAGTCCATCAGGGACTGGTTTGCCTTGTATTTCCTCAGGTTATACTCTCTTTGTCTCAAAGATGTATCTGTATCATTGCATTGCTCAGTTTCTTTGCTTCTAGAGCACTCAGACTGGTGCTATTTGCCCCTATGTCTCACATAATTATGAGTTAGGTGGCAAGAAGTTCTTTCATTTCTTTTTAAAAAATCTTCCCCAATTTATGGAGTTCAGATACATAGTTATTATAATTTCCTGTTCTGTGCATTTATTAAGGCCCTTGCATGCATGTTGCACCACTCACTTTTTCTTCCTCTGGATTAAAAGTTGGAGGTGAGGAGTATCTCCTCCTATATGTGTCTCTCTCTCTCTCTCTCTCTCTCTCTCTCTCTCTCTCTCTCTCTCTCT
>OU015743.1:98507562-98535251 GCA_907169655.1 Acomys percivali | reverse complement strand
TCTCTCTCTCTCTCTCTCTCTCTCTCTCTCTCTCTCTCTCTCTCTCTTCCTCTTTGCTGTCAAATGCTTCCAATGGTTTCTAAGGTTTTTCCCAGGTAGAGGTTTTTCACACAGACCAAACTTGCACTTTCCTAATAGTGCTTTCTTGTTTGTTTGTTTGTTTGTTTATTATTGTTTATACTGTATTCTACCTGCATGTAAGCCTGCAGGCCAGAAGAGAGCATCACATCTCTTTATAAATGGTTGTGAGCTACCATGTGGTTGCTGGGAATTGAACTCTGGACTTTGGAAAAGCAGCAGTGCTCTTAACCTTTGAGCCATCTCTCCAGCCCTGTTGGTTTGTTTTTGAGGTACTCACATTTGAACTCAGAGCCTAGTGCGTGGTAGGGAGGTGCTTTACCACTGAGATATACCCTCAGTCTCTATATTTGTACTTTTCTTGACATTGATAAGAAATTAAGAGGTAATGTTTACCTTTATCTCATCTTCCCCCCCTTTTCCAATTTTCATGCCAAATCAGAGGCTACTGAAGAAAACAGCATCTGCATGTCTTTTCCTCAGTGTAATTTCCCTTACTTGAGCAAATTCAGACACTGAGGCCTCACTTACAGGTTTTATTTCCATAGAAAGTCCATGTAAGAGCTTACTCTGCCTGCTTACAATCCTATCACATGTGTGTTACTTTCAGGGACTGGAATACATTCCTTCGTCCATCAGTCATTTGGGAAAGCATCCCATATTTGTGAGATGACCACCATTTATCAAGGAGATATGGCACCACATAGAGTATGATGGACATTCAGGATTCTCTCAAAGGACATACCACTCTCAGGAATTCCACTCCACAGAAAACATTCAACTGCCTCTATAAAGAGACATACTACCTCATATTACATAAGGAAAAATGTAGTCCCACTGAGATTACCTCTGTGTGTGTTCTGTGTTCAGCCTCAGCTACATGTGTCACAACTTATCACAAAAGCTGTGAAACTCTCTTCCTCAACTGGTCTTTGGTTCTGTCATTTGGTTCTTGTTTGGTCACCAACTGTATTGTGTGACTGTTCCTGAGAAGCTATAAACAAATGTGTATTAAAAATAGATAGAATATCAACAAGAGATCAAAGAACCAATGCCATCTGAGTCTAGCCTAGTGAACTAACGAATTTACTGAGATTACTTATAGGACCATAGAGTCCTATATACAGATGTATTGATGACTCAAAAGCAACGTCATCCCTGAAAAGCCCACACCAATATAAACAATGATTCAGAAAATCCCTCATACATGGAGCTCCCTGGAAGACTCTCATACAGCCCCACCAGATAGTCTCTCCCCAGCAATTGTTGATTGTATTTCCAACCTTGGGAAGAGGCCTGGGGAATCATAACTTTTGAAGTATCTTGAGGCTTGCAAGATTTTTTGGGGGGGGGACGGGGGTTCCTTGTATCTTATGAGTTTGGGTCGCTCTACCAGTGAGATGTTTCAATTCAGAAGAAATGGCTGCACAAAAATAGCTAGTTCAGACTACTTGAGAAAGCCTTAAGGTAATTTCGAAGTTACACAAAAGTTAACAAAGACAGTCAGGCAGGGGCAGGAGGGTTAGTTTAATGCCAACTTAGTAAGGTACAGTTTAGTAGGAGCTACATACAGAGTGGTGCTGCCAAAGTAGAAAGCTAAGAAGGGAGGGGTGAGAAATTAGGAAGGAGGAGGGGAGGCATGGAGAAAGGAAGGGAAATGGAGTGGGGAGGAAATACAAAGAGTTCAAAAAGTTGGTTTCAACCATCACCCAAATTCTTCAAAGGAAAATATTTACTGAAATAAGATACACAGGGAAAAGTATGGCAACATGGGAAGAGAAAGGCGCCCTCACCCCACAGTCTACTTCAAGCTTCTTGCCAGCTGAGAATGAAGAATCCGGCACAATTAGCAACATTTGCTGCGAAGGTTGCCAACACAGAGAAGAGTACTTCTTTTATGTGGAAATGTTTTCAAATAAGAAGGATTAAAACAGTGATAAACCAAATTTAAGGCCTGAGTGTATACAAATGGGATGTGGGCCTGTTAGTAGCAACAGGCATTGAGACACAGTTCTAGGCAGCTAAGCAGGCCCCTTTGGGATCTTTACTCAGGTAAAACCTGATTCTTTGCTTCGACACAGAAAATATTGATCACTTTCAGGATTAGCTAGATTGGAAGAGTTGGGGGTTTATTAGCTATGTTTTAAATAGATTTTAAGTACATGGGTTAACATACTTAGAGGCCCCTGGAAGAAAGTAAAATACACTACAGAGGGGCTGGAGAGATGGCTCAGAGGTTAAGAGCCATTCTGCTCTTCCAGAGATCCTGAGTTCAATTCCCAGCAGCCACATGGTGGCTCATGACCATCTGTAATAAGATCTGGTGTCCTCTTCTGGCATGCAAGCAGAACACTGTATAAGTAATAAATAAATAAATAAATAAATAAATAAATAAATAAATAAATAAATAAACCTTTCAAAAAATACACTACAGAGCATAAGTGTGGGTTTCCCTAAGAAACAGTCATACTTCATTTTCTTTAGAATTGTTATATATAGGATTTGGGCGACTTTGAGCCATATCTTGAATAGACTGCTGAGGAAACTAAATGAGATTGTAATGTAGTACCTGAAGGTTGTACCGCTAGACTCAGAGATGAAGGAAAATAGGGTATCTTTGATTCAAACAAAGTTAATAGTTGTCCTAGTGTGCCTTCTTTTGCTTCACTAAGACACTGACAGAAAACAACTGGGCGGCGGGGGCCGGGTTGGGGGGGGGGCGCGGATTAATTTGGCTTACACGTTACAGTCCATGAGCAGAAAGGGCCAGGGCAAGAGCTCAAGGCAGGAATCTTGAGTGGGGAACTGAAGCAGAAATCGCAGAGCAATGTGGATTGCTAGGTTGCTCAGCTCCCTGTCTTATACATCCCAGGTCCACTTGCCTAGGGATTGCGCCCCCCACAGGAGGCTAGGCCCTCCTACACCAATTAGCAATTAAGAATATACCTCATAGGTATGGCCACAGCCCAACCTATGCCTATAGGTCTAGGCAATTCTTCGGTTGAATCTCCCTCTTCCTGGGTGACCTTTTAGATTTTGTCAAGTTGTCAGCTTATGCTGGGACAGTAATCTTGTTTGGGATTCCCTGAAAATGTCTGAGTAAGTGATGAGACATGAGTTTCTCTGTTATCAGAACATAAGCTCTTTATATATGAACGGAATACTCCTTTTGTCAGCAACTTTCACAAACAAATATTAATCACAATGGAATTCTTGCTTCTCAAAACTCCAGTGATGGGCTCCTTTCCCTTTTCATGTCCCCCAATTTTTCTTGTCTTACTCTTCTGAGTATCTTCCAGGAATCCAATAAACCAGAGATCGATGTTTGTTTACAGTGAAGATGCCAACTTCCCTTCCCGAAGCCTTGTTATCTAGAGTTCTGCATTGTCAACTGTGAGCTTCTCTGCTGTGCCTCAGGAACCACCTTGTAGTCTCACTGATGTTTCTGAATTCAGAACTCACCAAATCCTATAATTGGGCTCCTGTAAAGATCATGAATAAAGACTCTCCTTTGAGAAACTCATACCCACCCCTTTGACTGAGTTTTACTCTTTCTCCTAGTGAGCAACTCTCTATTAATGACCACTCCATGCCCTCCATCTGTAAATCTATGTTGAAATTTTTTTTCCTTTTCCTCTCATTTTGAGACAGGGTCTCACTTTGGCTCTGGCTGGCTGGAAATTAACTGCGTAGTCCAGGCAGGCCTGAAACTCACAGAGGTTCGCTTGCCTTTGCCTCCAAAGACCTGGGAGTAAAGTCATGGGCCACCAGACCAATCTTAAGATCCTTTTTAATAAACTCCAACTCTGCTTTATATTGATTCATCCTGAAATTCTTTTCTATATCAAAGGCAAGGATCCACTTTATCTAAGAGGAGGTTTCTGAAAGAATTCCCCAAGGCTGAGTGGGGAAGCAGCAGTTTTCCAGTCACCCCTACCATCACCAACATTACCTACTTGTTTTATATTGTTATTTTCTCTGTTTCTTTCTCATGTCTTCTTAAATATTTTATAAATACATTTTGTGTGATATGTATTTGCATTATATGTAAGTATAAAACATTGTCCCCCAATGTCTTGAAAGTAAGCTACAGAAATAAAACCTTTCTCCAAAGATATTTCAGGATTTCTCTACTACAAAGACAGTCTCTTGGATGACTTTACTAAAATTACCAATATTTTAAAATTAACTGAAAAAATACTAATGATGGCATGTAGCATGCTGGGGAATTCTTAATAAATAGGTACTCAGACTTTTTTTTAATTTTAAGGCAGGAAGTTTCAAGGGGAGTATGTTGAAGAGCATGGGGGATATTTAAAGACTAGGAGGGGGCTAGATGTCATATTGTCCTCAAAAATAAAAGAATTAGAATTAAAAATAATTTAAATAGAAATAAAGTCCTGGTTGGCTTTATCTGCTATTGAGATCAGTTAAGATCTAAACCAGTAGTTCTCAGCCTTCCTAATGCTGCCACCGTTTAATACAGTTTCTCATGTTGTGATGACTCCCCCAAATCATAAAATTATTTCATGGCTACTTCATAACTTCTACTTGTTTGAATCATAATGTAAATATCTGATGTTCACGATATCTGATATGTGACCCATGAGAATAGGTCCTTCCACCCCCCAAAAGGGTCATAACCTACACACTGAGATCCATTGATCCAGACATAGTCATATATAAATTTCTTTTTGTTGTTGTTGGTGGTGGTTTGGTTTGGTTTTTGGTTTTTAAAGACAGGATTTCTCCTTGCAGCCCTTGCTCTCCTGGAATTTGCTCTGTAGACTCAGCTGATCTTGAACTCACAGAGATCTACCTGCCTCTGCCTCCCCAGTGCTGTGATTAAAGAGCACACCACTGCCTGATTTACTTTCTTAAATAGCAGTGTTTGTGTTGTTTGTCAAGTGAAGCTTCCAGAATCCACTGACATTTGAAATCTGAAACCGGATTTTCCGGGTTGGACATTCACTACAGAAGTATGTTCCAGCAGTGAGCAATCTAACTCATCCCCAATTTCCCACCAGTGGAAGTTGTGGCCTGTGAATTAGCATGGAAATCATCATAGTCTCCTGCTATAATTCTTCCCTTGCTACCAACCAACCAGGCAGGCCAGTTGGAACTCGCAGGAGTCAGATGTGTTGGATTCTACACATGTGATACACTGAGCTCTTGCTCAATACTACTATTTCCTATGACATAAATACTCCTACATGTTGCCAACTTCAAGACCATATCAGTAGACATGGAGTTGGCACAAGGTACTCTATCACTAGCTACTGTGACCCAGACTCAGCACACATTGGAAAAATACATTCTTATCAATACTCTGGATATAAAATTACAAAGCATTAAAGAAAAATAAAAATGCTTCTGCTTATGAAAATATTTTCTTTCTGCTTCATTTTCTTGTGTTACTATCCTCCTCTGGTATTAACTTTCACATAAGCACTGTTGTTATTAAACACAGGAAGAGAAAGTGTAGCTTAATGTCACAACTTTACATAAAAGACCAAGATGTCTTAGTTGTAAAATAATGTTACGTGTAACTTAAGCACATGATGTGGCTTTCAAAAAAATTCAGACAAATGTGATATCTGGAGTTGGAAAGATGATGATCCTGCTATTCAATTATTTCTATTTATAATTTTAAACTTTATTAGTTCTTGGAGAATTTTGCACAATGTGTTTTGGTCATACTCATCCCTCCCCAAAGCCCTCTGGGATTTGCCTCTTTCCCTGTCTACCCTTAAATATCCAATTTTATACTCTGGTGCCTCACATTTGACTATGTCCCCTGGCGGGGGAGACCTAGTGGCACTCAGAGGAAGGACAGCAGGTCACTGAGAAGAGACTTGATACCCTATGAGCATATACAGAGGGAGGTAATCCCTCTGAGGAACAGTCATAGGGGAGGGGAATAAGGGGAAAATGGGAGGGAGGGGAGAATGGGAGGATACAAGGGATGGGATAACCATAGAGATGTAACAAGAATAAATTAATTAAAAATAAATAAATAAAACAAAACAAAACAAAACAAAAAAATCCAATTTTATGTTCTCTTTCTCTCCCTTTCTCTCTCTTTTTATTCTCAAGTCCAATTTGTGCTACTCTTATGTTCCTGGATGTACGGCCTTCTGCAGGAGTGTGGTTAACTTACAAGGGCTACACATTTTTTATTTTGAGACAAGGTCTCTTTGTGTAGTCTGGCCATCAGACATACACAGATATACCTGACTCTGCCTCCTGAGTGCAAGGATTAAAGGCATGTGGTATCTAGTAAGGTAGCTCAGATATATATATATATCTAATATATATATTAGATTAAATATGTGGAAACTTTTACAATAGTAGGTAGGTTTCCATATCACTTTTTTGAAAGGTCCTTAGGGTTATTAATTACTCTATATATTCTGTCCTTTACCATGCCCTCCCATACACCACCCCAATTTAACCCTTTCTGTTCCATTATTTCCCTTTAATCCATTATACCACTGTGTTATACTTCCATTCTTTTTAAAACCATGGTCCATTACTAATTTCCTTACTGTTATGGGTATTCCAAATGAAAAACACATATATGAAGATTCAAAACTGACATCCACAAATGAGGAAAGGCACATAATGTTTGTCTTCTAGGTCTGGGTTACCTTCCTCTGAAAGATTGTTTCCAGCTTCATACACTTACCCAAATTTTTCATAATTTTATTTTATTAGCAGCTGAAGAATATTCTATTAGATAAATATACCACAGTTTCATTATCCATGCAAGGACTGGTGAATATCTAAGTTATTTCCATGTGCTGGCTATTGCAGATAGAGCATCGATAAACACTGATGTGCTGATATCGATCACTATAGTGCAATATAGAGTTCTCTAAGTGTATGCCTAAGAGTGGTATAGCTGGATAGTGTGCTAGATCTATTTGTAGCTTTTTGAAGTCCTTCAATCTGATTTCTATAGTGGCTATACCAGTCCACTGCTCCTCTCCTCAGTGAATGAGTGTTCTCCTTTCCGCACATCCATACCAGCATTTGTCATCATACTTAAAACTGTTTTTCTAGATTGTTATTTTACATATATGTATGTTTTACCTGCACATATGTCTATAAACCACAAATACGCAGTGCCCACAGAGGCCAGAAAAAGGATGTCTAATCCCCCTAGGATGTGAGTTACAGATGACTGTGAGCTGCCATGTGGGTTTGGGGAGCCAAAACTCCAGGTTTTCTGGAAGAGTAGTCAGTGTCCATAAACACTGAGCCATCTCTCCAGCCTCCCTCTGTCCCATTCATTCTAGCCATTCTGACTGGAGTAAGAAATCTCAAAGCAGTTTTCATTTGCATGTTTGGTAGCTAAGGATGTATAGCATTTTAGTGTCTCTGAAGATTTATATTTATTTCATATTTTGAGAACTCTGTTTAGCTCTTTGCCCCATTTTGAAAACTGGGTTGCTTATTTATTTATTTTTTGATGTTTACTTTTGGGTTATTTCTTTTGGGTTTTGGTCTGGTTATTCCTATATTTTAGCTACTAACCCTCTGCCAAAAATATAGCTAAGAATATTTCACACTTTCTGTAGGCTGCCTTTTCACTTGAATGAATGTGTCTTTTGCTTTATAGAAGCAAGGTTTTTAGTTTCATGAGGTCCATTTTATTAACTACTGGTCTTATTTCCAGAGCCCAGATGGTAGCAAAGGAGAACCAACTCCTGAAACTTGCCCTTTCACCTCTACATATGCACAATGGCACATGTACTCCTTGGGGGGGGGCAATAAAGAAAATAAATTCTAATAAGAAATTAAATAAATAAAACAATATCAATCTATAACATACCTCTTTTTAACAAAGGAATATTTTTCTGGCATTTCATCCTGGAAATAAAGCTACTACAGTGGCTTTAGCACTACTGACTTATATGAATTGTGCCTTTGCTCAGAATAAGCTTAAGATGTTGCTGTTTTTTATAATTTCCTGCTTCCATACCTATCATCACATATATCACATAAAGAAACACCTGATGATAATTATAAGTATGTAATGTTAAAATGATCAAAAAGAAACATAATTAAAGAATACTGCTAGTAAAACAGATATCCCAATGAAAAACAGTATAGTTGTGTGAAAAAAATGACGGGACTATTGTGGTCATTCCATTGGTGGATTATGTCTTCCTGCGAAGCCCCATAAAATGCTCCTGCATATTTCTCTAATGATGCAGAAAACAACATACAAGTTAATGATACAACAATGGAGCCATCTCTGAAGTAGTAGAATAAAACTGAAGAGAGGCCATGATCTTGATTTACTCTGTGTTGACTTTAGTGTGCAGCGGTGGTACCGTGTGCTGAACCTAGGGCCTTGCTCAAGTGTTCTATCACTGAATTATCCCTGTCCTCTTTTTACATTTTATTTTAAGACAGAATCACATGAAGTTGACAGCCTTGAATTCATTGTGCGACCTAGGCAGGCCTTGAACCCATGATTCTTCCTGCCTCAGCCTCTTGTGAAGCTGCAATTTCAGGCTGCCCTTCTGGGCCCAATGTGCCTAGTTAATTCTTAAATTCCAGTCTTTGGGATAAACATAGTGCTTTACACCTGTTAGGGTACTAATTAGTCAAATAAATAAGAATAGTGAAAAAGCAAGAACAGACCAAAGACAACTGAATAGACCACACAAGACAAATGTTAGCCAATTTTCTTTTGTAACAAAGCCTAGCTTTGCCAACTTTAAAATGCGAACATGTTCCGTAAAAGAATCTTAGTGTTAAAACTCATTTTATTGATTGTTTACTTTGAGCCAGACCCTGCTCACTGCTTTGCTTTCTTCACTTACATGTTCAACTATTATGTGCCAAACAGTATTCTTATACATCGGCTGTAGCAACAAAGAAAGTAGGCAATATTCTAGCTGTCACAGAATGTACATACTAAATGGGGAAGCAAAATAAAGAACATATCAAGGGGCTGTGCTGGAAGCAAAGCAGAGAAAAAATGGAGAAAGTAAGACCATAACTAATACAATAGATTAAGAAGTACAAATGAAGGCCAGGCATACTGACATATACTTTTGAACTCAGTAGAGAGGCAAAGCAAATCTCCATGAGTTCAAGGGCAGCCTGATCTACAGAGTATCTCAGGCTAATGGAGGAAACATAGCAAGACCTTGTCTTTAAAAAACAGTTCTTAAAGAAGTACGAATGAAAGATATGAGCCTGTGAGAAGCTAACCCATGGTCACTTGTCTAAGGAGTATAGATGTAGACCCTGCCCTCAGGGTTTTTTCTCATAACTGTTGTGTGGTTTTCATGGCTGTTTTATCTAATTATAGTCACGGCTTGGTGAAAAAAAAAGGAGGGAGAGAGGGAGGGAGGGAGGGGGAGAGAGAGAGAGAGAGAGAGAGAGAGAGAGAGAGAGAGAGAGAGAGAGAGAGCTTGGAATTCTTAAAAAGGTAAATCATGATCTCATGATCATCCTGAGTGAGGTAACCCACACCCAGAAAGACATGCATGGTGAATACTCACTTGTAAGTGGATATTAGCCCAACATAGATGTCCTCTGAGAGACTCCACTCAGCAGAGAAGGATCGGGACAGATGCTGGAATCCAGATGAGAGTGGTATGGAAGAGTGGGAGGATAGAATGTAGGGTTCAGGAACCCTACCAAGGTTGACAGATCTAGACTCAGGGGCCTGCACAAACTGTTGCCCCAACCAAGGACAGTGCACGCAGTAAACCTAGACCCCCTGTTCAGATCTAGACAATGGACAGCTCATTCTCCACAGTTGTGGGGGGAGTGGGGACTGCCTCTGACATGAACTCTGCTACCCCCTATTTGGCTGCTTCCTCTTGGTTGGGAGTTCCAAGCCCCCACCCCACGCTGGCACACAGAGAAAGGGGAAGCAGACTATCCCAGCCAGATGAGACAGGATAGGCTGTGATCATAGGGTGGGGGAGGAGGTCCCCTTCTGTAAGAGGTCTAGGAAAGGGGAATAGGGCAAAAGAGGGAGGGAGGATGGGAACGGGAAGACCCAAGTGAGGGGATAACAACTGGGGTGTAATCTGAATAAATTATAATTTTTTAAAAAAGAAAAACAACAAAAAAGATAACTCACAGGGTGATAACATTGCTGCAAAGCATATCACAACCACCCCAACCCCTCAGGCAGTGCTAACTGTAAGGTGCCAAGCACTTCTTGATTGGCTCCATGCCATTCTCATTACTCCACATGAGGCCCAAGGCCTTTGGGAAGATATTCCAGCACTGAGCTACCCCCTCAGTCCTGTTTATTATTTGTTTACTAATTTTCCACTGGATAATGAGTTGCTTGAAGAATGTGACTAATTCTTTATTCTCATAGTCATAGTATTAAGCAAGCACAGTCCCCAGACAGTTGGTCACTAAGTAGCTGCTGGGCAAATGCATTAGTTATTAAAGTAGAATTTGAAAAACTGTGTAGGTGTGTGTGTGTGTGTGTGTGTGTGTGTGTGTGTGTGTGTTACCATAGATTGAACCCAGAGATTTGTGTATGTTCAGCTACATCTGAAGCCCTCAAATGAGTCATTTTTTAAAGCTGAAATAGGAAAAGACTTGTAAGACTGTCAGTCCCGTAGTCCTTACTCCAAATTATCTTTCCTGCAGTCTCAATATTTAACAAAGCCAATTAACTCTACCATTTGGTGGCAGAACTAAAACCCAAAGTTAGGCAGATTCTCAGCAGCATGTTGGCTGTATACCTGTGAGCCTTTACTCAACTTCTGTATTCCTTATTATCCTTATAACACAATAGTAGTGAACATACACAGCATGATGTGATGTGAGGACTAGAAATAATAATCTATGTTACAGTCTGAGAAATGTGTTTCACGCATGTTAGCAGCCATCCGTTATCACCGTCACCATCTTAGGTATTTAGCATAAGCTTAAGATTACAGCATCTTTTCTGAAATGATCCTTTCAGGAAATAAACATTTGACTAACAATTTTCTGAACTAATAATGTTATTATGCACCCATTCTTTCTTTCAAAGTCCACCTTATCCTTTGATGTGTTTAAAAAAAAAAAAAAAAAAAAAAACTTGAAAGGAATAAGGCTAAGGACTTTAAAATGGAAATTGTAAATGGTGGATTGACACTTTGGCATGGGCATCCATAGAGAACTACATTAAAAAAAAAAAGGTCACTTGCCATTCAATTAAGAAGGGCAGAGGGCTAGTTCATAAATGAGCCATTAATGGTTTCAAATCTGGAAGCATGACTAGCTGCGTAATTGCTCTAGGCGACTCTATTCTCTCAAGTCAGCAATGGCCTGTAAGAGGTGTCTGCCATGTCTTTAAAGAAGGAACAGTTTTGCCTTGGGACACTTGAATGTTCTGATTAAGTAAAGCCTGCAAGATAAGAGACAAAGTAACAAACTAGAAAGTCAGAACACATTACTGTTGGGTGATTTCTCAGTGAGCTGAGCTAGCAGAGATCTACAGACTGGTGTGCTGGGCACCTACCTGATAATAACTGCAACATTTTTCCTTCTAGGGGAGGCAGAGTTATCTGAGACCATCTTCCCTGTTGGTATTCCCGACTGTAGTTTCCCTTTCAGGGAAAAAAATGAAGTTCATATTGTTAT
Source organism: Acomys percivali (assembly GCA_907169655.1). Classification (NCBI taxonomy): domain Eukaryota; kingdom Metazoa; phylum Chordata; class Mammalia; order Rodentia; family Muridae; genus Acomys; species Acomys percivali. The sequence goes on along the minus strand of OU015743.1, from coordinate 98,523,551 downwards.
AAGCAAAATTTTTATTGACATCCACATTCTTGTCTGGAGAGGTGGAACGCCATGCTCTGGGAACAGCAAAGATGCTTGGCTCACAGCACATTCCAGGTACACCAGAATAAAGACCACTTCGTTCAGAAAAGTGACTGAAAATGAAGGTGCCAGGCCACACTACAAGAATATCATAATACAGATGATACATTTCAGAGGAACTTCTAGACATGGAAATGTGTTATTGATTCAAAATAGCTATAGCTCTGCTGTGAACAATTAAACACACTGCTGTGCATTTTACTGAATTTTCATGTAACAGGCAACTCTCTCTTCTGTATCCCTTTAATATCTTCATTTATATCCATTATTTCACTTATTTATGATCCCTGCTATATATTTGGAACATTTTAAAGGCTACTTGTGCTGTTATAGTCTCTGGAAACTGAACACCTGCCTTGGTTTCTCACATTGTAGCTCATCTTAATCGTCAATCTGATTGGGTTAAGAAACGAGTAGGAGAGCAATGACATGCATCTGAGGTGCCTAGGACAGATTTTCAAAGGCAATTAGATTGTAATGTCTCACTCTGCTCAATAGATCAGTCTCAATAAACATTTTCTTTAATAAGTGATGATGAAGCATAAGAGATAGGGCTTAAAGAAGTCATTGGGAAGATGTTCTTGGGGCTATAATTTGCCTTTGTCCCTTCCTGTACCCCTGTTTCCCCAATGACTCCTCTCTGCTATAAAATGCCTTGCTTTGTCCTGCGCTCCCTACTGTGATGAATCCTTAGAAACCATGAAAAGAAATCTTTATTCTTACAAGCTGCTTTTCATGAGCATTTGGTCACAGGGGCACAAAACCTAACTGAATAGATAATGTAAAAACATTGACTGAATAAATGAGTATACTAATATTTTCTGAAGTTTATTGACCTTGAGGTATGGCTAGCATCACAAAGGGGAAGTTCAAAGCGAAATGATGAAAATGAAGGAAGCCAGACTAACGGGAGGAAGACAAAGATGAGCAACACAGAAGAGTGGAGGGGGAGGAGTCATATCTCTCTGTGTTCATAAAACGTTGGTGAGAGCAAAAGGCCCTCTGGATGATGGAAACTGATTTAGACACTGAAGGTGCATGTGGCATGTTATAAAGCTTAATATCAAACACAAGCGCAGATGCAAAGGTAGTTCTTGTAATTGCCAACTTGAGGAAAGTCTGTAGAGACAAAAATTCACTAATAATGAAAGTTTTAGTTTGTTGCATAGAGGTATATGAAGACAGAACCGCAACGATGCACTAGCTGATGCAGCATCTTATATATGAAATCCCAGCACCGAGAAGACAGAAAGAGGAAGATCTAGAGGTTGAGACTAAGCAGTATTGAAAAAACAGTAAAGATTATATTAGTGATAGAAATTAAAACATCCTAAAAGATCTTAGATTGTTTTTATTTTAATCTAAACTTTGAGCCAATGAAATGGCTCAGCAGGTAAAGGTGCTTGACACCATTACCTTATGACCTGAATTTAATTTCTGAGACCCACATGGTAGATGTAACTGATTCCCATGAGTTGTTTTCATATAAATAAATAAATAAATAAATAAATAAATGCATTTTTGTTAAATCTAGAAGTTTTAAATGAAGATGTTTTAAAGTTTATAAACAGAGTAAAGCCCTAAAGTGCAGTCTCTTTGGGGGTAAGATTGCTCTGGAATTCAGTAACTATAGTTTATCTTTGGTGGATATATTAGTTTTTCATAAAACAGTGAAAATTTCAGCATGGTGAAATTAAAATGACATCATATAGTTTAAGCACTTTAACAGCTTCTTTGAGTCCACTTTTTATAGATTATCGATTACTTTGATTCCATTTTAAATGTCACTGTACAGCCAGCCTCATTCTTATTTTAAGTTTTAAATTAAAATTTAAATTACTTTAAATTAAACCATTTTTCTGGTGCCTGTGTTGGCAGTGTGTGCATATGTGACACAGAGTATCTTTGGAGGTCAAACAATGACTTTCGGCAATCAGCATTTTTCGTGAGTTCCAGGGATTGAAGTAGGCCATCAGGCTTACTCTCCAGGCACTTTTGCCTTGGAGCAGATCACTGACCATTGAGGTTCCTCTCGCTTATTGTTCCTATTCTGTACTGATCCTGGTGCTGGCAGGTCTTGAACACCCCTATGCACTGTCCATTCATTCTTTTCTACAAAATCATTGAAACCAACTTTAGAGCAAAAGAAGATGACTTTAAAGCTGTCTTCATGTAGCACTCAAGTGATATGCCACCTAATACATTTTTTTAACAAAATCTATGAGGAAAAGATCCCACAAAATTCAGAAACAACAATAGATAATGCAGTGTGCTAAGGCCTCCTAACTGTCTTGTTCTGATGCAGAGAGATACTTGGCAATAGTACATGTCTAAATGTACACTACGCAGAGATGAACACCAGCTGTTTGCTAGTCACATTCACTCATGGGTCAGGGAAGAAATCTCAGTGAACCTTACAGTACTAATGAGACTGCACTCAGGAGCAGAATGAGGCAGCCAGAGCTGCAGTCCAGAGGGGTCAGGCTTGTTACAAAGGGATGGAAGGCCTCCTGCTTCCCACTTACAGATATGATTTGTTCATTTCAACAATTTTGCAGGCCACCCACCATAGAGGAAATATCCACTAAGTGGAAGATTGAGTAGGGATCCATCTGGTCTAGATGAAAGAGGAATTGACTAGGTAAGGAGACCCACGTGATGGGCATGTCCATTACAAGCTAGAGAATTCACAGTCAGTGTGTTAGGATGTAGTCAGGCTCAAAGATGTCACAGGAGAACTTTAAATGTTAGGACTTACTCCTCTGCTCAGTAGGGTCAAATTCCTAAGAGTTCTCTGTTACTCTAATTCTTAGGTTTTGGATTAAGGTGAAATGACGTATATTTTGTCATAGAAATGAGTGATAGGTAAGACAGGTCCAATAAAAAAATCAATTATGGGACTGAATCTATTTCAATGAGTCTCACTTAGCCAGAGAACTGATCTCAAGCCAAGAGTTACTCAGTTTTTCATTGTGATCACTGATATCGGGAATGTGACAGTAGGTGCGCAGTTTTCCTTTGTGAGCGTTGATATGGGAAGCTGCGACAGAAATAATGGTACCTGTGAGTAAATCTGTATAATTTTCCTCCTGCGTACAGTTTTGCTCTGTATACTTAAACTACTTTACAACTACACAGAGGCCATGAAACTGAGTTTCAGCCAATGAAATATTACCAAGTTACAAATACCATTTTCAGATCCACATATAGTCTATGTTTTCCTTTTTCATGGTGATCCAAATGGTCAGTGCTGAAGATGGTAGTAAACAACAAACTTTCATTGTATTAAATCACCAAGGCTTGAGAATCACTTGTTATAAAAAATAGTTGACCCTGGGCAGCATAGCCTGGGCATTGTTGCAAACAGGAGACACACTTTGCTTTGAGAAATTATTTTCTTTTATAATATTCTATGCCATAGATAATGTCTTTAAATTGTGATGCAGAAAACAGTGGTTAGAAAAGTGATAAATAAAGGAGAAAGGAATGGGAAGATAACTTACTATGTTAGTTATTAGCTATTTCTTCTATGTTCTCATATTGGAGAGAGAAAAAGGAGGCTTGTAAGACTTAGGACATAAAACTGCTCAGGAAGTTCCTGAAACTTACAAGGTTTACAAGCCTCCTCCTCAAAGGTATATATAAGCAGAAAAGCCTCTCCCTGGCTAATATGTCTGAAAGTTGTACAAGTATCTCCATAGATGCAGCTTTCCTGAATCATCTTCCGTGGTAAGTTGGGCTTTTCAGTGATTTGCCTGCATTTGAGTTACCTATGAGCCTGCACTTAACGCTCATCTGTCTTTGTTCTGTCATTACATTTCTATCTCAAGTAAATAGATGTTTGTTCACCTTCACAGGAAAAGTTATGACACAACATTAGCAAATTAAAACAAAAACAAAAACCGGAACACATTGTGATGAAAAAGAACAGAGAGAAAATAAATGAAATTGTGATTATATGAAATCAACCAAAAGCCCAAACATTACAGAAAAAGAAAACTACTATTTTGCTATTAGAAGTGTATTGGCAGAGGTAAAAATTACAAATATAAAGAAACATCAAAGAAATAATTTGAAATAGTCATCAATAAATCAATCACCAAATGAAAATATTGGAAAGGATATTGGTTCTTAAAAGTATCAAACTTAAACAAATAAATATAGAACACAAATTTCCACAACTTCACAGACATTATTCTTAAGCTAGTGAATTTAATCCATGCAAAACAAACACACTCAGAAAATTACTCAACAAGGAATACCTTCAAATACTGATTCCAGTAGCCTCAGCATCCATTCAAACTAAAAAAAAAACCCAATGCTTCATTGAATAAACAACACTAATGCACATATTGGTGAAAATAATATTCTTTTAAATGTATTCATGATGGCTCACTCTTCTCTTCTCTCTCCCTCTCCCCCCCCCCTCTCGCTCTCTCTCTCTCATACTTAAAAATAAAAGAATTCTTTTTTTTTTGCTTTTAAAATCCTTTCTTTTTTTATTATTATTAATTTATTCTTGTTACATCTCTATGGTTATCCCATCCCTTGTATCCTCCCATTCTCCCCTCCCTCCCATTTTCCCCTTATTCCCCTCCACTATGACTGTTCCTCAGAGGGATTACCTCCCTCTGTATATGCTCATAGTGGCACTCAGAGTAAAAGAATTCTTAAAACAATGAAATATATTATTCTGGCTACTTTTATGTCAACGACTCAGCTAGAGTCATCTAAAAGAAAGAAACCTCAATTGAGAAATGTTTCCATAAGATTCATTTGTAGAGAAGTTTTTTTTTTTTTAACTAGTGACTAATTGGGGAGGGCCCAGCCCATTGTAGGTCATGCTGCCCCTTGGCTGGTGGCCCTAGGTTCCATAAGAGAGCAGGCTGAGCAAACCATGCTGAGCAACACAGTGAGCAGCACCTTCCATGGCCTTTTTTTAATCAGCTCCTGCCTTCAGGTTTCTGCCCTGTTTGAGTTCCTGTTCTGACTTCCTTTGATGATGAACAGGGAAACAGTAATATAAGCCAAATAAACCCTTTCCTCCCCAGATGGTTTTAGTCATGATGTTTCATACAGCAATAGTAACCCTAAATAGAATATATATCTTAATTTATTTATTCATTCATCTATTATGTGTGTGAGTGAGCTCCTGTGCATGCGTATGCAAGGCAGATGTGCTACCTATTCCTTTGAGACAAGGTCTTTCTCTAAACCTGGAGCTAAGATGTCCTTGGAAAGGCTAGAAGCCAATATACTCCAACTTTCTCCTGTCACTCCTTCCCATCCCAAGCTGGGACTGTGAACATGTGCAGGACTTCAGGCTTGTTATATGTGAATGCTGGGATTCAGACCTTATGACTGTGTATCAAGCACTTTTAACTACAAGAATTATTAAGTAAGGGAAGCAAAAAAAGAAGAAACTAAGAAGGAGAAAAATTAGGTTAAAGGAAAACAGATATTCATCAGAAATCAAGCTGAAGAAAACCTGCTATAAAGGAAAAAAAATGAGGCATTCTTTGCTTTCTCAGAACATAATAGAGTCCAGAGAGAAAAATACACAAAGCAAAATTCCAATAGGAAAAAAATTATAAAATTCATGAAGATTATATTTAAAAAGTCAGAATTTCAAACAAACCTCAGATATGAGCAAGATTCATGGGTTCTTACTAGAAGAGATAAAATATAGGACAGAAAATTACAGAACTCCAAATGGAAAAAAATCATGTAGGAAAACTGAGTATAGGCATAAAATTCATCCAAGTATTGAATAAATGCTAAAATAATGTGATCTGACAACAGTCAAGCAATATAGAATTGGACTGTGTAAAAATATTGGAGCTCACCAATGATGATGAAGGCAAGAACTGTGAAGAGAGGCTCTATTGTGAAGTCAGGAGCCTGCCACATTCTGGGCTTGGGTCTCAGCTCTGGCCGGTTTTGTCTTTAGTGATGTCCTAGGGAATTTCTGTTTTGTCTAGGCATGTCATGTCAGTTTTCTGTACCTTGGTTTCTAACCCCCCCCAAAAAAAATCAAATGGTACCTCTAATTGGCAGAATTTTAAAGATAACATGGTTTCATCATATATGTGCACCATTAGAATTGCACTTGAAAACAGTAATTGCTCAGGAAGTGTTACTGTTTCCCACGGCATCAACTTTGATCAATACTGTTTAAATGGAAAGAATTATAATTAAGAATGACTCAAACCCGCACCCCTCCGTTTGGTTGGATTTGGTCGTTTTGTTTTGTTTTTCAAACAGGGTTTCTCCATGTAGCCTACCTGTTCTGGAAGTCACTTTGTAGACAAGGCTAGCCTCAAACTCAGAGATCTGCCTGCTTTTGCCTCCTGAGTGTTGAGGTTAAAGGTGTGCACCACCAGTGCCCAGATAAGAATGATTCTATTCCTTAATGAGTTTCATGGCCCCTTTCTTTAAAATTAAAAGAAATCTTTTAGAAGATAATATACTTCCGATTTTATCTTCCTTGAATTCACATGTATTTACATATAATAGTCCTTGTTTAGAATGTGATCTTCCTAAAATTACTCTCCGCAGTTTATAAATCTATGTTTCCACCTGATGGGTGAATTGACAGATAGATAAATGATAGGTATATAGACAGACAGACAGATAGGCAGATAGATGATAGAAGGAAGGTGATAGATAGATAGATGATGATGATAGATAGAGATATAAAATGATAGATAGATAGATAGATAGATAGATAGATAGATAGATAGATAGACAGACAGATGGAGTAAAGTTTCTTTTGTATGAGTTTGCCATAACTTAAATTTTTAAAAAACTTTTTCTCATTGCTTAACTTCTTTATATTATCCCCTAACATTAAAACAGCAAATAATACTATTTGCAAACTTGTTTATTATACACCATACATTGTATGTTTTAGAGTTATATCCTTGGGTATCATGATAATCCTAAACATCAACTTGACAGAATGACCTGGGAGATAAGTCTCTGGCCATGCTGTAGATGGCTATCTCAATTCCTGACCACAGTGAGTGGCACCACACCATTATTCCCTGGCTGGGATCCTGCAGCACAGTGCATTCACTGTCCTCTGTGTCCTGACCCTGGATGCAATGATCGGCTGCTTTAAGCTCCTGTGGCCTTGACTTTCCCATCATGACAGGTGGTATCCCTGAACTGTGAGAGAGCAGAATAAATGCTTTCTCCTTTGAGCATCTCTTGTCAGGGTATCATGTTACAGCAAAAAGAAAGACACTGAAATAGATGTATTTGCTGGTAAATTATTAAGGGATTTTGTATAGCTTAAGACTACGTCCTTGCCAAGGCGGGCACACTTACGGTTGGGACTTCTTTTGATGGCTGTCGACCCTAGCAGAGACTAGAAGAACTTTTTTTATATACCATATCTGTTTTTAATCATTGACAAATATTTTTGAAGTTCTTTACTAGAAAAACAATGTAAACTCAGAATATTTCAAAGAAAAAGTATATAGAGAAAATAAATCCCCTCAACGACTGTTCCCCATTTTTTACTTCCACTGTAACATTTCTTTTTATAGTTATATTATATCATGGGTCTCATCTTAAAGTAAAACCAATCAATCAAAGCTTTCAAAGTTTGTTTTTATTTGTGACATTTCATGATTTCAGCTCTTGCACACAGCAAGAATGTGGACTGAAAGAAAGAATTTGTAATCTAATGACCAAGTACCCTTTATCAAAACAGTCCGCTAAGTTACACAATACAAAATGTCTATTTGGTCTTTTGCATGACACGTACCCTTCAAAATGCATTTTACTTATATGTAGGCTTTCAGGAGCTTTAGCTACAAGTATAGAGTAACAAAACATATTCTCAAAGTAGTAATATTGGCCACTGATAACATTTTAACATACGTGTTTTCATGATGACATACTAGAAACAGTAGAACTTTAGTCAAGTGAATATATAATTTCATAAAATAAGTAGATAATAAGAGCCTTTAAAAAAGCAACTACTTAAAATTCAAAGTATACTCTCTTAACTAGGTAAAGTTTAAATTCTTTAGATTATAAAATTTCAGGGATTTGTTAACCATTTACATATGTGTATGAGAATAAGATGTGTCTAGTCACTATCTACTGATAACATATAAAGATAGAATTGCACATATGGTGCACTGTCTTAAGTCATTCTTAACAATGTATGGACAAATGAGAATTCAAATCCTGAGCCACATGAACCACGAATCTTTTTTTTTTTTTCATCCTTTTTCCCCACAAGCTCCTGCTTCTTCATGATAGTCTTAGCTGTGTTTTAAAATGTTATTCAAGAAAATTTATGAGCTGGGGTTGTGGTTCAGTTGTCCTAACAAGAATGTTGCCCTGGACTTGAACCTCAGCACTGCATAAAACTAAGTGTGTTGGTGGACTACAGTAGTCACAGCACGGGAGAGGTGGAAGCAAGAAGCTCAGGGGTTCAAGGTCATCTCCTCACACAGAGAGAACAACTGGCTGGCCTGAGATAATAAGAGCCTGTTTCTATAATACAAAACATACTGTCTACATATCAGTTTCTGCTTCATTACTGCTGCATAAAAGAACAAACTAATCTCAATGGCTTACAGAAACATTCTGTTTCTTGGATGCGGCAGAATGTTGGATCCTGTTTACACAAGCATTCTGTTAGCCTGTGTCTTTTTTTTGGAGAGTTTAGTCCATTGATGTTGATAGATATTAGTGACCAGTGATTGTTAGTTTCTTTTACTGTGGTGTTGGTGGTGATAGTGTGTTTGTGTGATTGCCTTCTTTTGCTTTTTGCTGTTCTGACATTATCTATAATCTGTGTTTTCCTGAGTGTAGTTGATGACATTAGGTTGGAGTTTGTCTTCTAGTATCTTCTGTAGGGCTGGGTTAGTTCATAGATATTGTTTAAATTTGGTCTTGTGTTCTCCCTCTACGGTGATTGAAAGCTTAGCTGCATGTGGCAGTCTGGACTAGCATCTGTGGTCTCTTAGTGTCTTCATGACAACTGCCCAGACACTTCTGATCTTCATAGTCTCCTTTGAGAAGTCAGGTGTGAGTCTGGTAGGTCTTTCTTTATATGTTACTTGACCTTCTTCCTTTGCCACTTTTAATATTTTTTCTTTTTATGTAGACGTAATGTTTTGATTATTATGTGGTGGGAAGAATTCCTTTTCTGGTCTAATCTGTTTGGTATTCTGTAAGCTTCTTGTACATTTAGAAGCATCTCTTTCTTTAGGTTCAGGAAATTTTCTTTTATGGTTTTATTGAAAATATTTTCTGGTCCTTGGAGCATGGAACCTTCTTTTTTGTCTATTCCTATTATTCTTAAATTCCATCTTTCATGGTGTCCTTGATTTCATGGATGTCTTGTGTCAGGAATTTTTTAGATTTAATCATTTCTTTGACAGATTAATTGATTTCTCCAATTGTATCTTCTACACCTGAGATTCTCTCCTCCATCTCTTGTAATCTATTGGTGATGCTTATCTCTGTGACTCCTATTCTCTTCTCTACATTTTTCATCTCCAGGATTTTTTGTTTTTGTTTTCTCAATTTGTGTTTTCTTTATTGATTTTATCTCCATTTTCATGTCTTGGACCATTTTATTTATTTCGTTCACCTGTTTAATTGTATTTTCCTCCATTTCATTCAGGGATCTATTTTTTTTTTCCTCTTTGAATGTTTCAAACATCATCATAAGCATAGCTTTAAGGTCATTTTCCTGTGTTTCTGCTGCATTAGAATATCCAGTGTTTGGAGAAGGTTCTAAAGGATCTATGTTCCCCTGGCTTTTGTTGATTGTGTTCTTATGCTGGCCTTTAGTCTTCTGTTTGTCCCTGGTGTTGGCTGTTAGTTTCTGGAACCTGCTCAGTTTTTCAGGCCTTTGTGAGCCACTGAGGTCCTGATGGTCTCCTCAAGACAGCTCCTCAAGAAACAGGAGGAATCCTAGGTCTGATCGCAGAAGTGGAGCACCTCTGGAACTGTGCTTTAGTAGGCAGAAAGCATAGCTGCCCCCTCACCCCCCTCCGCAGCCTGGAACCCTGTGCAGTACCTGGGCCTGAGAGTCACTGCAGAGAGCCTGTAACTGTGTAGGCCCAGATCCCAGGATGTCCCCTTCTGTCCAGCTAAGACATGAAACCAAGGCTGGATCTGCAAGTATCTTGAGTCTGGAGCTGTCTCAGAGTAGCAGGAGAAGTTGAGAGGACTACAAAAGGGTGCTGGTGTTTCAGATCTGCAGGTTGCTGGCCAGGCAGACACTGAACTCTCTCTCTCTCTCTCTCTCTCTCTCTCTCTCTCTCTCTCTCTCTCTCTCTCTCTCTCTCTCACACACACACACACACACACACACACACACACACACACACACACACACACACACACGCTGCCTTTGAGGAAGCAGGAGAAATCTGAGGTCTGGTTGGAGGAGCAGAGTGTCCCTGGAACTGTGGATCCATGTTCGAGTAGGCAGACAGTGCAGTGGGCTGCAGGCCTGGCACCTGGGAGACAGCCAAAGGGGACCTGGAGCTATGTGTCCCCAGCTCCCTGGAAGTCCCCTTCTGCCTGGGGAAACTCCAGCTTAGGTGTTTGGGAATCAATGACTCACCAGATTCCCAGACTCTGATCTTCCACTACTCAGATATAATAGGCACTCACCACTGCTATCCTGTGACCCCTGCTAGATGACTTTTATCCTGAGTATTGATTGGGTTCAGATTTGGTCTGCATGCACTATTCTACCTAAGCCATGCCAGCACCATGTCAAATTAAAAACCAAGCATATTTAAAGCATCTGCACACCTCATGGTGATTGGCATAATTTGGTCAAAGCAAGGCACAAGGTCCCACCCAGCGTCATAAGGTTAGTGAATTATATATCACCTATAATGTGGATGGAAACTTTCTGGACACTCAAGTTATCATGAACTCATTCACTCAGGTTTACGAATACAAAACTCAGCACCTGGATGCAAATGATAAATTGAAAGCTCTCTCTCTCTCTCTCTCTCTCTCTCTCTCTCTCTCTCTCTCTCTCCTGCCTGTGGATGAGATGTAAAGCTCTAAGTTCTTCTATGAAAACTAATTTTATTCTTCTGCCCAGTAATCTGTAGCATATTGTTGGCATTCAGTGGCAATTCTGAATTAATAAGTATATAGAAGTAGAACCAAAAGGTACGCCTTAAACTTTTGAAAGTTAAAGTATGACCAAACTGGTCTTAGAGGCAACATTAGAAAAACAAAGTCAGAAAGCTGAGCATGGTGGTGCACACCCATAACCCCACCACTCAGGAGGCAGAGGCAGGTAGATCGCTGTGAGTTCGAGGCCAGCCCTGGTCTACAAAGTGAGTCCAGGACAGCCAAGGCTACACAGAGAAACCTTTGGTCTTGAAAAACAAACAAAACAACAACAAAAAAGTCAGGTCACATTTTAAACACAATTCTTGTATTACATTAAAATACCATCATATTCACAGTGCATACATACTTCACACTGGAAGTAAATTAATCATTTCTTATTCATATATAAATGCCTTTAATTTGGTTTATTCCACACCATTTAATAAATATCAATCCTGCTTGGTTATGGGTAGCACATGTCTAGTAGAGCTAGTGGTTAAAATCCAACATCATCTGTTCAGCACAAATTAAAAGCACACAAAGCTATAGAAATGATTAAAGCCCCACAGAAACCTCCCTATGCCCCTTAGACATTCATTACAGAGGAAACATGGAAGGAATTTTCTCTCAGTGTTTATTTAAAAAATTACTAATTCACTCATGACTTGTCTTTTAGAACCGTCCTCACCATCCTTGCAGATGTACATCTCATTTAATATGTTACCTTCCCTGAGATTTTTGTGATCTATAATGTGTTCTTTACCCATATTTCTTTGTTCCAACACAACCACTAAAATATTGCTAATTTAGACTATTTGTGTCTTTGTTTTTACTCACAGGAAACAAAACTTGGGAAAAGAAATAAATCTTAGCATTTATGTTAATCAAAAAATAATAAGATATCTTTATCATCGGTCCTTTCAGCCTAGACACAGCAGAATAAATACTTTTCATATGAGTCAGTTCGAAAGCTTTTAAATTTCTCATGTGCGAGGAACATTTTATTTCAAGCTATACATGCTTCATGAGCCCACAGTGACTTGTCCCCAACTGTAGACATCATTACTACTGAAATCTGTGATGCCAAGAGAAGGTGAGAGACCTGGAGGCGAACTATCCTTGTACCAGCTCTACTAATGCTGCCTGTAGAATCTGGTATCGAATTGCATTGTCCCTTTTCAGGACAAGACGAAGCCAGATGGTTCCTTCATAAGCTTTATGGTCAGCATGGCAATTTTCTATTCTGCTTTCTTTTCATATTATCACTCTGTCACGCCTTTCTTTCAGGTGGTATCATAGGAATAGCTGTCTATTGAGGTCCCAGAATCAGTGTGATATGGTTTCATCCTTCATTTACTTTGGGAGACGGCCAATCACCTCAAAACAGCCTAAAAAGTCTCCTTCCCATTTTATCCTCCTCCATTTTCTGTCTACGGGCTCTGATTCAATTGATAGATGCCTGATTTTGCAGTTTGTTAGAGCTCTCTGAATGCGATCTTCTAGACTCTTGACTGGAGCTTCTTCTTTTGTGTGAGCCTACAAGAGGAAATTTCTTGGGCTTGTGTAAACTTCCCTTTGGTTTTCTTCATAGTGCCCTCCCATTTCATGTCATTAGAGACAACCTATATTATATCTATATTATAAAAATAGTATAAGCCCACTTCACAGAGGATGAAAATGACTCTCAAGTGAGTCAAAAGTCACGCACCTGAGCAAGCAGATGAGATGGGACAGACAGCACCCATATGTCTGTTCAGTTAGGGCACCAGCTACCAAAGTCAGAAAACTCTGACCAGAAAGATATTTGGAATGAGCCACTAGTCTTAAAGCATAGGAAGCAAAGAACAGAAAAAAAAATGAAAAACAGACAAATGTTTAATCTCACCATGATCTTCGGAAACATGAAAATATTCCTATCAGCCTCAATTAGTGACACAGCTAATGTGGGAATAGCAGAAGTAATGGGAATGCAGGGGACTCGTTGTAGGTTTTTTGCTTGGTTGGCTTAGGTTTTTGTAATAATTCATTGTTTGGGAATAAAAATGTACATCTCTAAGTAATTATTTATATTCAAGTTTTGATAATGTTTCTTTTGCAAATCTATGCCTGGGCTAAGCCGTGGGTTAGGGCTTGCTTATCAACTGAGCAGTCATGTATCTGACCTGCTCACTGGCCAGCTGCTTTCCCTCATGACTCTCATCTAATCACTCCTGAAATAGTTGGGCAACAACCAGAACAGAGGAGTGAATTCAGCATTTTGTCTGATCCAGTTTAGCCATGTGCTTAAGCTCTTTCTTTGAAATAGCTAAATGTACAAGTAATTGCAGAAATTGTACAGAGGTCTTATGTCCCTTCTGCCCAGTTCTTCTCAATGTCTTATGTATGACACAGTGTCATAGCAAAACCAGGAGTTTAACATCAGCACAATGTGGATACTTCTATATGAGTTAATTAGACATGTACATTCATAAATACTACTTCAGCCAAAATACAAAATAGTTTCCTCACCACAAAGTTCTCACTTGTGGTACCTCTTTATAGCATACCCGCTCCCTTTCTCGTCCTCACTACAGCCAGCCTGGACAGCCATTAATCAGCATCCCCTCCCCATATTTTTTCACTTAAAGACTATTATCTAAACACATAAATGAGATCAGATAGTATATGACTTACTGATATTGTTGCTCACTTAGCATAAAGCTCTTTATATCTATCAAATTTTTTGTTTAGAAGTATTTCCTTTTTCTGCTAAGTCCTGTATATGGTATTGACTGTAATCAATAATGGTATTCTATGGAGATAGGGTGTTTAATTATTAACTCACAAATTGGCATTTTGGTTGCTTACATATTTTCACTATTGTAACAATTGCTGCTCTGAAAAACTGACACAAATTTAGCATGAATAGGTATTCATTTCTGTGGAACAAATGATGAGAAATTTAGTTGCAGGATGATTTTGTAACTGTACACTTAATTGTTTTAGCAGATATAGCCTTAGGGAAATGACTAGTAAGGTTGAACACATATTATATGCTCGTTGCCTTTGTTTATCTTCTCAAGAACTGTTTTCACGTGTTTGTCTCATTTTCAGATTGGAATTGGTCTTTCTAACATTGGTACTTGAGAATTCTTTGTCTCTCCTTGATAAGTACATAGAATGCAAATGGCTCTCCTAGTCTGTAAAACAGTCCTTTCGTTCTCTCAACAACATCTTTCAAAGGGTAAATGTTTTTAATTTTGATACAGCCGCTCATCAATTTTTGCTTTTATGAATCATATCATAGTATATTGTCTAATAGCTATAAGCTCTCAGATCTGAGAGTTTCACTTCTGTTATCGTCCAAAATTTTCACAGTTTATGGTCTATATAGGTCCACTATGTTCATCCTGCTGTGCTTTTCTGTAGAATACGACGTTTACATTTCTTAGTTCTTGAGAACAGTGCAGCAATAAACATGGATGTGCCAGTATCTCTATAGAAGGACCTAAAGCCCTGTAGATATAACCTAAGGTGGTATAGGTGGCTTGTGTGCTAATTATATTTTTAATTTTTGTGAAACTTCTGTACTTATGTGTGCAGTATCTCCCTGGCTTACAACCCACAAATATAATATAAATATGACCTAGATTCTTCATATGACATATATATGTGTGTATGTACATATAACATGAAAGTAGAAAAAAGATTATGGAGATAACAGCTTAAAGGGATGAGAAAGAAAAAACAAGAAAACACAATGGAGATAAATGAATTCAACATGTGATATATATATTACACACACACACACACACAATGAACTTTACTCAGCTGTAAAAATATAAAATAAAACCCTCACATTTGAAATTGAAATAAAATAGATGGAACTGGAAAGTGAGATGGATTTTAACTGAAATAAGCCAGATGTAGACAACCCATGTGTTTTTCTCTCATATGTGCATCTTAGATTTTAATTTTATATATGTATATACATGTGGGGGACTGAAATCATGAAATAAGAAAAGGGTTCACAAGAAAGGAAGAAAAAGTTTTGTCATAAAAATTTTGTCATTTCATTTGTATGCAAAATTTAAAACTAATTAGAATAGCGAAGCAGATTAGCATTGTTAATGTGTGGCGGCCTTGTCCATCAGAGGTACAATTAAAAGAAACAGAAGACTGAGTTCCCCAGATCAAAACATTATTTTTCAGCAATCAGTGTGGCCCTTGGACTTGAACTACAGCTGTCATAGGAGTTTCCCTGGAAGATAGGTATCTGTCTTTGCCCTGGATAGAGCATTGATGGCAGCCTAGAGACAAGATTCCACTCAAGGCTAGCTTAGTGAAGCAGGGAGTTGATGGGTTACTTGCAAGAACACGGAGGAGGGGTTACCTACAGATGACTCTAAAACACACATCACTAAGAAGCCAACATGGGGAAGAACTCCCTGAATTACGTGTATTCAGGTAGCTCTTGGTGGTCAGCTGTTCAGAATCTCCTTTCTCTAGCCAATGCTTATAGAATGTGAACCCTGTTTCATGGAGGAGCTCCTTGGTTACCTGGGAGTTCTATTGTCTCAGCCTTAAGTCATCCTCCTCTCTCCAGGGGGAAAACGTTTCAGTTCAGAGAAAATAACTACCCATCAGCAACATTGGCTCATTGGTAGGGCTGCCATGTTAACTGCAAAATCTGAAAATGTAAAAAGGCAGCTCTCTCCCTCTTTCTTTCTCTGTCTCTTTCTTTCTTGTTTGCTCATTCATTATTCATCTCTCTCTCTCTCTCTCTCTCTCTCTCTCTCTCTCTCTCTCTCTCT
>OU015743.1:98484924-98506777 GCA_907169655.1 Acomys percivali | reverse complement strand
CTCTCTCTCTCTCTCTCTCTCTCTCTCTCTCTCTCTCTCTCTCTCTCCCTGCTCTTGTGTTAGAGATCAAGTCCAGCCTTTGTACACTTCAGGCAAAAACTCTACTACTGAACTATATACCTCTAGCTAGCTCCAATGTAACAGTCCAAAATATCTCCTCAGTGTGGCCTGTGAACCAACCATAGCCACTAGTAAATTTAACTAGCTTTAGCTCAGCATTGTGTTTTTATTTCTTTTTCTTAATTAAGGTTTATTGTCTTTCTGTATGTGTGTGTTTGCTTGCATGATTTATTTACACCATCAGTGGAGGTGCTGGAGGAGTCCAGAGGAGGATATTAGATGCTCTGGAACTGCAGTCATAGTTGGTTATGAGTCAGCCTGGTGTGGGAGCTGGGAACTGAATACAGTCCCCTGCAAGAGCAGTAATCTTTTAACCAGTGAGTCATCTCTTCAACCCCATCATTTCTTTAATTTCTCCATGATGTTCAAGATGCTTCTTTTACTAAGTGGTACCGGCTTCTTTGTGTTGTTTCCTTTGAGTTGTTCTTCTAGGAATGATCTCATGACAAATTATCTTAGCTCCTCTTGTTCAAGTGCCTTGATTTTCCCTTCACCCCTTATGGATGTTGTCACTAAGTTGTCTTTCTTTTCTGTAGTTGTCAAACATTGACCTATTTGCTTTTGCCTTTGGTAATTTCTAGTGGGAGATTCACCATCACTGAGTCATCTCCAGGCGGTGGCATTTATCAGTGGTGTTCTCAGATCTTTACTTGTTTTTTGTTTCTGCAGATCTGACTGATGTGTTGGTGTGAGTTTCTTTAAGCTCACCTTGTTCCTTGACTTGTCAGGCTATCTTTGGCTTTCATGTCATTAATCTGCTGGGTTTTAACTGTTTGCTTGTAACCATTATTTCCTTAATTGTGGTTACAGCCCCATCTTTTGTTTCAGCAACCATGATATAAGACATCTTAATAGTTTGGCATCCCAGGAATTCTCTTTTTCTTGTGTGTGTTCTTCTTTCTGTTCAGATTAGCCAAATCTGTTGTTCTGTCTTGAAGTTAAATTATTTTTTCTCTTTTTTCTCTTCAATCTTTTGATGAGTCTATTTTCCCATTTTCTAACTTTTTTGTGTTTCATTTGTTTGTTTGTTTTTTCTTATATTTTTGGTCTTTATACTTGTTAGTTTTTAATTTTTTATTTCTTTTTTTTAACTTTACTTCCATATGAATGTTTCTAATTTTCATTCATTTTAAGTGTTTTCTGTTGTTTACTGAAGGGCTTTTTTAAAGATAATTCTAGCATCTCTTGTATGTCAGTTTCAACATGATTGATTTGTTGCCTCACTCAGATTGACATCTTCCTAGTATGGTATGTAATTTCTTTAATTGAAACATAGACGTTTTTGTTACTATGAAATGAGACTTTTTTTTCTTAATTAAATTGTGTATGTTAGCAGATCTTTTATGATGTTGCTTTACTGCTTGAAGGGTTCTTTTGCTTAGAATTCCTTTGGTTCATTATGCCAAGTCTGAATTCTCCATTCAACCTCCAGGACAGCTCAGATGGGAAGGGCTTTCTCATCACTACTGGGTGGGAATGAGAGTTCAGGCTCCTCACCAGGCCATTCCTGATGCTCCCTGGCTAGGAGTAAAAACCAACCTCATTGCTTCCTACATGGTCCCCATTGACAAGTCAAGGGTCACATAAACACTATTGCTGAATGGGACCTAAAATCCGGAGTCTCCCAGGAAAGAGGAGAGCTGCCTCCTCTTGATAAGGGCACAGTGGAAATCCTATCTGCCTGCTGCTCTAGACTCTCAGGGAGAAAGGAAAGGAGCTCTTTACCAGACAGAAAGTTCTAGTCATCAAGCAAAGGGTAGGGACTTAGGGTGACTTAGGACAGCCTGAAGATTTAAAGTCGAGCCCTTGCTGGAAGGGAGAGAATGGGACTTTAGTGTTGTCACCCCCTCTTTCCATCACCCTCCACCCGTTCCTTGGTGTTTGGCTGGATCATTCCAAGCTTTCAGCATTGTTTCACCAGCGTTTCCTGATCATTGACTAAAACAATGAAACGTTTCTTGGGAGAATTTTTTTATGAGAACATTGGCGTTATGGATTGCCAGTTTCCCCAGGATTCACTCTGACATATGTAATTCCCCTTTTCTCATCTGCATTTTCACTTTCATGCATCTGGTTACCTAGGACAGGGTAAGCTGACAGACTAACTGTGAAATTCCAGGAATAGGCAATTTGGCATTTTTAAATTTAATTTAGTTTTTTAAAGATTTATATTTGTATTTTGTATGTGTTGAGGAGGAGGTATGTTCAGATTCCCTTGGAGTCAGAGGCTCTGATTTATTTCTCTGGAGCTGATGGATGTGAATGCTAGAAACTGAACTTAGGTCCCCTACAAGAGCAGCATCACTCTTAACCGCTGAGCCACTTGTAATTTAATGTTTGTATTTACACATTTATTACATGTCAGGCATGTGACAGAGAAGCCATCAAATGCTTTAAGGGCAAGGTGAAAATGTAATAAGATATTGAGAGACTATATTTACATAACTTTTATTACAATACATTATTATTTTATTGTTGCTGTTATTTCTTACTGTACCTCACATATAAATTAATCTTTAACTTATGTATATACAGGAAAAAGTATAGTATATGCTGTTCAGTGATGGTCTCAGGCATCTTTTTTTTTAAACATAATCTTCACACATACTGAAAATTACTATATAAACCAAAAACTTAACCAAGAAAACTTTTTTCTATGTCATTTCTGGGGTATAGAGCTGCTTCCTCTCTGGTTCAACTTCTTCTGTGTCTTTCAGAACTTTTCTGTTAAGTATGCAATTCACATTGTTATAGTCAACACAAAGATGGTGTAAAGGATGTTTACTTCATCTTCCAGGAATTCGACATCCTCTGTTTAGATTTTTGAAGCATTGGAATATATTATAGGGTCATACAAAGGCGTTGTCTCAGGACAACCTGAACACACTGAAATCATCACCTGGTCCCTCAGGAAATGAACATGTTTGTGCAATCTATCTCTAAAGGGCTACTTAAGTTAAAATGACAGCATGAAGACAGGCCCTGACACAATGTAACTTGGGCCTTGTAAGGGAAGGCTGGAACACAGACAGGCTGAACAAGATAGCCATGTGAGGAGACAGGGGAAAAGGGATGCTCTCCAAGTGCAGAGAGGTCTTGATCTCAACAGGAACCAACCTTGTTGACACCTTTATCTTAGAGTCCTTGCCTGTAGAAGCTGCAGACTCACAGAGATCCTGCCTCTGCCTCCTGAGTGCTGGGATTAAAGGGCCTAACCAAAATGTTATTCTTTAAGTGACCAAATATTCAGTGTTTTGTTATTGCAGCCCCAGAAAACAGAGACAGTACCATAGCATTGCAGCAAGGTGCTGGCTTTGTTTAATATTAAAGGGAAAGTTCTCCATAATAAAAGTTTGAGTATTCATTTTTCTTTCTGTTCTTTTCCTTTTGACTTAGACTAAAAATTCACAATTGTAGCAGCCAACATATGTTCCCCAAAAGAATTACTTTTCTCTAGGGGAGATAGTCTTAAAAAGTATTTAAAAGTCAAAAATCTGGAAATTCGTCTGCTTTCCAATCTGTTCCATGGCATAATAAACAGAATCCCTAAATGTATGAGGGAAGGTACCCACGTGATACAAAGATGGATGGTTCCAGAAAAGAGCCGAATTTAAGGGGAAATGTGGCTACAGTGATGTGTACACAGGCCCAAGACTGAACACTAGACAGGGAGAAGAACAGAAGCAATAAGGGAAAAGAGAGTATAAAAAAGGGGGAAAGAAAGAAAAGAGAGTGCACAAGGAGGAAAGGTGCAATGTGGTGGACAACGAGGAAGGAAAGACATAAATCCTCTTCCTTGTTCACTAAATGGTACTACAGAACTCCACAGAATTTTCTCAGTCTTGAAATCTCTCTACTGTTTGACAATAATGTTTTGGAGGAAAAGGCCGAAGTGCAAAATGAAAGAATGCTTTGAGAGTTTATACAATAACACTCAGATTTGCTCAGGTCCTTTGCAGAGGTGTTCATGACAATCGTGTGGAATAAAGTAAAACAGTAGCGGCAGAAGCTGTTTTCAAGCGTGATAACCTTTCAAAACTTGTGATGCATGGAACACCAGACAGACACTTTTCCCGTCAGTACTTGGTGTCAGCAATGGCAAACATTCTAAGAATGCATGCATATTGTTCTTTGGTTTAAGTAACATTACTATGAAGAACAACTTATAGTGTCGACTTATTCTGAGTTTCCTCAGGGTCCCAGGAACCACCTTGTTTGCTCAGGTTCCATCAATGCCAGGAACTGAGAAAGTGAGTGTATCTAGAAAGAGCAGGATCAAGAATTATGGGCTGTGAACCTGATTAAAGAGGAATCGGTTAATATGAGACCTCACATAGCACAGGACTTAATGTCTTGGTACTACTGTAATCAGTCCTGGAAGATGGCAAAACTCAAGATCTGCACTGAACACAGTGTGGATGCCAGACACGCCATGGACACTCAGAGGAGGGAAGGGAGTGTGCGGGCTTGAGGATTACTACAGACAGCTGGGAACCTTCTGAATTTCCGATCCAGAAAACCCCAGTCATAAGGGAGCTTCATTCGGAACTTAGTATCAGCCAGTAGAAACTTGAATTCCCTCTTGGTCTTGTCTTGCCTTCAGAAGTGATGGAAGATGAAAACGGGGGAGGGAAGCAGGAAACAGGCGTCCCTCCCCTGGGCCTTTCCCTGCTCTCTACATCCTCTAGTGAGGTGTGCTTCCATCAGCCAAGTCTACAGACTTCCAGGCTGTTGTTTCTGCTTCAAGTTTAGCACTCTTCTTCCGTGATCACCTGAAAAGGTAAACTAAAGGGCCCTTTGTTTTGTTATTGTGTATTTGTACGATGCCAGGTTTTCTTCATTTACTTTAGTGGAAGCAACATAGCTCAAAGGAGTAAACACAGAAGTCAATTTGACATTTCAGCTTTTTACTGCCAAGGTAAATATTAAATATGTTCACAAAAATGTAAAATCTTTTTTTGGGGGGAGGGGTTGAGACAGGGTTTCTCTGTGTAGCCTTGACTGTCCTGGACTTGCTTTGTAGACCAGGCTGGGCTCAAACTCACAGCGATCCGCCTGCCTCTGCCTCCCAAGTGCTGGGATTAAAGGTGTGTGCCACCACGCCCGGCGTGTGAAACCATTTTTGTTTGGATAAACTATAGTTTTTTTTAATCAATGTGCTGTTTGTAATAATATGTTTATTTTTAAAAACTTCCGTAATGAATGTTTTTTATTTCTCTTTTAACTTTTAACACTGCAAATATATGTGGATTTGTAAATATAATTCGTGTTAATAAAAAATTGAGTTTGTTTTGTTTTTGTTTTTAAGATAAGGTTTCTCTGATTAGGGCTGTCTGTCTTGGAACTCATTCTGTAGAACAGGCCGGCCTCAGACTCAGAGATCGGACCACTTCTGCCTCCCAAGTTCTGGAATCTGGCCTCAAGAAAAAGTTTGAAAGAAGTTTCCTTCACAAGCCTTTTGTTTGTTTGTTTTTAATTTTAGTGATGAGAATCAAACCCAGTCTTCACATTGGCTTAAACAAAGGTGCTTTTCCACAGAGCTACATCGTAAACCCACAAACAAAATATTTAAATTTAATGTATTAAGTTAGCATGCACTCAGGAGGCAGAAGCAGATGGATCACTGTGAGTTTTAGGCCAGCTTGGTCTACATAGTGAGTCCAGGACAGCCATGGCTACACAGAGAAACACTGTCTTGAAAAACAAAACAAAACATTAACATGCAAAGAGATGGATTTCACAGTGTCATGCACACATGCACAACTTTAAAGCGAGATTCCACATGTGAGAGAAAACATACTGTATTTGTACTTTTTTTTTTTTTTTTTGTCTAGCCTAATTTGCTTGACATAATGACATCTGTTTCTATGTTTTGCTGTAAGTGTCATGATTTCATTTTTCTTCATAGCTGAACAAAAGTCCATAGTATATGTGTACTTATGTACCATATTTTCATCATTCATCCATCTAAGCTGATTCTGTTTTTTAGCTATTATGAGCAGTGAAGAAATGAATATGGATGTGAAGGCTTCGCCATGGAATGTCAACCTAGAGTCCCTCAGGATATGTATGTATGTATGTATGCATGTATGTACATATGTATGTACATATGGGTGCATATCTATTTTGGCTGATCTTGCTTGTCAAATTGACTGCATCAACTAAAATGGAAGCTGCTGGGCCTTCCTCTGAAGCATTTCCATGATCAGATTGTTTGAGGCAGTCTGACACAATCTACCTGTGGGTGGCACTTTCTGGTGACAGACCAAATAAAATAACATGAAATACTTTTTATCTGCTTGCCATCAATCTTGCTGCCACACTTATCTCTCCTGCTGCTGAAGTAGTCTTTCACTGCTAATGAAACCTACTTCTTCCTATGTCGATGACGATCAGCAGCTCTCCAGGAATCTCCCAGGCCTCCAGTGCCAGGTTCATGGAATAAGCAATGACTACATCCTTGGGCTCTCCAGTGTGTGACAGCTATTGTTGGACTACACAGACCACATCCTGCAAGACAATATAATAAATTCCCTACACACAGACACACACAAACACACACACAAACAAACACACCACCAGCATCACCACCACCACCACCCTCACCACCACCAGTTCTGTTCTTTTAGAGATCCCCAACAGTTGCCAAGGATTTTTCCCCCATTCCTTAGGCTGTCTCTTGACGTTCATAACTGTCTTTTGCTGAGCAGAAGCTGTTCATTTGTGTAATCAATTAGTCACCTCTAGGATTATTTCCTATTCTATTGCAATCTTTTCCAGAAAGTCTTTTCCTTTTCCTATATATTGAATTCTTTTACCTACGTTTTTCTCTAGCAGTTCCAATGTTTTCAGACTTACTTTATGGTCTTTGACCCACTTTGAATTGTGAATTTGTGAAGAGAGAGAGGTATGATTCTAGCTTTATCCATTGATACTTTTCTCAGTACCATTTGTTAAAAAGGTGGCTTTTCTCCAATGTATGTTGATGACATCTTTATTTTGTTAAAAATTGCAGTAGCAGCAGCTATGTACTTTTACTTCTGGTTCCTCTATTCCATTCCTTTGGTATATGTGGTAAACAATACAGAACCATGCTATATTGTTACTATAGATATGTAATATCAAATTTGGTATCCCATATCAGGCCTCTAACATTTCACTTTCTGCTAAAGATTGCCTTTTATTATTCAGGATCTTTTGTGTTTCCATATCCACTGTATGACTGACTGGTTTTTCTAGTTCTGTAAAGGATATGACTGGGATTTTGGTAGGACTTGCATTAACTCTATAGCTAACATTTAGCAGCATCATTATTTTCACATATTAATTCTGACATAAACATAGAAGCTGTTTTCATCTTCTAGTGTCTTCTTTAATTTATTTCTTCAGTGTCTTAAAGTTTTAATTGGAGAGATGTTTTTTATCTCCTTCATTAAGTTTATTCCTAGGCACTATTTCTCCCTGCAGATATTGTCAATGGGTTTTCTTTCCGATTTTTTATTTTTTATTTTTTTGGTGAGCTCAAGATTGGTATATAGAAAAATTACATTTTTGTATGTTTCTCTTGCATCCCGTTTCTTTGTTGAAAGTGATTATTACTTCTAAAGAATTTTCTGGTGGGCAAGCAGAATCTTGAGCAGAAGATTGAATGGAATTACAGCTTATGTGCTCAGTCACATCATGTCAATACAATTTCTGAGGTGAGAAAGTTGTTCTCAATCCATGTGCATTTTCAAGCCCAATATCTTTAATAAATTCCATATCTTTTTATTAACTAGGTTTTGTCTCAGTTAACTAGTCTTACTTTATGCTAGCTACAATCAAGTCATGTTACATTAAGGCATTGTTAATATTCCTTTTTCCTCTAAGCCTGAGTCTGAAAGACTTTGATTTATAATTCAGATTTTATTGTGAATTCCTATGCATGCATTGGTAACACCAAGGAATGCATTAACAGGTGGGAAATATAATTAGAAAGCATTTTGCTCTCTCTGCTCTATTTTAAAGATGTAGTGCCGAGTGTGGTGGCGCACGCCTTTAATCCCAGCACCCTGGAGGCAGAGGCAGGCGGATTGCTGTGAGTTTGAGGCCAGCCTGGTCTACAAAATGAGTCTAGGACAGCCAAGGCTACACAGAGAAACCCTATCGCAAAAAACCAAAAAAAAAAAAAAAAAAAAAAAAAAAAAAAAAAAAAAAAAAAAAAAAGAAAGAAAGAAAGAAAGAAAAAAAGAAAAAAACAAGCAGTAAGTCGTGAGTGTGAGTGCCTAAGCTCCTGATTACACGTTGACAACCAGTCATCAGACGTCTGCTTAGACTGTATCCCACAGTGACAGGCTACAGCACTTAATCATCAAAGGATGGCATGTACATCAGTAGAACAATCAACACAACAGTATATGTATTGCTGGAAATATTTTCAGCCACATTCTAGAAGTTAAATCTTCCACCATTTCCTTGAGAGAATGCATATAAAAGGACCTCAGCTGTGAAATTCACACCACTCATGGCTTCCCGAGAAAACATGGATATGAAGTGTCTCTACAGAAAGAACTTGAAAGCAGGAAATGTGTTGGGCAACTTTCTATAAATCCTAACTTATTCCATAATACACAATTCATCTTGAAATTTTATTTTATTTCTTTCCTTCCAGTACAAATTTTCTATTTATCAGTTTGATATTGTAATCTAGTTTATTTATACCTATTTTTATAGGCATATGTTTCTTTGGAAGTTTTATTTTTTTAATTTTTTTTAATTAATTTATTCTCATTACATCTCAATGGTTATCCCATCCCTTGTATCCTCCCATTCTTCCCTCCCTCCCATTTTCCCCTTATTCCACTCCCCTATGACTTTTCCTGAGGGGGATTACCTCCCCCCTGTATATGCTCATAGGGTATCTTTGGTAAGTGTAATTCTCAAGGTGCATGCACAGGTGCACACACACACACACACACACACTTTGAATTGAAACACTCAAAATATCTACATTTAGTAAAGAGACAATCGTGTTCCATATAACATTTGGAAAACTGTATATGAAGAATTTTCTGTCATTTGAAGGAATAGCATATTTTAGGAAGTATTTAAACTTGGAAAACCTGGTCAAAATTAAATGTTTGACAGGTGCATTTGGAATGTTTAGCTTAGAGAAACATGAACTAACAAGCACAATTGTGACTATTTCAAGCATTTAACTGAAGAAGTTGTTAGACCTCATTAATTTATCATGAATTTGAGAAGGGTACAGGAATAGTTAGTCATCTTTTCTAAAAGTGTTAAAGAACTCCCCCTTTGAGGGATATAGTACAAGCTGGATATGCCATAGACACATAAGCCCCTTTCTAATCCTGAAATACTTTGGCTCTCTACTTTTTCTGTGTTATTTAGATAGCTTCTCCCCTGAAATTGAAACTCTGGCTTAATGAACAAAACTTTGCATCTGTGTCATACAAAATAATTTTGTCCTAAAAATTAGGAATGCTCTCCAAAAATAAAACCAATTTAAGGATGCATCCCCTTTTAAATTATGTGCAACACAGTAATGCTTTCCTTGGAGATTTAAGAATATTAAAAAGTATGCACAAGTGAAATGAATTAAATTTTAAACTTAAGATGGTGGCACTAAAATTTTGTGAAGAGCAAGTGGAGTTGCCATCTTAACTAGAATTAGGGCTCCAGGGAGATTTCCAGAAAGATTTTTTAAAAGTTATTTCCGATAAGTTTTATGCGGAGTATGTTACATAGCTAATAGAGGAAGAAAATTAAACAGAAATAATGGAGAATCAGGAGAAGGCGCGTATAGCTTATCACCACCTGAATGTAAAGGAGCTGTGCCATGATAAAAGGTGGCCCTCTTGGCAGAGGGAGCACTCCCGTGGCCAAGGAGGCAAGCAGAGGGAGCACTCCCGTGGCCAAGGAGGCAAGCAGAGGGAGCACTCCCGTGGCCAAGGAGGCAAGCAGGACTAGCTGGCACTATCCATTAACCTGCACATCTCTAAGAAGTTCTAGTGGTCAAAGGCACTTGGTCTTCTTTTTAGCAAAGGAATGTGCTTTGTAGGGTGAATTTTGTGTAGCTATAAAGAATGCCTGTTGCCATAAACTAAACAGTATGTATTTGTGTAGTAACTGTAGATGTACGATCTAACTTCTGGGTAAAAGCTACAGAGAAATGTCATATCCATGATTATACCAATGATTCATCATAGTGTAGAATTTGAAGAATTGATTCTCCGACATCTCAGGGAAGGAAGTGTTTAATAGAAATGTTGTTTTATTTTTTGACACCGGTCTCCTTTTGTTGCCTAGAGTGGCCTTCAACTTGCAATCCTCCTGCTTCAGCCTCTGAGTGGTGGGATAATAGGCTTGTGTTACAGGCCTGCTTCATTTCATCATTTTGATGACATGTAATTAGGTTATATGGCTTTCTTACAATCTGTAGTCATATTTATTAGAGGAACAGGAAGGGCTGTGTCTTTTTCAGAGGGGTACTATAAGGAACATAAAAATTTCCAAGGCAGTGTCTATGTGTTAAGAAAAGTTATAATACTATCATCCCATACAGTTTTTTTTTTATTCTTCATTCATATTTAAAGTATTGTGTAAGAAAATGTATGTTTAACTGAATTGATACAAAAATTTTCCTAGTTAGAAAAATTTAAACATTCAGTGTTTTTCTTTATACAACATAAAAGAAAAACTCAAGTTAATATTTGTAGTTTCATTAAATATTTATTATTATTATTTTATATATACATTTATGTTATTACACATATATACAATAAACTACCTGCAGCAAGAAGAACCATGGAACAATGAGGAATTATATAAGTGTTACATTCATAATATTTTGCCTATTTGTATTTGGCAACCGTGAAGAAAACATCTTTCCCATCTTGGTGTGTCTAAAATTCTGTATGTCTGTCAGATTTACTGGGCTAGAGAGCTGAAGATGATGCTCCAACATTATGGAGAGTTTTGGATGACTGTTCAGTCATCAAACTGTCTCTGTCATCTTCTGATTTGGGAAGCTGCTACCCTGCACTCCTTGTATATTCAGGCAATGAATTTTATTCCTTCTCAAGTCTCTGATGGGGTTGAAGACCAAATAGTTTAGTTTTACAATTAAGCTTAGTTGTTTAGGGGTTAAGATGTTTTTAAGTCTAGATTAAGTTGATAATGATGAGATGTGATAGGTACTGATTTACATTCAAGTTAATTTTAACATGGTCCACTCTAGCAAAATAAGCAAAAAATATTGATTGACATATATCTAAATTTGTTAAGATTATTTAGGATTATTAGGATCAAAGCCCAACCAAAATTAAGGCTATGTGACCAATAGTATAGAAACATTTTTAAATATTATAAAAATATAGTTTTATACATCTTTTTATAACAATAAAGGAAATAGTAGGTAAATTAATAAAGAGAATGGGCTAAAATTAAGTATTTAGCCCTGATTGTCAAGGAGTGCTTGTAGGCTTCTTTTTTAAAGGATATAATATCCTATACTTTTTTTCTTTTGGTTTTTTTTTTTTTTTAAGTCAGGGTTTCTCTGTTTAGCCCTGGATGTCCTGGACTTGCTTTGTAAACCAGGCTGGCCTCGAACTCACATTGATCCACCTGCCTGTGATTACAGGAGTACACCACCATGCCCAGCCAATATACCCCATTCTTACCTTGTAGGAATTAGATTGATTAATCAATGACCTACTTTTAGAGCAACAATGATAAAGTTGAAGGGCTTGCTAAGCAAAGTAGAAGGAATTGAGTCCATGGAGCCAGCCTAATTATCAATGTTTCATTTGACAAATCTCTAGGCAGAAAAACAGCAATAAAAAGACACTAATAATGTCTTGGAGCTGACTATTATTTACAATTAGAAGAAAAATAAATATTAAATGGTGTACTTTCAGGCTTATGCAGGAGTGGATAATACGAAGGGAATTTGAAACCCTGGCCAAAATAATTATCCTTAAAGTATGCCAGGAGAAAAATAAATCTCGAACATTGTTCTCCCCTTGATTTAACACTCTAGGGAGTCCGGGCTAAAGCATGCAACTTAGGCAAAAAAAACAGGCAGATATTTCTGATATATAATTTGAAAGTAGCAAGCCCCCTCTACTACCCCAAAATATCTCTGCAGTCAGTCTCAGATTTTGTACCCCATAATTAGATTTTCTTTTCTTCCCCCTAAAAAGCTTTTGTGTTTGCTTGCCTTCTGGGACTGGCAAACACTCTTGGGGGAAGCAAATGCATCAATTAACACTTTAAGGAGAATTGGCTACTAAATAAAGAAGTGAGAGGACTGAAGCCACAGAGAAGAAGAACACACTCAGAAAGAAAGGATACCTAAGACAAATGTTCACACTTGTCAGGCACCACTAGGGCTTTGCAAGTGATTGCGCATTCCACGATGGATAATCATAAATGTTTTCAGTAGACTACATCTCATGATGAGGTGCGCCAACACGCTTACAAGGATAGCAGATTTAAAATTAATAGCTGAGTGGCTCTCAGATGCTTCAAAAGGCCCCTCTTCATTCCTCTAGACTTGGACTCA
Source organism: Acomys percivali (assembly GCA_907169655.1). NCBI lineage: Eukaryota > Metazoa > Chordata > Mammalia > Rodentia > Muridae > Acomys > Acomys percivali. Next base: position 98,494,092 of record OU015743.1, on the reverse strand, counting down.
AATTAGTTCAGGGGTCGTGGCGTCCACACTTAAGTGAAAGACAGGGATTTTCCTACGTGATCCAGACACTTCTGATTTTAAAAGACGGTCTCAGTGCAAATTCTCAAATTCCACTTGGATTTGTCTTTTCTCTGTTAGTAGTATGAGTCAAGAAGGACATCTCCGAGAAGGGAGAGTGTTGACATAGCCTCATGGCATGTGGATTGGATGACCCGCTCCCAAGCCCTCCTCTGGTGCCCAAAGGCCCCTTTCACTGAAGAACGCCTCCTTCTAGTGCTTTTAAGGCCCTCAGAATACCTATTTTAGCTGTTCACCCTTCATTTGGAAATGAACATAAGCAGTGGCTCCTGGGTATTAGGCTGAGTTCTCCACCCTCCCCTGGATTTAAAGGGCAAGGCTTCTGTGCAAGAAGGCAAATCCTACAAGTGAAGGGTGTCTCTTTGATTCTCCACAAAGTTCCTCTTACGACCCAGCAGAATCTTTCCTAAGTTTGGCCAAGGTTAAACCCTAGGGAAAGGAAGTCTGGGAGTTTGCTCCAAAGAGACTGATTGATTATACAACCTGAGTTCTCAAGTCCATTTTATCTGGTGTCACTTAGAGCTACAACAATAACAAGACGAAACAAAACTGAGCATCCATTAGCAACATATCTGGGTCTTATCTGATTAAGTGGTGAAATTCCATGATTTAACAAAGGTCTAGAGCATAGAAAAGGTGAAGAAAAAAAACAAAACAATAACACCCCATTGTGTGTTTCCTCCTACAAAACGACCAGGAAGATACTAATATTTGGACCCTGGAAGCACTGATGTCAAAGTTCAGTACTCTTCAGAGTTTGTATCCATATTAGTTACTTTTCGTTGTCACTGTAACCAAAACACTTTACAAAAACACTTGAAGGAGGCTTTATTACAGCTCACCATTTCATAAGGTTCAGCCCATAGCTACTTGAAGGGAGTACCAGGGTAGAATGTCACAGCCCTGGGACAGGGGGTTGTGGTAGAGGATGCAAGAGGGCAGGAAGTAAACAGAGCAACAGGCAAGGGCCAGACCTCCTGTTCCCTCTGCACACCCATTCTTTCAGCTAGGCCTCGCCTCCTAAATTTTCATGACCTCCCCAAAATGGTGCTGTTGGCTAAGAGGGCTGAACATTCAAGACATGAACCTAGGTGAGGGTCATCTAAGTCAATTGTAGATTTTTTTAAACAGGAAATAGAATGGAAAAGTTTATAAATGTACACTAAGTAAGGTAACAGGTTTGGTTGTGCTATGTTAACAAACAACTACAAGTATTAGTGACTTTAAGTGCTGGAGTGAAGCCTGGTGTTACCACTTGCCAGCTTCTATAGATTCTCTTACCATGACAGGGAGAAGGAAAACCTTTCTCAGCAACCTTTTGAGATGTAACCTGAGAGTCACCAAAAGAATGTACGTGTGGCTAATGCTAAGATAGTATTGCTTAGTCGTTCTTGGAGAAGCCTAGGATGACTCACAATTGGGCCATCCTACCTTTTCCCTACTCTCCTTTAGAAACACACACCCCTACTTGGGTGTGTGGTACTTTATTCTGTGTGACTCTTTTCTTTTAACCCCCATGCTTAAGCCAATATTAAAACAACTTTAATGAATTTCCAACTTCGTTTCGTCATTATCCGACTGATCCTGCAATTCTATTTAGCACTGAAACCATGAATCCTGGTCTGGCCTGTCTGGAGATCCTAAAATTCTACGGGAATTCCTCAGGCTAGTGAAGGTGCCGTGTGAAGTTTTGTCTCCATTTTCTCATAGCTGACAAGGTCACAAAGTGGCTGCTAAGGAGCATCTCAAAGGATTCCAATTGATAAGGTGAAAATCTAGAGCACCAGGGTGCAAGAAAGTAGGTTATCTATTGTAAACAGAATTAGAGGTCTTGTTTGAGATTCCTAGAGCTTGTGTGGGAAAGGAATCTAAGTCACACATCAGGCCTTCAGCCTGGGCCATTGCTTGAATTATTTATATTTAACTTGAAATATCTGTTTATGAAAGGAGTATTATCCCCATTTCAGGACAAATGCTGCTGATTGTGTTGGGGTTCAACACGGCTCTGGGATCAGAGGGTGACTTTTTCTTCTCCTGTCCCCTTCATTTCCCCTGTCTTTGCATTCTGCCTCACACAGTACCTGTAGGCGACGGTAAAGAACTCTCATACATTGGACTTGGTAGTGTTTGATTGTATTCTTGGAGATGGGAGGCGCAAGCCTGGGAGTTCTAAAGTCAGCCTGGACTACTTAGCAAAATCTTGTCAAAAACAAAAAACAAACAAACAAACAAACAGAACACCTAGGTGTGGAAGTAGAAGCCTTTAGTCACTGCGCTCCAGAGAGGTGGAAGCAGGCAGATCTGTTTGAGTTGGAGACCAAGTTAGCTACATTGGGTATCTGTCTCAAAATAGGAAAGAAAAGTAGCACTGTTGGTGTAGAATTGTAAGACCAGGATAAGCATATGGATACCAAGTTCAAGACATCTTAGGCTACAAAGTGAGTTGATGTAGCAAGCCCATCTCCAGATAAAACATTTAAAAGGAAGAAAAGACAAAGACTAAAAGCATGGGTATATAGCTCAGCAGTAAATTATTTTTTAAAGGATTTTCTTTGTGTTTGTGTGTGTTATTTTTTTCCCATTCTGGATGAATATACAGAGTCCAGTGTGGAATAGCAGAACTGAAGTGTGCAGACAGTTTGAAGCTCATGTGCAGTGTTAGGTGGAAAGGATTATACAAAGTGGTGAATGATATGAGGAGTGATCAAATTCTGTCTTCACCTCAAAGCTAAAGAACAAAGGCGTGGCTGGCTGGCATAGGTATGGGTGTACAAGGGAAGAAGAGAAGCAAGTCAGCTAACACACCAGTTTCTATTCTTGTCTCTACTTTACTAGACTTCACATTCAAATGAAGCCATCCTTCTCTGTCTCTGTCTTTGTCTCTCTGTCTCTGTCTCTGTCTCTCTCTGTCTCTGTCTCTCTCTCTCTTCCTTCTTTTCTTGCTATCTATCTTTATTTATTTCTTTTGACAGGCATGGTTCATTCTGTTTTATTTCTCCCATGTGCTTTTTTTTTTTTTGTCCTTATAAAACCAGCTCTTTACATGGACTTTGGTGGAGATCACAGAACAGTGCCAACAGGTCTAAATCATCTAAACATAGCTCCTTTAAAATTGTCAAGTGCCTAATATATTGTTAAACATTTTGAAGACCCAAACTAATAAGGAATAGAGTGGTTCCAAGTGGCCGTATGAGGTCCCTGTTGGTAGGGTGGTGGTTCTCTTACAGCTGGAAGGGATGCAGCTTATCTTTGAGGTTAGGTGGGAAAGGGCAGCATAGCTTCTCCATCTTTGCTGGGGCCTGTTTTTCCAGTCATGAGATACCATGTAAGAAGTCTAAATAAATCTGTCCTGATATGAGGAAAGTTCAAGCCACACATGGAAGCCTAACGTTGAGAGGGATGCTCAGCATCCTGCTAAGGTCCAGTAAAAAACAGCCATCAATTAGCAGACAGACATGTGAATGAATGTTTCTACAGGCAATTCCAGATATGAAGCATCAAATCAGCCTTGACTTCCATCTATTTTTAGCTGAAATTCCATATATTATGAAGCAAGGACAAGCCACTCACTCATGTGAGCCCTCTTCTTTTTTTCTAGCTTACAGAAGCAATATCTATAATACACGGGGTGGGGTGTGAGTGTTTTGTGTGTTTGTGGAGTATGCTTGTATTCCTGCAGGTGGGATAGGGAATGCTCTATTTGGAGGTCACAGGCTTGTGTGGAGCTGTCTTCCTCAATGCATTCTCCATTCTTTACTTTTGGATACAGAGTTTCTCACTGAACATGGAGATTAATACTTCACCTAAACTGGCTAGCCAGTGAGCCTGTAAGAGCTGCCTATATCTGTATCCTGGTACCGGAGCTGCAGGTGTTGCAGTGCTGTGGGGCCTTTACTTTGGGTGATGTGGATCCAAACTCAGATCCTGATGCTTGAACAATAAGCACTTTTTCTACAGAGCCATCTCCCGAGCAGTACCCAGTGTTTTAAGCGACTGAGTTGGTACAGTTTTTATACAGCAATAATAACCAAAACATCACTGAAAGAAACAACACATCCAGACAGAAAAGAGGCATTTATTAAATGAAATTATTTTGTTAAAGATCTTATATTTTCAACTTGTTCTTATCAGCTGGAATGATAATCTTTCCAAGTTGTCATAATTACATTCAAGTCGGCTATATTTTTTTGTGGCTTTCTCAGGATTTACAAAGAAGTTCTTAGGATAGGTTCTGTTATACAATCCTCAATATGTTTTTAGTTCTACCTTTTAAATATGAAAAGTAAGATATAAAATATGCACCACACAATGGATATGATATGGAGAAGTTTATTATATTAGCACAGGGGGAGAAGGAAGGTCGACCCAGAGAAAGAGAGAGAGAGAGAGAGAGAGAGAGAGAGAGAGAGAGAGAGAGAGACAGACAGAGACAGAGACAGAAACAGAGGAAGAGAGAAAGAGACAGATAAGAGAGTAAGAGAGGGAGGTAGGAGGGTTTGTCCTTTTATATACTCCTGGACAGGGGGATACCCAGTACCAGGTAGGCAATGACATCACAGGTTGATAGGCAAACTAGGGCAATATCTCAGCATTCCTCCTTTTTCCTATAATTAAAAAAAATGAGGACATTGGATTGTATTTTATGTAAGGTAGGTTAAAGTATATAAATGTAGGTTCATTGAAAGCAGCTTTTGGCTGCCATGTAAGGGGAAAAGAGAGAAAGAGAAAGCAACAGCAATAAAATGTCCAGATGATATGGTGGAGGGGAAGGAAAAGCTCTCCTCTGGAATGTTCAGGGTAGAGGGCAAGTTATGTCACGCATGTCCTGCAGGAGATAGGGACCTAGGAGTGCTGGGGAGAACCTGGAGCTCTTTGTCCTGGGTCTGAAGCATGCCATTTCAGCGTTTTGTAAATGGATAAGGGATGAAGAAATCAATCATCTTTTACTGCTTCCTGCTGACAATAGGGTGGCAACAGGGGATTAAAAGGTTGAAATGGTGGCCAGGTCTAGGAAGAGCAGGCTGTTGTATTCACTGTCCAGGGTCTGAGGACATCTGTAGCTAGGAGAGGCAATGCAGGTCCAGCTGGCATGATCTGTGAGGTTGAACTGGAGCATCTGTGGGTAGGTAGCTGCTTTGGCGCTGCCCTGGATATTGAACATCTGGCAGGGTACTGGAATATATATGTGGACAGAAGACACATTTAGTAGGTTAAGGAGAAATTCCCTTTCAGTGTACATTGAACAAGCAGAGATGGAAGTTTTGGAGTGAAGAAGAGAAAAGTTTGAATGTAGGGAACTTCCTTTAGAAACGGTATAGACATAAGGAACTGCCTTCCATTTTCCCCAACTGCCAGTGGTAGTTAAAAAGTCACATTTTGGATCTGTCCATGTTTGGTTGCAGAGCATGTAAGCTTAGCAGCCCTTAATGTGGGCATAAGGACTTTAAATTTTCCAGAAGGCATCCCAGAGGGGACAGTGAAAGGACAGAGAATGGGCTGTTCCCATGGGGTGAGTAGAAGTCAGTGACCTGTCTGGGTGCCCTGCTCAAGGTTTAACTTGATGGGATTGGTACAACTGTTGCAGCAGCTTGCTAGCACTGGTCAGAGACCAAGGGCGTGGTCCAAGTGCAGAACCAATTACCTAGCACTAGGGTTTCTGAACATTGACGAGAGGGGAGGGAGTCGGAACCATGCTGGCAGAGGGAGATCTCTCCCAAGGGAGAAGGTTCTAGATGAAGGGTTTAGATGTAGGTTGGCAATAATGACAGGAAGCATTTTCCCCAACCAGAAGGGAAGATTCAGCAATCAACCAGTGTTGTATGCAAGAATGTAGCAATAGGGTAGTCCTGAAACCAGAGAAAGGGGGAGGAATCCCACCCTCAGAGATAGGTGATAGGTGAGAAACTTAGGCTGTTGATTGACAGTACTTATCTGGGTTCAATTTGACCCAAGAGGTGGATTTCCTGTAGCTTACAAGAATCCTTTTAAATTTACAAAAGAGATAAATTTTAAACATGTTAGCATCATCATTGTTTGTAATCTGCAGTGAAGCGCATATTGTAGGAAAAGGCAAGTAGACATAGAGCACAGCAGAGGCTTGGGGAGAAAACTTTGGGTTCAATGCATGAATATTCTTTGAAGTGAGCTTAGGAAAGGCAGAAACCTTATGGATCTTTTTGACATCTGTGGAACACTATCATTGGGAGGACAGAAATCTCCTGTAGAGAGGAGCATCAGTACATATCATGAAAGATGTGTGTCCAGAAGACTGGATGTATAGAATTAAAGCACAATTGAAAACATTTTAAGCCCATATTTAAAAGACAGGCCAAAGGAAATTTAATATCTTGAGTTTGGAATTATGATAGGATCGTATAGTGGAATGTTTTTGTTTGTTTGTTTGTTTGTTTGTTTGTTTTTTTACCATAGTTAGATCAATAAACCAGAGCTCCATTGATTAGTGTCAAAACTCTAGACAGTTAATATAACAATAGCATAAACAGGATAGCAACTGGAAGAAATAAAACATTCTTTAACATTCATAAAAATATTTCTTGGAAGCTTTAAGATATAGGTGAAATTGCTGAGCAGTCACTGTCCTTTAGCTAAAAGAATGGTAAAAAGTTGTATCTGAGACCTGTCTTTTAAGTCTGGTAATCAGGTAGACTGTATCTAGACTTGACAGTTACAGTTTGGTCTCCTGCATATAGGAAGAACTGAAGCCTGCCGTGACAGAAGTTGGCAATGAGACTGTGTAGCCCAAATATGAGGTTAAAACAGACCTGCGGTACCATGGGTTGTGAGGTTGCTGAATCTCAGAGCCCTCCATACTCTACCAGGTCAAGGAGCTTGAAGGGGTAGGTCTATAGCTCTTTTTCTGGTTGAACCTCCAGTGTCTGGGCACAGAGGACAAGCCTGCATATGAGCATTTTGACATCCAGAGGCCAGTCTGCCAACAGGTGGGGTATAACTTTTAGGCAGCTATGAGACTGGTGTTCCCTCTGGCTGCAGCATCTGTGGGACCAGTGTCCCCTTTTTGGCTGCATCTAAAACAGGTCCCTGGTGGAGCTGGCTCAGGCTGGACCTCAGTGGGAGAGAGCATCACAGACCTCTATTTCCTTGACTCAGAGCAGTGGCTAAGGCCTTCAGTATAGTCTTTTTGCTGTATTTGAGCCTGTCGAGAAGTCTTTGCTTGGGCTTTAAAGATTTTTAAATTGTTTTACCAGTTCCTATATGGAAGTTTAGGAACCATCCTCAGCCTTTTATTTATGTTGGCAGTGAGACCACAATCTATCTTAAGAATATTTAGATAGACAAACTTTGTTTATAGTTTACCTTAATCATTAAAGACTAACTTTAGGTTTTATGTCTATTAAGTTGGAGTCTTAAAAAAAATAAACAGTCCATAAAAAGAGAGCAGAACAGCTGTTTGTATGTTTAATAACATCATATTTAGAAAATAAGGCTAAACATGTTTTAAGACAGTGATTTTCAGGCTTTGAGAATAAGGTAAGGAGTGACAATCAAGTTCTAACAATGTAAACAAATGAATGTTTCTAGAACTATCAATACAGCAGAACATTATACCAAATCCATTGATCAGAAAGCCTGCAGGTGAATCCGGGGTAGTTGATGACAGGAGGAACAGCATTTATTTGTCTAGAAATTAGTAAAGACATAAGTTAAAAATAAAAACATTTTGAATCAGGGTAAAAATATAACTTTGAAAGTATAAAAGTAGTAATTAAGTAACCTTAAACCTGTAATTAATTGTTTCATTGTCTACCAAGTAACAAAAGGCTGAAAAGACAGAAGCTGTGTTTGGAGTTTAGTATGAATTTAAAGAAGGCTGGGAGCCCTTAGTAAAGATCATGGGCATAGCCACAAAATTCCCAAAACAAAGATGGTGGCTAGACACGTAATTGCTGATGATGACCTAACTCTACATCTTAACTGTGATTTTTCCCAAAACAAAAATGGAGGCTAGTTACTTGATGACCTTTAGCCAAGATTGTGATGGGGCAATAGCTCTACTCCCTTTACCCCAAAACCAACATGGTGACTTGCTACGTGCTGTGTGTAGCCTGTACTAGAAAGACCTGAAAATGTTATCAGCTACCATGACGTCCAGCTTCAGTAGCTGCCAGTGCAGGGAAATGGTTGGTGGAAGTGACCCAAACCCCAGAATAAGATTCCCAAGAAGCTAAACAAAAATCCCAGCTCCCTAGTTGAGGGTCCCAGAGTGCAGCAGGAATTTAGGCAGGAGTGGAGCTGCAGGAGACATGCATGCTGCAGAGCTCACCAGGGTCAACAGAGTCTGGCCCAAAATGCAGAGAGGAGAGGAACTCACAGAGGTGGTGGCACGCTTCAGTGGCTGAAGAGAGGGCTAGGTGCCCAGCTCCAGCTGCTGTGCATTTTGAGAGACCAGGCAGGGAGCCCAATGTTCCATCCCAGAAAGCAGTGCAGATGGGATGCAGAGAGTGGGGGAGGGCAGGGGGTCGGGGGAAAGATACCCTTGGACAGGTGCTGCAGGGGGAGGGGGTAGCTCAGCGTGTGCTTGTATCACCACAAGGGCTAGTGACCAGTGTGGTCAGTGTGGTCGAGCCCTGGCCATGAAGTGGCAGCCTTTGGCCAGGGGCACCTTCGCTAGACCCCGTGAGCTTTTTAAAGTATAATTTTAAATTTACCTCAGCAGAGAACGAGATCTGATGGCAGGGCTTGTGCTCCCCTGTGACGACAGCTGGGAGGTGAATGAGTCTTGAAGCTGCAGCTGAGCTCCCAAGACAGTAGTTTTGGAGTGAGAAAAGAGCATAGGAGAGTAAAGTTTGGAACAAAAGGCAAATTATTGGGGGCAGTGTGGCAGGTATAACGAGCCTGATGGGCAGGATCCCAGGCTAGGCAATTCTGAAAGAGCATACCCTGCATGGGCCACCAATTTTAAATATGAAAAAGAAAATGAAATATAAAATATGTGCCTCACAGATGTGATATGGACAAGTTTATTATATGAGCATGGGGTGGGGGAAGAAGTAAAGGATGGTCCAGAGAGAGAGAGAGAGAGAGAGAGAGAGAGAGAGAGAGAGAGAGAGA
>OU015743.1:98466485-98476638 GCA_907169655.1 Acomys percivali | reverse complement strand
CCCCCCCCCCCCCCCCCGTGATAGAAGGGGACCTCCTCCCCTATCATCTGACCACAGCCCATCAGGTCTCATCTGGATAGCCTGTTGCCCCTTCCTATGAGTGCCACCAGGCGTGAAAACATTTTCTAAAGACCACTACTGATAGAGAAAAGTCTTTTGGCAAATAGAATAGAGAGTATCATAAAATGGGGAGAAAATAATTAGTATAATTCTAAAACCAATGCTGACTGACTGTCTAGTGAAATTGTTAAGCAAGTAGAAAACAGACTAATTATATAATGTTAGGATGAAATGGATGTGCAAAGTCAAAAAGGAAACAAAAATGAAAGACAAAGGTTTCACCTAAATCATCAGTATTTTATTATAGGAAGAACCAGTGAATAGTTCTATAAGAAAGTGGACAATGATAGAACCATAAGAAGCATATATTTGCTCACATGGACTATCCCGTGATCACTTGGGCACAATAGTCTCATACAGTGACGTGGGGGAAATTGGTAATATTACAGCAGCAGTAGTTTGCTGAGTAGCCTATGTGTTAGATGGATATAAGTTTGTACTTGTAGCAAGTTATTTTTTACTGTACCATGTAGTTATTATCCCTATGGCGATTTTCTAGCTTAGGTACAATCAGACCAAGGAACTCACAGCTTGTGCGTTAGGTGGCAGAGAGGCAAAGCTCTGGTTCAGGGTACTTTCAGAGCCCCTACCAGCTGAATTCCTATAAATATTGAAGGGAAAATGTAAAAATAAAATATAATGGTTTAAATATGTCAACACATGTTCCAGTGGATCAATATAACCAGAAAACACAATTAACAGTGTTTTGTTGCTTTGATTTTTTTTTTTTTAATGAAAGAAGAGGTCCGTCAGGTAGTGTCTAAGGTCTAAGGTCTAAGGTCTAAGAGAATGTGTCTGCAGGGCCGAGCTGTGTTTTGATCCCAGCAATGTGTTACCTAACCCTACATTCCCTCTGCAGGCAACTTGCCAATGTGTTTCAAAAGGGCTACACTTATTCATATTCTGTGATTACTTTGGAGGATTTATCATGTGACCGTAAACAAGGACATGAGAAATGCTTTATGAAAAGACACTTACGACAGTGTTCATTGGAAACGAAGGGATATTCTAATAACCAATGTTTGATGTTAGGTGCCAACTTAGGGGATAGAAGAACCTTAGGAACTCCTTTCAGGGCCTCGGGGAAAGTTTGAGGCACTGAAGAAGTGAGCCAGTGAGCCAGAAGACCAAAGGAGAATTCTGTACAAGCTCCCCAAGGAAGGCCGCACCCTGTGGCGGGCATTTGGAAGCTGCTACTGCTTTTGTTTAAAGAGCTCTTACAGCGAAAAGGTCCAGGAAATGTAAAGGCAGCACTGTTTAAACACAGAGCCAAGTGATCACATTCAGTGATTTCCTAGCACTACAAACAGAGCACACGAGCTTGAAGGTGCTCTGAAAAGCAGATATTCATACAAGCCGAGGAACCAGCGACTTTAAGCAGCAGTGGCATGACTTTCCGTCATTTGACAGAATCTAGAATCACCGGGAGATGGGCCTCCGACACTGCCTGTGAAGGATTACCTTGGTTGTGGTAACTGAGGTGGGAAGACCGACTTTAATTGTGGGCAGGGCCGTGCCATGGGCAGAGGACCCAGGACTGCACACGACAGAAAAACACCACAAGCACCATCCTCTCTCTCTACTTCCTGACTTCTGAGTTATTGGGACCAGCTGCTTCAAGCTCCTGCCACCACATATGAGCCAGAGTAAAACCTGGTTTTGTATTTTATCATAGCAAGAGGAAGAGAATGAAGACAAGTAAAATTGTCACGTACATTTTCGAGTGATTTTTATGTTTTGGATGCGCATGCACTTAACTTATATGTGAAGTCAGGAGACAATAACTAATGTACCAGAGTGAAGAGAATGTACATTGCTTATTCAAGAAGTATTTACAAATACTCATGGAGCCTTAATGTTGTATGGTATACTACTCTCCTTAGTATACTATTCTTTCAAAATTACAACAAAACAACAACAGCAACAACAACAACAATAACAACAACAAAAGAGTGAATCAGAAAGGTGGTTTAAAATAACGAAAAAATTTAGAACAGAAACGTTAAAGGGTGATTTGGCTGAAAAATTGTTACCTGACGTTAAAGGCAAATAAATGGAGAGTGTCTTTCTTGAAGAGAAGCCGGGAGTTCTGAACCTTTGAGACAAGAGGACTAATAGGCTGTGGGGTGGGTGTGAGTCATTTTTGGGGCCTTGGTGAGGGCGTTGGCTAACTGAACCATTCACGCTGGAAGAACTTTGTTCTTTCTCTGAAGTAGAAGAGCAGGCCATATGGTGGGTAGTGTGCTCATCACATCGCTGTGTGACCGTTCTTGCAAGAGCAATGTAAATTACGAACAGTGCTTTTCTACACCAGTTGACTCATTGTATAATGGAGTCAAGAGACCCTACCTTTCAGGATTACTGTGCGGATTAACAGCACGGAAGCGGCTGTGTGCGCTTGCACCATTAGTAGCATTGTTATTGGGCCAGTCTGGTGCCAAGTGAAGGGAACTATTTGGTTACCAACACAAATAAAAGTCTTCTCGTGTGACCATTTACTAGTCTGATATTAAGTGAGGTCAAGGAGTGTTCACTCACAGCGTACTTTTACTGTGAAGGGCTGTAGTAAAGCACAGAAGTGCCCGGAGGACCTTCCCTGAGGTTGTGCAGGACGGCTCTGCAGCTGACTGGGCAGGTAGCTGCTGTGGCGAGAAGTCCTCACCGGCTTCCCGACGGCTGCCCCGCCCCCTTTCCGGCTCTGACCCCGCCCCCCTCCTCGAATTGGTTGGCGTGCCCCTCCGCAGGACCACCTCGAAGACCCGGAGGAGCGGAGCGGTCCTCAGGCGGGCTCGGCGCGCGCTCGCTGCGCATGCTCGAGGGCAGCTGGGATTCGGGTCTGGACCGGAGACGCAGAGCGGCCGGGGTGGGGAGGCGCGGAGGCGCGCCTGTGCGCGGCACCGGCGTCGCGAGCACGCTTGCGCGCTCCCGCGGAAGGGAGGTGTAGGCCGGGGTGGGGTGGGGGGAGGGCCGGGTGTCGGCGCGCCAGGCGTGCGGGATCCGAGTGGCTGCCGGCGGCCTGGGCTGCCCGGCCGACGCCTGCTCCGAGATGGCGATCTTGGGCGCGGAGGGCTGAGGAGGCGCCGCTGCGGTGGCCGCCGGCCCCGAGAGCCGCAGCTTCACGCGGGTAAGCACAGCGGGGCTCGGGAGGGCGGCCGGGCCGGAGTTCGCTGGGGTGGGGTCGCCGGGCTTGCCCCAAGCTGGCTCTGGCACCGGCCTGTGCGGGTGACACCGGAGCCCGGCGAAGTGTCTCGGTGACTGCAGTGCTCAGCCTCCTGGCCGGCGGCTTGCTAGCGTTCCTGCTTTCCTACCTCAGAACTGCTGCCCTGACTTTCACCCTGATCCTCCCGGCGCGAGCCGGGACTCCAACCCCTGAACGTCCTTTACTGACATGTTTCTAGTATTCAGGGTTTTTCACTGACTCCGCACCTCCTCTCACCAACACTCTTAGTCTCCACCTTTGGTGACCTGGTAGGTGCAAGTGACCTTGCAAAATTTTCTAATCCTCATCTTGTGATTTAGGTCCTTTCCTTTTAACTCTTTAAAAAAATTTTTACTATTGTTAGGAATAGTACTTTGTCCAGAGCCTTTACAGTCCTTAAAATGATCAGTTTTCTATACATAGGGACTGTATGGCCCTTTTCTTTTACTCATCCATTTGAAGTTAAAGTTCCTCTGCTCCAAGTGAAACCTCTTTATTACCAAAAAGAAGTTGTATCTATATACTTTTGAAATATTTTACTCTTTCACCGTAAAATAACTCACAAATGCCTTCTTTTTCTATTAAGGTTTTATCTTTTTGTGTGCAATAAAGGTTAAGTTTCTACTCTTAAAAGGCTGCTACTTACAGTAATGAAAAACAATAATGCCAGAGTTATCTTTCCACTCTCCATTTGATTTTTTTCTTTTTCTTCTTCTTATGAAATGCCCATTTCACAGTTGTCTGTAGGTTTCTGCAAGAGTTTATGCTTGTGTATAAATCCACTTGACATATCTCACCAAGTCTGTGTGTAACTGTTAGTAAAACTCACCTTTTAAAATAGAAAGATATTCTTTCATTTAACTGACTGCTTTTGGCTATAAAGCAGTATACTTAGACTTGACTGGAAATTATCATTTTTTAATAACTAGTTAGTATTTTAAATTCAAAGATGATGGCCAAGTGTTGGAGCTATCGAAATTGAATTTGTGGAGAATGTGGCTTAGCTCTTTGAGACATAGATTATCAACATTTTCAAATGTTTTGAAGACTGCTTTTAAGACACTGTGCTTTTGAAGCCCAGGACATGGTTGATCAGATCTCTTGCCTTCAAAGAGATGGTAATCGCTTCAGTTGGCTGAATTTACTTCTAGTACATTCTTGCACAATTATTAAGCTCCAACTGCATTACAGGGTGAGCTATTTGGGGGGGTGTCTGTAGATGAAATGATTAGCAGCTTCTGTCTTTACAGCCTGTGGAGGAGCTCTATGTGTTAGGTCATATACAGATGCCTCTTTTATGTATGTGTGAATAAATGGCAGGATCTCACTACGTAGCCCAATCTGGCCTTGAACTTGTCATCTCCCTGCCTTAGATGTCCAGAATACTGGGGGTGTGTTCGTGAGAATGTGCCCATGTTCGTGCATGTGTATGTATGTGTATGTTTCATAAATATAAAAATTATCTCAATTCAAGTTCAGAGAGGATGGCTCTCAGATGAGCGGAGGGGCTTCTCATTTTGAAGATGCTGTATTGAAGGATGGCTGGCTTTTCATCAGTAGGGTAAGATAGTTGACGCAGAAGGATCTGAGAGGATTTGGATGGAGTCTAAAGGATTTGTTCTTAGAGTAAGAAAGCTTGAAACAAAGACCACACCAGTAACTAAATCATTTTCTTTTTGTTGTGCTTCCTTTAGTTTTGTTTTGAGACCAGGTCTTGCCATGTAGCTGTGACTGGCCTGGAACTTCCTTTCTGTGTGGACCAGGCTAGCCTTGGGCACATCCCTCTGACTTCCAGCCCTGGAAGCACTCTTGGAATAAGAGTAACGTTAATGTCAGGAGGATGACTAGGCTACTAGGCAGTGTAGGGCCCACAGGTGATTTTTGAGTTTGAGAAACGATTTAAAACCGTTGTTTAGAAACATTAATCTAGTAGCATTCTGTAGTAGGAATTGAGGTAGGAAGAACCTGGAGATTCATAAGCCTCAGGGTTTCCATCACCGTAAGCAGCAAGGGTTTGAACAAGTAGGAAGGACAAGGAATGTAGGATAGAATTTGCTAAGCAGGGAAATGAAAGTTAAAATAATTGGCAATGTGACTCAGTGGGTAAAGGTGCTTGCTGCCAAGCCTGGACCTAAGTATGATCATAGAAACCCATTTGGTAGAAAAGTAATCTCCTAAAAATTGTCCTCTGACCTTCAGACTTACACAGTGACACAAACATCCTCTTCCCCCCAAATGCTAATATGTGTATCTATCTCTGTCTCTGTCTCTGTCTCTGTCTCTGTCTCTCTCTCTCTCTCTCTCTCTCACACACACACACACACACACACACTTTTTTTTTTTTTAATTTAAAGACAGGGTCTTACTGTGTAGCCCTGGCTGTCCTGGAACTCACTCTGTAGATCAGGCTGGCCTCGAACTCATAGAGATCCACTTGCTTCTGCTCTCCTGAGTGCTGGGATTAAAGGGGTACACCACTATGCCCAGCTGGAATAATTGTTTTTTAGAAAATTAAAATAATTATTCTGATCCGTTCTGTCCACAGGGAAACTAGTAGCAGTATAGAAGTGTTATGCTTAACATACCTGCATAAAGTTCATAGTCTTTTGGGGATTACTAGCCCTTGTTGAAACTAAAGAAATCTGTTGGCCATGTGCAGACATGCCGATGGGAATTTAGGGGAGTCCATGAAGTACCTGAAGCTCCTGCATGAAACCCATGGGCCATCTCCTGTCCTGGGGACAGCTTTCAGAATTCCTGGAAAGTTAATAACCCTGACTGAGGAAGTATATTGTTTAAGTACCTAGGAGCAGAGTGATGCACTGTGTTGTGGCTCACAGTTCACAGAGAATTTTATTCTATCAATTGTATTGTCTCTTATTTGTTGTTATATTATAGAACAAACTTGCCCAAGAGTTTAGTTCATCTGTCACAGGTCTAGTTGCAGGTGGTAAAATAGAATCTGGAGTTTGTTGACAATGGTGGTTTTCTTTTCTGTATAAAGAGAAGAACACAACTAACTGATTTACTGTTGATTTGGATATAGTTAATGTCTATTAAGTGGCCCTTTAAAGTTAAGAATTAAAGTCATTCCAGGAGATTCCTTCCAGTTAAGGTTTTGTGATTCTTGGCTTCTAGGTTTTCATTGGAACGTCTGTACTCCTCTTTCCTTCTGTGTATTTGAGAACTGGTGAGACCGAGGGATGATATGGGTAGGTGGAGAACAGATAGCAACATCAGCTCAGACATTTTAATTATTACTGTCTGTGTAGCTGTCAGTGGGGGATCAAGGGAGAAGTGGTCGAGGCACTGAGTACCGGCGGAAGAAGAAGCTTGAGGAGCATCTCAGTCTACTCTATTCCCATCTGCCTTAGGGGTGTGTGTCCCATAAGGAACAAAATGGGGAGTTTTCAGGGAATTTCTAAAACAGATAAGTAGCTAATTCTCACTAGGGTAGTTAAAACACAGTGTGCTTAGTAAAGGGCTGACTTCTCTGCACCCATATAAGATTATTTCTCTGGTGAGAGGGATTGTCTCCCTGCAATTAGTGGGTCTCTTTTCTAATTATAGAAACTTTGACTTCATAATTATTACAAAGACTGGAATTGTTATGCTTTTCTTTGAGACAGGGTCTCACTATGCAACCTTGGATAAATATCTTATCATCAAATAGTTAACCTCTAGTCAGGAAAAAGCAAGGCTGCAAAGATGGATATCTTCTCTGGAAGAAACAGGGGTTAAATGTTGACAACATTTTACTTTAGAAAACGTGTTGATTTTTATTTCTGTTTTTAAGATGAAGTTTGATTGTCTTATATAAAAGCATAGTCTTGGAAAAGTTTTATATTTTTATGTTATGTGATATCTTGATATTTTATGATTTTCACCATTGTATAGACACTTTAGATATTACCCCTTCCATATATAAAGCTCTTAGTTCACTTGGAATCCATATTTAAATAATTTTGGTGTGTAGATTATTCTTAAAGCAATATTTCAGTTAATTTCTAAGTTACAGTGAGGAACAGCATGTGTTAATTAAGGTTTGATCTTTCTTTCTTTTGTTTTTTTGAGACAGGATTTCTTTGTATACTTGGCTGTCCTGTGCTGGCTTTGTAGACCAGGCTGGCCTAGAACTCACAGAGATTCACGTCCCTTTGCCTCCCTGAGTGCTGGGATTACAGGCATGTTCTACTGTGCCTGGAGGTTTTTACAGAATTTGTGTTTTGTTTTTTTGTTTTGGGACAGGATTTCTCTGTGTAACCCTGACTACCTGGAACTCACTCTGTAGACCAGGCTGGCCTTGAATTTACAGAGATCTGCCTGCCTTGGCTTCCAGAGTACTGGGATTAAAGGTGTGTACCACTACCACTCAATGTGCCCTGACATTCCTTGAGTGTAACACACTGGATGTTACTGTATATCAGGCATTGTGCTAGCTGATGGGGTATAGTTTTGAGACAAATACTCACCAAGCATATTCTCTAGAACTTAGAGCTTGGTAGAGTCACTGTCGTCAAGAAAAGCACAGACCTGGTACTTGCTGTTGTTGGTAAAGTAAACTTAATGACAGTTCTTGTCCTGTGGTATTTGGGCAAGTCATGAAGAAACACAAAGAGCCCGGTAGCATTGTCTCAGCTATCTATTACTGTGTACCAAACAACCCTAAGATCAAGTGACTGGAAACAACCGTTTTATTTGCTTTCGGGTTGTCTCTCTTGGGGCTCTTTCTGGCATTGTTTGTCATAGCTACAGTGGCTGCATTCAACTGGCACTTCAGCTGGAGCTGGGCATAGTCCTCTCTCTCTTTGTAGTCCTGTATCTCTATGTGGCCTTTGCAATGGGGATGTGAGCTTTACCTTGTAATTTAGGGCTTTGAAGAGTCTACAACAGCTCAAGGATCCAGGCCTTCTTAGGGCATGTTCCTGGGACTGGCAGAAAATCAGTTCTGCCTCATTCTGGTGAAATCAGAGGTTTGGCCTACAATGGGAGAGGGAGTTCCTACATGAATTTGTATCCATTTGGGCCTACCTTATAATGGATGATGGCAAGGGTTTACGCAAGAACAGCATCGGTTACATTATGTAAAGACATGTCTTGTAGAAAACTGTGTGGAAGCTAAAGCTTAGGCTGTTTACTGCCTTCCCCAGTCAAAAATTTGAGCTGGGCCTGCCAAAGGGAAAGGTGAGTCTAAAGTGCAATGACAGTACATTTGGCTTACTGCACAGATAGAAGCCCTTGGGTTTGTCCTTAGTTAGAAATGCAAAAGAGCTATGTAGTAGTTAATCTTGTTAACATGTCTGAATCTAGAATCACACCTTTGGGTGTGTCTGACCTTGCTCTGGAAAGGTTTGCTTGTACAGAGAAGACACTGAATGTGTGCAGCACATTCCAGGGTCTAGAGCTGTGGACTGACTGAACAGGAGAAGGCAAGTTGAGCACCAGCTTTCCGAGGCGTCCTGAGTTTGGGTGCAACATGGCTAGCTGGGGTCTGGTTCTGCTGTGAAGGACTGCCCCAAACTGACAAGATGCTTTTGCCAGGCATCTTGCCCACCACATGAGACACGTAACTAATAGAGGCGGGAATGCAGCTCAGTCGGTGTGAACATTTACGTGGTGTACATGAGGCCTGGGGCTCAGAGAAGCAGGGTGTTCTGCAGTTACCTCTGACATGTTAGGGTAGCAGGGAGGACTGACTGCTTCTATTTGAGGACAATGGGATTTAAGACAGAATAGGCCCCATGACTCCAGACTGATTCAATTTGATTTACCTAGTTTCATGTGTTGGGCACCCAAGTAGAGCGTGATCTATGGTAAGCAGGGACCCATCCGCTCGCCCCTCCTGATTAAGTGTGAGACCCAAAGGAAGAGAGTTGCTTGACCATTCTTGAGCAATGTGTACCTCACAGATCTGTATTTTTGCTTGAAATATCTTGAAAAAGTTGGTCTGAACAGTGAGAGAAGGCCTGTATACTGAAGAGAACACTGTGTAGGATCCTAGCGTCTCCTGGAGTGTTCTCGGAAGGAGTGAAGCCAGTAGCCAGTGTTCCTTTCCTCCTCATTTGTATGATGGTTGCTGGCTGGGCTTTTCTCACTATTCTGATCCTACAGGCACTTTGTCTTAGTTTCCTAGTATCTTTCTACATTGTTCAAATTAGTTACTAAGTAATGGCACAATTAACTGAGAAAATGAATGTTTAGTTTTTATTACTTTGTATCTTAGTAGATTAGTGAAGTAATACATTTCATTCAAACAATTATACTCAAAACCGGCCCTTGCAGCCTAAGGCAAATAACCTTGCATGTTTCTGAATATAGTACATTGAAGGAGTTAGGTGGTTGAGTGTGCTGAGAAACAGTATTTAAGAAAGGCTGTATTGCCTGCAAGAAGGGTGGAATTATGCTAAGGTGTTTCTTGGCAATCTTTCTGCCCCTTAATTATTTGGATAGTTAAAAAATGTCCCAGCACTGTATGTTTTGTAGTTTTGTTTAACTAAATAAAACAGCTTCTTTGGATACCTGTTTAGCACACTTATAATTATTAAGGTGGGTGGAGGCAGACAGCTGAGTCCTGACTTGAAGCAGGATACTTTGGCTGTAAATCCGTCCTAACTTGCCAATCCTCACTGCTCTTTGTATGTGTTAAGTTAGGGTATGGAGAATTAGGTAAGTGAGCCTTTCCTCTGTATGATCTTCTTTACTGTAGATGTAGGCAAGTTGAACCAGGCATGGCAGTTTACTCTGAGGCCAAGGCAAGAAGATTTCCAGCTTGAGGCCAGCATGTCATACACACACACACACACACACACACACACACACACACACACACACACA
>OU015743.1:98447601-98466475 GCA_907169655.1 Acomys percivali | reverse complement strand
CACACACACACACACACACACACACACACACACACACACACACACACCTGGCTGGCAGGGGGAAGCAAAGAACAAAGCAGCCACAAAGACAAAGAAGAGAGCAGAGTAGATTGGTCCCATCTTGCAGTCTTGGAGAACAGAAACTCTCTTGACATAGGAGTTAAAAGAGCCGTGGCTAGGCAGAACTGACCTCTGTCTGTGCTGTTTCCTTGCAGTGTTGCCTCAATTCCTTCATTTTTAAGATGGAAAGAATGCCTTCATTTCTGGGTTTTGGTAAGGAATAATTGACAGGATACTTATAAAGTGGGAATCATATTAGCTTCAATATTATAAGCCCATAAAGTATTATTGCTTGTAGTTAAGTATTAAATTGACAGTTCAAACCAGTAGGCAGTTTGACATGGCCCACTCATTTTGTTAAGGGCAGTGAGAGGTTAGTTTGGGTGTTTACAAAAGTATATATCAAGTTTCTCATCTCAGTTGAACAGATAAGTTATAAAAAGATTAAGGATTATTCTGGGAAGGATCCTGACTAAACAGGCTGGCAGTTTATCAGTTGGCAATAATTAGGCTGCACAACCTGGGGTCCAGAACTTATTAACATCATTAAGTTAATGTGGTATAGACCAGTTGGTCAAGATGTATTCTCTAACAGTCATGGGGGGGTGTTTGCTAAGCATTTGAATTATTCCTGTCTTTAAGGGTTTAGGATGTTGTCTTGAGAAGGTGGTTTAGGAGTCTTAACTGTTGACAAGAGACCAATTCTGTAATT
This sequence comes from Acomys percivali, assembly GCA_907169655.1. Classification (NCBI taxonomy): domain Eukaryota; kingdom Metazoa; phylum Chordata; class Mammalia; order Rodentia; family Muridae; genus Acomys; species Acomys percivali. The sequence goes on along the minus strand of OU015743.1, from coordinate 98,465,703 downwards.
TGGGACCCTAACATGACTGTTTTTCTTACTAAAATGTTCCTTACTATTCATGTGAAAAGTAAATATAAAAAGAGCTTAATATCTCAACTTTCCAGATGTTTTAAAAGGCTTGAGATAATCGTCAATAATGTGGTACAAATAAGCTGCAGAAAGCTGATAGACAGGGCTTACTGCCCTGAGCAGGCAAGTGAAATGGTCCTGGCAGCCTTGTTTAAAAACATTGCCCATTCTATCAAATAACTTCTTTTGACATTTCTTCTTCTTTCTTCTTTTTTTCTAAATGCAGTCTTGAAAGAGTTAAATTAGATATTACAATAATTTGTTAGATAGTCTTATTAGGTTTTACTTAGCTCAGACAAGGCAACTCAGAAATAGATACATTGATTGAAGTGTGTCAAATTTGGAATATGGGCTTTTGGATAGAAAGTAGGTTAACTGTGGGCGTGGTGTGTCTTCTGGGAAAAAGCCATTACGTAGCATAAGAACATTAGCTTGAGAAGAAAATCATGAAAATGGTTTAAATTTCAAGTCAGTGAAAATGGAAAAACACAAACAAACTTCAAACTCTTTTTACTTGCCGGTGATGACTGCATATTTCTCTTGTCTCATAAATGTTCCTCAGGTTTGTGACCAACAGGACCTCTAAGTTCAACCAGGTTTAAATTTTTGTTTGTTTTGGGTTTTTTTTTTTTTTTTTTTTTTGAGTCAGTTTCTTGCTATGTAGCTCTCTCTGGCTGTCATAGAATTCACTTTGTAGACCAGGCTGACCTCTGCCTGCCTGCCTCTGCCTCTTGAGTGCAGAGAATACAGACATGCACCACTACACCTGGCAGAATTTTTTTCCCCATTTATTTGTCTTCTGTTTGAATGGGTGTTTTGCCTGCATGAATGTATGTGTGCATCATGTGTGCCTGGTGTCCACAGAAACCAGAAGAAAGTGTCTGATCCCCTGGAATGACTGTGAGCCACCATGAGGCTGCTGTGAACTGAACCTGGGTGCTGTGTAAGAGCAGCCAGTGCCCTTACTGTCGGACTGTTTCTCAAGCCCCAGTCAGATAGTGTAACAGCAGACCTTTAAATCCAGGGCAGTTCCTGGAAAAACCAAAAATGTGGTTGGAATAAACTGAGGTTACTACAAGTAAGTATACACAGTGGAGAGTAACATGCCAAGCCCTCCTTCCCTTGTAAATTGGAATGAGTTAGTTGGCAGTTCTGTTGGAGGACCCCATTGTTTCTGTGCTTGTTTTCAGTGAGGAGAAGGCAAAAATAGACTGTTTCTTTTGGTCCTGTGACCTGTGGAATATGTTAGTATTTAGTACTGAGTATCCAGAATGCAAGGTATACAGTATATATGGAAATTTTTTTCAGATCAAACAAAAACTGAGGTCAAATATATTCAAATAGGAAAGCTGAAGTTGGATTTAGGTCTGTCTGAGTTGGCAACTGTTCTCTGTGTTAACTTAACCCCAACATGCTTCTCTGAAACTGAAAATTACTTTGGAATTACTTTGGAATTCAAGATTAGGAAATGTTCATGGTAGTGAAAATTGTGGTAAATTAGAATTTTTAATATATTTAGAAATAATCAGGAAATATCTTGGGGAGCTTAGCTTTGGTCATAATAGCCTGGGGTCCTGTGCAGGGTGACAGAGTGCTAACCTAGTCAGCAGGAGTGGGTTTGATGCATATTCAGTCATTGCGTTCCTTTTCATATGCCTGTCAGCTCCTCTAGGCTCCAAGTCTTCAGGAACATGCCTTCTGCTGTTTCATGATGCAGCAGAAAGTCAGCCCTCAGTGTCTGCAGGCCCTGCACCTACAGATTCAGGAAAATTTGTACTGAAAGTATTTGAGAAAAAAATTCTCTGTGTGTTGAACACCTTCATAATCCCCCACAATCTCATCTTTTATTTGCAGAACTCTATCAAGTATTTTACATAGGATTAACATTGTGTTTTATCAGTAATATAGCAAGACGTATATAATTTATACGAATATGTGCCATTCTATTTAGTTGACACTACATCTGTGGATATAGGTATTCCCCATGGCTACTTAAGAATGGTAGTATTTAGACAGTATTTTCTATGTGTTAGCCTGATATCAGTCTCAAAGTTTGAACTAAAGTTTTGATGCATTTAGTCTTGAAAAACATTTTTTAAATTGATACTATGTAACATTTGAGTAGGAAATCTGTTTTCTACAATGGCCAATAAGGCCAGAAGAAAAAGTATTAAATGTGTTATTTTTTTCTTTAAAGGTATTAATATTTAACCATTCTGATGACATTATAGCATATTATAAGATACTAAGGAATAACATATTAGGAAAAAAGAAAGTACCTGGCTTCCAGTGCGGAATACTATTTAGATGTAATACTTTGTTCTTAGAAGTGAAGCTTAGTACCAGTGTTTTTAAGACCAAAAGGGAATCTGAGCCGGGTATGCTGGCTCACACTGTGACTCCAATGTACTGGAGGCTGAAATAGGAGGAATACTGCTCAGTTTGAGGCCAGCGTGAGCTTGAGACCCTGTCTCCAAAAAAACCCAAATAAAATAAAAATGGAGAAGGAAGAGGACGAGGAGGAGGAAAAGGAAAAAATGGGAGCCACTTCATATATTAAGCATAGGAGAAATTGTTAGGCATAATACGTAAAAAATTTACTGACTTAAAATGTTTTATGAAGATGAGGAAAGTAGGGTTGATTAGGGAAGGAAGTCATAGCCACAGTCTTGGGTTTTTATTATTTGTCATGTGTTTTTAACCCCTTTGGGCTAAAAACTGGAAGGATTCCTGTTAAGATTGCCTTTCTGACTAGTGTTTTCTAGTAAGCAAAACAGGCACACTCTTTATGTCCTTTCTTGGAAGGGAGTTAAGCTTTTTTGTTTTGGGGAAGTTGGTTTTTAAAAAAAAGATGAACTTTTAAAAACATTCTTTTTATGGTGCAATATCACCATCTTGTGGTGTTCTAGAATATTGTTTTCAAAGTTTTCCAAACACGAGTATAATTTAAATATTCAATGCCTTGTAGTAAGCCAAGGCTTCCATCACATCTGTATTTGGCAACTTTTGTAAATGGGGCTGTGAAGTTAAAAATGAAAAGTGTGATTGAGGAAAATAATAGTATAAAATGAAACAATTAAGAGCTAGATTAATGCAATAATGGGTGATTTACTAATATTTCTTGTTTTATGAGATAAGTAGTATTTTCAGTGAAGTAATTCCAAACTTACAAAAAAATTTGTGTTCTGTCATTCATTTCTTATAATGTAGCCTGTTAAGCTATTTAATAGGGATTTCAGCTTTGTTTTAATGTAAAATAATCCTTTGTAAGCTGATGACTCTTGGAGGAGGATATTTTTCTTATTTAATTTGTATACTTATAAATAATTATGATGATAATTTTTTTCTTTTCCTTGATATAATGTCTCATCTTTTCCAGGCTGTGTTAGAACTCTTCAGCTCAAGTGATCCTTTTAATTCAACTGGGGCAACAAGGGAGGGAGGCACACTGTGTATGGTCATTCTGATGATGGTTTTGAAGGAAAGAAAAAAGAGTAAAAAAGGAAGTAGAAGAACAACAAGAAGGAGAAAGAAAGAAAGGAAGGAAGAAAGAAAAGGAAAAGAAAAGAAAAGAAAACAAAGACAACACTATAATACAAAAAACATCTAAAAGACAGCTGGCAATGTAGGCCAGTGATGGAGTGCATGCAAGGAAAGTCTCAGTGGTATTGTTGCTAATGTTTCTAGATGTAGAAAACCCAGGGAGGCATTGCTGAGAAGCAAGGTGGTAGAGACAGCTTCTGTTGTGTGCAGGAAAGGGCTCATCAGATCAGGATGAGGGGTATTTCTAATGAAAAGGTTGAAGACTGGCATTCTCACAATATGGTGAGATACTGGTGTGGATGTGAAGGCCTTACAGTGAGTGACAAGGGGCCGTTGTTTTGTGATGAGAGCCTGGGATGGGACTCTTTAGGAGTTAGAGAAGTGATGACTTAGAATTTGTTAAAAAAATGTTTCTGGAAAAAAAATGTTTCTGAGAGCTAAGAGAGACATTGGGTGCTTCTTTTCTCCCCATATCTCACATGTAGTTCCTGTGGTGTGATTTTGAGCCCTGCTTAGTTTGATGTAACTGCTTTGTTGCAGACTTCTGTTAGTTTGAGATCCCTAAAAAGAAGTGCAGATGGAGTCATTACATTGGTCACTAAGACTATTGAATGTCCCAGTTTTCACGGAACTGAGGAGTTTCCAAGGATGGAAGAACTAAAATGTGGATGGGTGGCTGGTCCTGGGCAAACCAGTCTACCTTCCTGAGCCTACCATAGCGGTCCTCTGAAAGACTCCACCTCACAGGGGCTCAAAGCAGATGCTGAAACTCACAGCCAAACTGAGGCAGAGTGCAGGGAGACTTATGGAAGAGTTGGGGATAGAAGGACCTGAAGGGGACAGGAGCTCCATAAGGAGAACAACAGAGCCAACAAATCTGGGCCCTGGGGGAATAGCAGAGACTGATGCACCAACCAAGGACCATACATGGAGAGGACCTAGACCTCCTGCTCAGATGTAGTTGATAGGCAGCACAGTCTCCGTGTGAGCCCCACAATATGGAGAGTAGGGGTTACCTCTGACATGGACTCTGGTGCCCCCTGGCTGAGTGGCCATGGCAGCCCGCAGAGGAAGAGGATGCAGGCAGTCCTGATGAGACTTGATAGGCTTGGGTCAGATGGTAAGGGAGCAGGGCTTCCCCTTTTTGAGGACTAGGGGAGGAGGGGAAGGGGAAAGAGGGAGGGTAGGGTAGGACAGGTAGGACGGGGAGCAGATGAGGGAGGGGACTACAGTTGGGATGTAATGTGAATAAATTAAAAATAAGCAAACTTAATAAGAAAAACAGGCTACCTTTCTAACATTGATTTATAAATTTATTAAAATACCCACTAATATCTTTATAAATTATTTTTCTGTAAGTTAAGTCACATTCTATAGTTTACATTTTTATAAAATAACTTCTTTGTGTAATTTAGAGTTGCTAAATAGGGTATTAGGGAGACTGCTAGGTTCATTCGCTTTTATTGTTTTTGTTTTTGTTTTTGTTTTTTGGTTTTTTTTTTTTGAGACAGGGTTTCTCTGTGTAGCTTTGGCTGTCCTGGATTCCCTTTGTAGACAAGGATGGCTTCGAACTCACAGCAATCCGCCTGCCTCTGCCTCTCGAGTGCTGGGATTAAAGGCGTGCGCCACCACCGCCCGGCTGCTTTTATCGTTTTTACATTTGCTGAGTTTTAAATTTTGTGCTGTTAAATACAATAACTGTGAGTCAGGATTCATAACTCTTTAGTTCCCTGTCTTTGAGCCGAGCTTCGCTAGCACTTGATACTCCCTGTCCTGTCTGATGACTGAGTTTCCTTTCTCTTCATACTGTCTCCAAAACAAGACTCCCTGTTGTTGAATCTGGACTTTGTCTTCTGCTATTTTTCATTTGTGCCAGCCAGTCTTTACAGCTTACACCAGCAATGCCTATGTCCATTAATTGATCTAGGCCTAAGGAGCTGTGACCGTATTTCACTGGCCTTGTAAAGCTTAACACTGTGCTGAGTATATGCTGCGTCGACAGACAATTCAGGTCATCCTAATCAGATTATTTTGGGGAGGGAAGTGTTATTTGTTATTTTGTTTTATAGCTTTGACTTTACAATGGCATCTTGAAGTAAGCAGGCAATTAGATACCTCTTCCAGCTCTGGCAATGTACTTTGTAATCTGAGCACTCAGATCTGAAGGCAGTCTGGCTACATAGTGAGACCCTGTCTCTAAAACAACATCAAAAAGAAGTGGATGACATGAGGAAAGGGTTGTTAGTTGTTGTTTCTAAGAATGGGTCTCACTAGGTAGCTCTGGTTGTCCTGGAACTCATTATGTTGCCCAACATGGCTTTGAACTAACGGAGATCCTCCTGTCTCTTCCTCCTCAGTGCTGGGATTAAAGGCATGCACCACCACGCCCAGTTTCTAAATGAGGGTTTGATAGGTCTGTAATTTCAGAGTACTAGAAATATAGTGTATTGCTTATATATAGGATTCTCTTTTATTCTCTGCAGTTAAATAATGACTCTGGCATTTTCAAAGGGTTGAACTAGACAAAATCAGCTGAGATATATATACACCCTCTGTCTTTTTTATACATAGTCTTAACCTTATCTTACTTGGCTGAATATCCATTTTGTTGAAAACTTTGATGAAAGTCAATTTGTTATTTCTCTTGCTTCACTTATTCTCAGAGTTCTGCATATGAATTGGCCATACAGTCTCTCTCTTCTCATATCCTGGGTACCAAGTACTTCTGGGAAATAGTCACACCAACAAGCTGAATATTGTCCCTGTGGGTTTATGAAAAAGCCCGTATTAATATTGCTTAGTGATGGTTAAAGATCAGCACTCGTTCTTAGTCCTCTCAGTGATTGGCCCAGAATATCTCCTCCATGAGAAGCCTGTTATCATCTGTGATTAATACCGCTGATATACTGACTCCAAATAGTTCTCCATTGATCTAAGCCTAGTTGTCTTTGATATGGGGTTTTGAACAGGTTTTCTTTGAGCACCATACTCCAAATGCCCAAAACGAAAGCTCTCTAACTTCTCAAAACTAGAATAGCAACTAGGTTTTGATAAGTGGCTTCTTTGTGCCATGCAGCCACAGCCCTAAGATTAGTGTGTGGGGTGCCTTATTTACGCCTCCTGACAGCACCGGGAGGATGGCTCTGCTCTTCTCGTTCTGCTCATACAGAGTGAGCCATGGGCAAGACAGCTTAGCGCGTGACTCTTACGTCACAGGACAGGAAATGAAGTCCTCATCGCTCTACTGCAGAGCTGGCTCTTGAAAGCTCTGTGATGGATTGTCTCCCACATTTGCTCCTCTTGGCTCTCTGCTGCTTTCACACTGGTGTAACTCACACTGTAGTGGAAAACAATCTTAGTTTCAGATTTAGTTTGAATTTTTTCTTACTAACCCTCAGCTATGGCATAGTCCTCTGGTCTTACCCTTACCCCAGTACTCAGTTCATGTTGCCAACATGCTTGTTCAGATAAAGTCACTCCTTTGAATGTAGCCTCATAGCTGCCCAAGTTATTCCAAATGCAGTTTTCGTTATTGAAGCCCCTCCGTATGTATGAGGATAAACCTACGGTTTGGTGCACAGTGTAATTAGCATATGAGCTTCTTTTTTCCTCTTATCCCATGCCCTGCCATACTGTTTCTTCAAGAGTTGGAGACTTACCTCAGTAGCAGCAGAGCTGACTGCTTTTGTAGAGTACCGATGTTCGATTCCCAGCAATGCGCAGCTCACAACCACCTGTAGTTCTAGTTCCAGGAGCTGAAGGGCCTCTGGCTTCCGCAGGAACCTGCATACATGTGCCACATATATAAAAACATATTTTTAAAGAATGGTGAAGCTGGAGTGATGGCTCAGCCCTTAAGAACAATGGCTGCTCTTGCACAAGACACAGATTTTATTCTTATACACATCATTTTTTTTTCTTATTCTCTTTTGAGACATGGTAGCATCATATTGATAGAGATCTGCCTGCCTCTGCCTCCTAAATGCTGGAATTAAAGATGTGTGGCACCATGTCTGGCACAAGTCTTTTAAAAAAAGGAAAGAAAAAGTTGCAGTTTAAGTTACATTTGCCGACTGTCTTTTCTCTGATGCCTCTGCTCCTTGAATGAAGGTTATCTACTTATGTGCTGCAGAGGAAGTGCTTAGCATCCTGTGTCACGCTGAACTGTTTGTGCTTGCAGGGTTGTCTCCTCACCGGACTATGACCTCCTTGACAGAAGAAAGCGTGTCTTACTCATCATTGTATCCTCAGTGTCTGGGACAATTCCTGATACACAGTAAGTGATTAACCCTTTAAAAGTGACAATTATGTAGCTGTTAGTCAAACTAAGTATATGTTGATTGTTAATTCTTATATGTATTTAGATCAATTAATGTATTTTATAAAAATAAAACTTCTGTAGGGTGCACATCTTTAGTTCCAGCACTTGGAAGGCAAAAGGAAGTGGATCTCTCTAAGTTTGAGCCCAATCTGGTTTACACAGCACGTCTAGGCAAACCAAGATTTCATAGCAAAACCCTGTATCAAAAGAAATAAATAAAAAACTTAAAACCTGAGGCTCTGCATCCTAAGCACTTCCTGAGGTTCAAACTTTGAATCACTTCATTATATTTTTCACTATGTATGTATTTTTGAGTCTGAGGGTTGGAATGTGGGAGGTGGGGAAGGTTATATAAAACAAAGGTAAAATAGACAGGGTAATCAGGGTAGAGAAAATTGAGCAGTCTTTTTATAGGCTGGCAGCAAGTCCTATCTGTGTAATGTTTTACATTTACAAATTTCCTGTCAAAGAGGTAATCTAATGCATGCGTGTCTTTAGTCCCAGAAAATATCTGTCTAATGGAATCATTGTTTTTGTTTGTTTTAACTCCACCTTCCAAATACCTGCTAGCCTATGTGTCTGTCATACAGTGCCCAGAGAAAGAAGTAACTGTACTGGAAGACTAATTGAGTAAAAGCTATACTGTTCCTCTTGTCTCCATCACAGACTACAGACATCACACGTGATGGATTAGTGACTTACCCTTCTTCTGTCTGCTTTCTTGAATGCAAATTACTGGGGCTTGGGCAATAGCTCAGTAAATAAAGCTCTTCTATCTAGGCATGGGGACCAGAGTGTGGATCCTCAGAACCAATGTAAAAGCTAGGCAGACTTGGCAGCTGCCTAATGCTAACACTAGGGAGGTAGAGATGGGATTGCCCAGGGTAAGCTAGGCAGTTAGACTAACAAGAACTGGTGAGCTTGGCATGCAGTAAGAGATGGCCAGAAAATAAAATCAGTGCAATTGAGGCAGGCAGTCGAAGTCAATTTTAGGCCACCATATGCATAATACCCCCTTCTGACATATGAACATACATGCACATGTGCATGCATAACATACACACATGCAAGAAAAAAAAGAACACATAATTTGAACATGCCAGATTATGTGTCATATATGGAAGCTAGTAGTAAACATAAATATGTTTGAGCCAACCATTTCAAAGTTAAAACTACATCACTACTAATAGGGTTAACGAGCTATTGATTCCTGTACTCTACCTTCCTTTCTTTTTCCAACCCAGGGGAAGCTGCCATGTTAAATTTGCTTTGTCACTCCCCACTCTTGCTTTGTGGTTCAGGTTGTCCTCAGATTTAAACTCAGACTCTTACCGCTTCCTCTTCTCCTGTGCCGGGATTATAGGTATATGCCACTGTGCCTGACTTTGTCTCTTTTTTAAACCAAGAAGAAAAATATTTTGAATTTATTTGTCTTAGCTATTTTTTTATTGCTATGATAACACACCATGGCCAAGGCAACACATAAAAGAGAGTTTAATTGGGTTTATGGTTCAGGAAGGTTGGCAGATATGTTGGTAGAGAAAAGGCCTGGTGGTAGCTGGCTGGAGTGACAACAAAGAGCTCACATCTTGACCCACAAGGGAAACAGAGAGTGCAATGGGAATGGTGTGAGTCTTTTCACCACTTAAAGCCTGCCTCCAGTGTCACACCTCCTCCAGTAAGGCTCCCCATCCTTCCCAAACACTTCCACCAACTGGAGACCAAGTCTTCAAACACATGAGCCAATGGGAGCCAGTCCCATTCAAACCACTTCATTGTTATATCCATTCAATATGTTTTTTAGAGCTTGCACAAAGAATATTTTATAGGAGCATCAAATTTACAATGCTTATACATCTCAAGGCAAATATTGGAACATAAAAGCCCCCACTGAAGCATCCCATTATGTAAATGATGTAAATTCAGACTTATAACCAGAAAATGATTGCAAAGAGTCAAGTGACAGCTTGCCATTTGATGGCCTCTTTGGACCTTAGCAGCTCTCAAAAGTGCTTCAGTTAGTTTTGTGTTTGCTCTACAAGATTTTAAGCCTGTCATCCAGTTACTTCTGTTTTTTTGTTTTTTGTTTTAAATTTTCTTTTCCAGTCATGGGATCATGGTACTTTCTAAGAAAATTAGTAGCAAAAGATGAGTTCGCAGTAACTACCAAACAAACACGCCCATTTTCTTCCTTTGCTCTTAGGATTTGTAGGATTTCTTGGTGACAAAGTACTAAGTGTTGATGTGGGGCTGAGTGGGAGGAATATGTTACCACTCAGAAGTCTTGCCTTTTCTCCCACTCACTGGTACATTTCTAAGACTCATTCATGTCATTGCCTACAGCTGTAGTTCATTCGCTCCTAATGCTCCTTAGTGCTTCATTATGTGAATTAGCCCGATTTATATAACAGCTTTTTGTCAATAGATGTTGGAATAGATTTAGATTTAGTTGTTTTTATTATGTAGGATGGTTATACTTAAAATAGAAGTATAAAAGTATTTTATTATAAAATTGAGAATTGCCCATAAAAGAGCACCTGAATGTTCAACTTTACAAGGTGATGTCAGATTGTGTTTCAGCAGGACTCTTCCAGTTTTATACCTATGTGACATCTATTAGATAGGTCTCCATTCTGTTTCTTCTCAATGTTTCATGCTAATGCTTTGAATTTTTACTATTTTGAGAACTTTACAATGGCACCCTGTTGTCTGAAGTTATATTTTTTGATAGATGATGGCATCCTACATTTCTTTATGTATTTGTTTATTTTATAAGTTTCCTTGTCTGTGAAAATCCAGTCAAGACTTTACCTGCTAGCTAGCTGTGTTATCTTTCTCTTGTTATGTGTAGACAGTGTTTGTATCTTATGTGTACCTGCATATATGTGTCAGCATACATGTTGTATGTACATGTGTGGAGACCAGAGGACAACTTAAGCTATTGTCCTGCGGCACTGTCTTCTCACCCAGCCCCTTTTTTTTATTGTTGTTGTTTTTGTTTTTTTTGTTGTTGTTGTTGTTTTTTGCTTTTGAGATAGGTCTTTCACTGGCCTGGGACTCACCATGTGGACCAGGCTACAGCACCACATCTTATTGGTTTTTACACAGGTTCTAGGGATTGGGCTTAGGTCCTCATTCTTGCAAGGCAAGTATTTTACTGACTGATCTCTTTCTTCTCAGCCCTTGTACACGTCCTTACAAAGCTTAGATACTAATCTTTAATTAGATTTTGTTTTACAGGCATTTCCCAGCTTATAGCTTGTCTTTTGGTGTTATTCTCTCCCCCCCCCCCCTTTCTCTCCTCTCTTGTTTTTCAAGACAGGGTTTCTCTGTGTAGCATTTGCTGTCCTGGATTCACTTTGTAGACTAGGCTGGCCTTGAACTGACAGAGATCTGGTGCCTCTTCCTCCCAAGTGCTTGGATTAAAGGCATGTGCACCACACCTGGTTCTTTATTCTCTTTTGTAAAAAAGTTCATTACATACATTTATTTATGTGTTTGTACCAGGATATATGTCAAGTCCTGTGTGTAGGTCAAAGGACAACTTGCAAGAATTGATCCTTTTCATCCACCATGTAGATCTCAGAGATTAAACTCAAGTCATCAGGCTTGATGGCAAAGATCTTTTACCTGTGGATCCATCGTGCCAGACCAGGAAAATTAGTTACTATAGTTTTCTTTATGTTTTATGATAAAGAGATGTTCTCTGCTTGCATGTAATCAAAATATTGTTGTTTTTGTTTTTTTCTTCTCTTGGTTAATAAGGCTTGTCTGTCTTGTTTAATTCTGCCTTAGAAGAAATGTAAAACAATCATACTGACATTGCTAATTTGCATTTTATATTCACATTGTTAATATACCCTGAATTGGTTTTTTTTTTTTTTAATACAAAGTGATAGGAGATAGAGATCCAGTTTCATCTTTTTTCATATTGATAATTTCAGGACCATTTACTTGTCTGCCTTCTGTTGTGATTTGGTATCTGCAGTTGTCGGGCTGCTGTCATGACAGGCTCCATAGGCGGTCATTGACAGGGCAGTTATTTTCATCATTGTGGGCTGTAGCCTGTTCTCTGCTTTGGTTGCACTCAGGGCTTTTCAAATCATTTTCAGTTTAGCCTGGGTTCTTTTCTTTGCTGTTAGCTGGGGCTGTCCAGTCAGGCTCAACCCACCCACCCTACCTGCTTCCTTATCCATGGTGTTTAAGCTCCTGATCCTCACAGAGCTCTAATCTGGGACCCTCCAACTTCTTTCAGTTGTATATTATTACATCTGCCACATGGGATGCTTGTAAATCCATTGTTCTTTTTTAGGGCATTCTGTTTCTTCTTCAATCTTGCTAGCCATTTATTTACTATTGTTTTGTTGCTAGGTTTTCTGGGAAATGAGAACAAATATCAGTTCTTTCCAGGTAGAGCATTGACAATAGATCAAAGAAACAGTTGCATCCAATTAGTCCAGCTTGAAGAGCCAGTGAGTCCATTGGGTTTATTTTTTAAGAGTATGGTCGAAGAACTTGAATAATCTCTGTAGCTATATGACTCTAGCATAGGTGACAGCTCATAAAAGCTGTATTCCTAGAGCTAGCTCCCTGACCAATTTTCAGGCAGTTCTCCTCATCAATTGCTTGTAATCTTGGGGAGGGAACTCTTGAATTTTAAAAATGTCTGAATTTTTAGTCTTATTTTCTAACCCTAACTTTTCTTAGTTTCTGGAGTCCTACGAACCTCCTTCTTTCCTCCAGTAGGGAATAGTTCAGTTCAGAGGAAATAGCTAAGTGGTAGGTTTGTTTTCTAAGAAATAGCTTTTGTCTTTATTGGTACTTTTTATTACTATTTTTCTATTTCAGTATCACCTCCTTATAGTTTTCCTCAAGTTGATTATGCCTAATTAACTCACAACTTCAAATTCTCTTTCCCTACATCACTTGATAAGACTATATATACTTGCTTGTAAGCAAAACTATTTGATAGTCCACAAATTTTATATGTAATATTTTTTATCATTCAGTTTATTTTTATTTGAAAAGTGCCATTATAGTTTATTCAATGAACACAATTCAAAAAAAATTTAGAAGTAGCTTTTAATTCTGTTTGCATTAGAAATTATCTTTTCATGTTAATTTTTAGTTGAACTTATTATGGTCAGAGAATAGGAAGCCAGTGAAGTTCAGTGAGATCTTCATTATTGTATTGCCATTTTATACTTCCTTTGAGTCCTTAAAAAGAATGCTTATTTACTAAGAATTAGAATAGATATAAACTTGATTTTGTTCACTAAATCTTTCTTTAAAAAAAAATTCATCTGTGATTAAATGTGAAAAATTTAATCTCCGCAGTGCTCAGTTAGTCAGTTTTCCTATAGCTTTTATAGTCTTTGAAGCTTCATCATACCACTACTAGATGATAAGTTTTGACTTGTGTTTAGAGATTTGTTTGCTCTGAATGTGATGAGGGGAGGGGGGAGATTAAGAGAAACCACAGGTTTAGATACTTAGAAGTTGAAGAGTAGTGAGTCTTCCACTTCGCTGAGTGATTCATCTTCCGGAGACCGCTCGCTCTCCTTCTTACATCCTCCCACAAAAGTGGTGAAGGCTCCAGTGTCAGATGACTCATTTCCTATCCATGTTCATTCCAAGGTCTAGATTTCTTCACTTTGCCAATCTGGACACCATCATTCTAGTGGTTTGCCTGACTGATACTTCCATTTCTCCTGCTCTTTTCACAGTTGCTCTCCCACCTCTTACTTTCCACTTAGTCATCAGGTGTTGTCTTTCACAATATAAAAGTTGCTGGACTGGATTGGGAGGTGTCAGCAGGAGTCATTTTACTAAGGAGTAATCTGAAGCGTCACCTTTGAGTTTTTGGAAGGGATGTCTATTACTGATTCATGATCTGGGTCTTTGTTGATAGAAAGGGGAAAAGGCCTTCATATGCATGTAACACATATGTATTATAATGAAAACAGGCTAAAAGGAAGGAAGGTTATTGCTAAAACAATTGGATTGGAAACACAAGGATGAGAAACAAACGGTTTACAGCTGAATGAGATAGCCTAGGAGACATAAGAAAAAGACACACAGACAGGCCAGTGTTGGTAGACTGGCAGGCTGTCTTCTGTGAAACTTGTCCCTGTCACTGAGAATGTGTGCTGGGCACTATTGTTTTACATTTTCTTGCTTCTAATGCATCCAGTTATATGAAAGAGTAAGTAAAGTAAAGAAGAAAGCTTCTACTTATTTTAGAAAAGAGACCCAGACCTGACTTATAAATCAGGAGTTAAGAATATCTGTAGCTACTTTGTGATGGCTCTGAGGAACAAAGAGAGCTCAGTGTATTTGACAACACTGAGACAAGACTGGAAGTAGCAACACTAGCCAGTAATTAATAGCTAGCAGACAGTCAAGGTCAACAGCTTATAAAGCTGGTGTCAGAGATGGACAAAGCAGTACTGGGGGGGCTTCAACCACCCATCACTAGTGAACTTCATGTAGACCCGACGTGGTCATCATCTCTTTGGTTGGGACTTGGACAGAGCATGTGGGCCCTCCAGTGGCTCAGCCTGCGATAGCTCAGAGGACTAACCAATCTCATAGTGATTATCTTGGCTTTTGCCCAGTTTTGGCCACAGTTCTATAAAAACCACAAGACAAAGAAGTTCAATGTTTCCTCTTTTAGGATCTTTTTCTACTCTTTGGAGTTTCTCTTACTTTCCATTATTTTCTTAATTTTTTTCATTATCTCTTACTGAAGATTGCTTTTGTTTTGCTTGCTCCTATGAGGGCCCATGTCTTTAATCATATTTGGTATGAGAGTGAACTCAGAAGCTACTGTTCCACGTTGGTCTTTGGTAGCAGTGATTGTCTGGCATCCTATTTGCATCAAGCACAACTGTAGTGAGTGAATCTGTCACACTATAAAAAACCTTGAAATATTACTATTCCTGTAATCATCCCAATGGGCCACTGCCTTTGGAGTTCCAAATCCGATTGTGCCATCTGCCATAGGCATTTCAGTGATCCACGCTTGCTCTTCCTACAGGAGACAAGTGCTTTTCCCGGAGTCATCCCCAGTATCTTAGTATTTACTGCCTCGGTCATTGTAGCAATCTGTATATCTTTTGCTTTCATAACAATCATATTTGCCTTCAATTTTTTGAGAGCATCGCCTCTGCTAGGTTCAAGACTCATCAAAGCTAGTTTTGGCAGGATAGACTGTCCATTCTTTATCTGTTTAATCATCTTGCATTCAATCATGGCCAAAAGAATAATCACTTGTCCTTATTTTTGTCCTGTAAATGATCAGCAGTATCGACTCACTCTCTTACTGAAAGACTTCATTGATGCTAAGGGCATCATTGAATCCTAGTTTTTAAATTTAATGTGTTTAATCCCAGCACTCAGAAGGCAGAGGTAGATGGATTTCTGCGAGTGTGATTTCAGATTGGTCTATATAGTACTTCCAGGACAGCCTGAGCTACATAGAGAGACCTTGTTCACAAAAGAGAAAACTGAAGTAATCAAACCTTCTGACTTCTCTAGGTGGCTGCGCTTATGTGGTTAATTGATTGGTATTTAGTGGTCTAAAGGATTCTTTAATGGATATACCTGTCACATCTCAAATCAAATTCCCTAGAAAGCAGTGCACTGTCTAAATTTGTGAAGATGTCACTGGCTATTACTGGATTCTTAAATCACCCATGGAATAACAAGCAGGATGTAGTCAGTTGGAGATGCCCTATACCTGCTGTCTTCATCGCCATGCCAAGTGGTTGAGACATCTGCTCCTAGGCCAAACATTCTGTTACTTAAGCTAGTTAGTTTAGGAATATTTAGCAAGGCATCTATCAGAAAGTAGAATTCCCCTTGATTTATTTTCTTGTTTAAGTCACCATGTTGGGAGAAAAAATATGTACATTTGTTTTTAAGACGTTCCACTTTGGCTTCATGTCTTCTAACTGAACTAAGCCATCTATCATTTTCCTTAGTAATGCTGTTTTCTTTCTTGCTGGAACCCAGCCTTCTTATTTGTGTGTTTATTTTTACTTTCATTTTTTCAGTGTCTTTATTGTATATATTTCTTTAAATTTGAATCTGTTTCTATGTATTTATTCTATTTCTATATTTCTATTATCTTTCTTTATATTTTCTCTTTTTCTATATATAAAATTCTTAATTTGTGCTTTCTAACCTTTTGGTTGATTGAATTATTTTTATTTTATTCTGTAACTTCTTTTATAATTTGGAAACTATTATCCCATTTTTTTTAAGACCAACCTTGAAAATCTGCCAAGAAATCGCTATTGAATAATGTTCAACCACATTGTAGTACCTCTTGTGAGCAGTGATTTTATCTTTGTTCTAATCTTCCATATTTAAGCTCTAATAAAACTATAATAAAATATCCTTAATATTTTTAGATAATATTTATACATTTGCTTGTATGTTTAGCTTCTCTGTTCATCTTTCTCTTTTTAAACACTTCACATCATCCTTTTGATAATTGTATGAAACACATCCTTTTCATTTCTTGAAGTAAAGGCTTGCTGTTGATAATAGTTTTTTAAAGTTTTCTAAGTAATTTTTCATGCCTTCTGCGTTCCCAAAGAGACTTTAGTGGCTATGTTATTTTAAAAATGTTTAGTTTTTTTTTTAATGCATGTTTGCCTGGTGCCCATTAGAGGCCATAAGAGGCCATTAGATTTCCTTAAACAGGAGTAACAGATGGATGTGAGCCACTATGTGGTGCTGGAAATAAAACCTTCGTCATCTGCAACCAGTAAGCCATCTTTCCTGCCCCTGTTTAATAATTAATTTTTATATCAGCTCAGTCTGTTCAAAGTGTCTAGTCTGCTTCTAAGCATCCTTGCTGCCATTGAGAATTTTATGTTACTTTCCTTTTTATTCTAATCTCTTTTCTTTCTGGTTAATATTAAGATTTTAATGCAAATCCTTTTATATTCCAAAGGTTTATTGCTGTGTATCCATTTGAACTTTTAAATATTGCTTATCTTTTTAAAACAATGTAGTGGTCATTAACATTTGAGGTGTCTTTCATTAGCTTTGAAAACTAAGTCATTTTCTGTCTTGTTTTAATTTTTTATGCATATGAGCTATTATTTTGTCTTTCAAGTTTTAACCTCTAGTATTTTCCCTCTCTCCATCTTCTTCGTCCTTCTCTTTCTTCTTCTCCTTCTTTTTTTTTTTTTTTTTTTTTTTGGAGGCGTGGGGTGGGGTGGGGAGAAGGGGTAGTTTATTTTGAAATACTTTGTCACTGTACAGCCCAAGCTGTTGAATTTTCTCAGAATATGTTTGTTGATGCTCTGTCTTCAAGGACATGGAAGGTAACTAACTCTATACTTCCAGTGTAGTTTACCCATAGTGAGTTCCTCCCAGAACAGAGCATTAGAAAGAGAGGATGGACAACTACAGTAGTGGAGTTAGACACACATTTCCTCAGACATATGATCAAGGTCAGCATTGACAGTCATTATTATGCTTCTAAAGTATATCCGTGATATATAACTAATATAAATAAATTTATAATGATGGAGATAAAAATATTTTTGTGGTCACTTTTTACTCCGATCTTGCAACCTTATTTTCATAGTGAGAAAATTTGAAGAGATCCAAGTTTTGGACATTTTATAAGATATTTTAAAAATTAATCTCAGGCCCACCAAAAATAAGGGAAAGTCCTTGGGCTGTGGCCAGTGGTTGAGCGCATGTCAAGAACCATAAAACAAAACCAAAGAAAACGTAGAGTAGTCGTAGAATGTTAACCTAGCATGTGTGAGGCCCTAGATTGAATTCCTAGCACCTCAAAAAACCAGCCAACCAAACAAGAACAGTACAAATTGTAGTAAATAAATAGCCAGAAATGATCCAAGGAAACACAGCAAGTAAGCACAATCTTCCTCCTCCTCCTCATGCTCCTCCTTCTCCTCATCCTCTTCCGCTCCTTCTCCTCTTCCTTCTCCTCCCTCCTCCTCTTCTCCCTCTCTTCTCTTCTCCCTTCTTCTCCTCTTCTCCCTGTCCTTCTTCTCTTCCTCCTTCCTCCTCCTCCCTCTTCCTTCTCCTCCCTTTTCCTCCTCCTCCCTCTTCCTTCTCCTCACTTTTCCTTCTCCTCCATCTTCCTTCTCCTCCATCTTTCTCCTCCTCCTCCCTCCTCCTCCTCCCTC
>OU015743.1:98305118-98447591 GCA_907169655.1 Acomys percivali | reverse complement strand
CTCCTCCTTCTCCTCCATCTTTCTCCTCCTCCTCCCTCCTCCTCCTCACTCCTACTTCTCTTCTTCCCTTCTTCTTTTTCCCCTTTCCTTCTTCTTCCCCTTTCTTCTTCCTCCTTCTTCCTTCTTTCTTGCCCCTTCTTTCTTCCTTCTTCCCTCTTTCTTCTTCCCACTTCCTCTTTCTCCTTCTTCTCTTTCTTTTCTTCTTCTTCTCCTTCTTTCTTTTTCTCTTTTATATTCTTCTTCTTCTTCATATTCTTCTTATTCTTATTCTTCTTTTCAAGACAGGATCACTTTGTAGACCAGGTTGTCCTCTGTCTCCCTGAGTGCTGGGACTGAAGGTATGGGTCACCATGCCTTGCTACTATATTCTTTTTTAACTTAAAATTTCTTTTATGTGTATGAGTGATTTGCTTGCACCTATATCTGTATACCAAATTCATGCTTAGTGCTTTTGGAGACCAGACAGTATTGTTCTGTGTTTACTGGATTTACAGATAGTTGTGAGCTGCCATGCGGGTGCTGGAAATTGAGGCTAGGTCCTCTGGAGGAGCAGCACATGCTCTTAACTGCTCAGCCATCTTGCTTGTCTTGTTGTATTCTTTTTTTTATGTGACACAAACTTTTTTATGGATCCCTTGAATGGATCTTTTTCGAACAGGTAAAATCTAAGGAGATCTGGAACTTTTAGTTAATAATAGCATTGATATTTGTTCACTTACAGGGCAGTAGGAGGTGGGGATGATAGCACAAGGTTAATTGATGTATACTAAGTTATACTTAGGATAAGTAACATAGGCTGCTCTGTAGGTAGCTATGATGTATTAGTTCAAAAAGCTAAAAGAAAAGACTTTATATGTTTTCACCCCCCAGCCCCCAAAGCCACAAAAAACAAAAACAAGATTATAAATATTTGAAGAGATAGATATGTTTACCCTGGTGTAAATATTTCACAATGTATCTAAGCATTATATTGGGGCTGGAAGAATGGTTCTGTGCCTAGGAATACTGGCTGCTCTTCCCAGGATCCAGGCTCAGTCCCCAGCTTACAACACACAGGATCCAGGCTCAGTCCCCAGCTTACAACCAGCTGTAACTTTAGTTCTAGGGGTCTGACCCCTTGTGGCCTACATAGGCACAAATGTGGCACATACACATGTATACAAACCAAACACCCATACACTTAGTTTTTTAAAAAGTCACATTGCATTCTTAAGTCTGTATAGGTTTTAGGTATTATTTAGAATAAAAGTAAATGAATAAATAATAGGGGAAGTTGGTTGTAGGATCTGTGTGAACTTGATCTTTTTAATTTTTCTGTAAATCCAAATCTATTATAAAGTAAAATATCTGTGTAAATCAGTTTTATCTGGTTGTTTTTCAAGCATATATTTGTGTAGTTTATTTATTCTTGATTGGCCATACTGTATTTCATCCTTCATTGATAAAACTAGAATTTAAAAGCATACAGTTGTAATTTTCAATGATCTTGACAATCAAAGCTATTGTACTGGAATTCTATGGATTCTTACTCAAAGCCTTAGATTAGACTGTCAGTTTAAGTAACTCCAGTGACTAAATTTGAGTGTTTTCCTGAGAGTATATGTAAATAGGTTGTCAGTGCTCTGATGTAATTTTGTTATGAGTCCTCACAATGAGGTCTCAGCTCCCTTCACCGTAAAGCAGGCCCCATTTTTGTTTCTTGACCACACACTGCAACTATCAGCATACACACCCAGGACAACATGTTTGTCTATATGACTTACCATTTATTTATTTATTTTTATTTATATGGGGATGGGACACATGCTGTGCTGTGCCTGTTCAGGTTACAGAATAGCTTGTGGGATATGAGGACTGAACTAAGGTCGTCAGCCTTGACAGCAGCTGTCTTCATGCGTTGAACCATCTGCCCCACCATTTCTTACAATCATTTTAACTGCTTTTGTTTGTTTGTTTGTTTTAAGGCTACCATTTATAAATGTGGCATAGGCGTGGTAATTTCCACACTTAAGAACATAACAGAACTGGGAAAATAGTTCGCTTTAAGTTGTGCAGGAAGTGTTTTATGTTAAAGCAGGAAGGGAGGTGTCTGTCATCTTCGCAATTGGGAAGCTGCTAGCCTGCACTTCCAGTTTACTCAGGTAATCAATTTTATTCCTTCTCAAGTCTCTGATGGAGTTGAAGACCAGATAGTTTAGTTTTACAATTAAGCTCAGTTGTTTAGGGGTTAAGATATGTTTAGGTCTAGATAGATGGCACCAAGATAGGAAAGGTGTTTTCTTCAAAGCTACCAAATACAGATAGCCAAAACACCAGAATGTAGCATTTATATAATTCCTGATTGTTTTGTGGTTCTTCTTGCTGTACGTAGTTTATTGTATGTATATGTACTAATATAAATATATATGTAAAAATATTTAATAAAAAATTATAAACAAACAAACAAAAATACTTTTATGAGACTCCTGAATCGGTGATCATGTAGGTCTCTGGTTCTTGTGCCTTCTCCTGGGTCTTTTTTTCTTCAGTAGGTTTCTCTTATCCAAATTTGATACAATGGTTTTTGTTTTATCTTATATTTTATTTTGTTGTTTACAAATAGGAGAAAATTAAAAGAAGATAAGGAAAGGAAATGTAGACCCCTTTGCAGTAATAGTTGGTACCTACAATTTTACACTTTACCAATGAGAGAAAGGCATACAAAAACAAACAAGGATATTAAACTATATTATATATAGAATGGTGAATGGATTCACAGATATTTACAGAATATTTCATGAAAAGAATGAAAACTATGCATTCTTCTTATTAGCATATGCTACATTTCCAGAATAGACTACATGTTTGAACATATACCAAGTCTAGACAAATACAAGAAATTGAAGTCTTGACATATATATCATTGTTTAAATTGGGAGATAAAATCAAAAGATCAACAATAAGTGAGTATATGTGATGCATGTCATTCTGGGTATGAGTTAACACACTCAGGATGATCTTTTCTAGTTCCACCCATTTGTCTGCAAATTTCAAGATTTCCTTATTTTTAATGGCTGATTAATATTCCACTTTGTAAATGTACCACAGTTTCTTTATCCATTGTTTGATTGAGGGACATCTAGGTTGTTTCCAGATTCTGGTTATTATGAGTAAAGCTGCTATGAACATAGTTAAGAAAAAAATAGAACATAACAGAATTGGGAAAATGATAAAGATAGTTGGTTTTGAGGTGTACAGGAAGTGTTTTATGTTAAAGCAGGAAGGGAAATATTTTATAATATATAGTAGACCAGACTGCTAGAAATTGAAAAAGCCTTCAATTTCCATTCCCCCCCCCTTGGTTGATAATTTAAGTGTTCCATTTTAATTAATTTTCTTCTTTTTAAAGTTCATCCTCTTTTTAAATTTTTGAGATTAATATAAGGATATTTCTCCCTTCCCTTTCATCCTGCCAAAACTCTTCCATATGTCTCTATCTGTCAAAATTATGGCCTAATTTTTTTCACTAATTTGTTATTGCATGCATATATAATGAATATATAATGTTACTTGTATGTATGTTTTCAGGGCTGGCAATTTGATTTTCTTATATGAACATGACAGCTGATTGCTCCTAAGCAGATATTATTTGTAAGTCTGTCCTCTCAGCTGTATAACAAGAGCATTGACATGAATGAGGCCTCCGTCAGAGATTAAGCAACTCTTACTCTGTTATGTTTGTGTCTGCATATGCATGTGTGTATTCCAACACATAATCTAAGCAAGTGAAGAGAGAGTGATGATTTTAGAATACAGGTCCCTAAATTTAGAAAAAGGACTTAATGGAGCAGGGAAAGATAACAAATTGTGGGGAAAGTAAGATAAATATTTACATTCATTAGTATTTCTCAGTATTTTCTATAATATCCCACTTTATCTTTAGTAGGTCAAAGGTTGAGCCTTTAGATGTAGGATGTAGAAGAAAGCTGCAGTGAGCCCTGCTTTTTGTTTAATTTTTTAAACAAAATTTAATTTCCTGTTTAAGTATACAGTTTATCTTGTGCTGTGATTATTTAGAAGAATGTTTTTATTCTCAGGAGACTCACATGAAATATTCAAGAATGATGGAGATTTCAATAATATATACATGTATAATAAGTATGCTAGCATAATTATATATATCCATATGATCCTGGATTATTAGTGCTATCATTTCCTATGTTGGTCAGATTGACTCAGCTATGGTTAATTGGTCACACTCTTACATAATGTCATTATACTGTCTTAATTTTAAAGACAACTGAGAACTTGTAATGGGTGTGATTTTTCATTGGTTTAAATGAACAATTTTAATCATCTTGAAAATTGTAATCTCCTGACACATGAACAAATTATCTTTTTTCTTTCTTCCTTTCTTTCTATTTTTTAATAGAGCCAAGGTGAATTTTGGGACATGGCCACTGCTTCACCAAGGTCTGATACTAGTGATAACCACAGTGGAAGGTTACAGTTAAAGGTAACTGGTAAGTGATTTTAATAATGGTGTAGCATTGTGATGGCTAGATGAAAGTGGATTTTGCATACATAATTAGGCCATAAGTGGTACTCTTGAAACACACAATGAAGTTAGGTGGCACTGAGTTTTAGTGTATTACCTACACATTCTATTCTTTTTTCCCTGCCTTGACCTTATTATCATTTTGTTAGTCTACGTTTTTGAAATAAAAATCACTTTGTAAAATCCTTGAACTTGATTTCACAATATCTTGAGTAATGAAAACAACTGCTTCTGACTACAAAGGAGGAGACAGTTCCAGAGGAACCAGTGCCTTTTCTTAGTAATGAGGATGCTAATTGGGGGTCTCTTTCTCTCTTTTTTTTTTTTAACTTCCCTTTTTGGTCCTGGAGATGGAAGCCAGGGCCTTGTGCATGCTAGGCAAGCATTCTTCCACTGAACTATATCCTCAGTCAGCTTACTTCACTAGCCCTTTTAATTTTTAAACAATCAGGTACCTTCATGCAAGATCCCTCTATTGTTGGAGTCTGGCAGTTGTCTATCTGGAAACTGAGAGAATCCATGACCCCATTACTCTTTCATGTTCATGCCTCCAAAGCAAGCAGCCCAGGAATGAATGATGAGGAGGCCAGCTAAAGGTGGGCATCACATTAGCAGCAGGGCTTTTATTTTATTCTCTTGCTTTGTAGGAGCAGGGAATGGGTTAAACTCTTTCACAATCGGAAGTTTTTCTGGGTCAGGCATTGCTCCCAGGCCACATTTTCTTCATCTAGTGCTAAGTAGGAGGCTTCTTAATGATGCTAATCTCCCTGGCTCTTCCACCACAAGTCCTGGATGTCCTGTTGTTCTTTTCCTCTCCAAACTGTGTATTTTGCTTTTCCCTCTGCCCTTTTATCCTTTTTTATTGTAGACTCAAATAAGTATTTTAAATAACAATCATGTCATAGATTCATTATTATGCTGCTTTGAAATAGCTTCTGCTAAAGAAAATAGTCAATTACATCTTAATTTTTGCCTCGGGCAAGTCTTTAGGACAAGGGCAAAAAGCAGATTCTTTGCAAGAATTTCACACCAATGCCTATTTTCCCAGTTGGTAATGTTGCTCCCCTCCTAAACCCCATTTGAGCTGGGCTTTCGCTGTCTGCAATAATCTCACCACTACTGCATTCTGAGCTCCTCCTAGGATGGCCCTTTAACCTTCCTTACAGTCTTAAACTGCTTTTCTGTTCCAAAGTACCAAGCTTTTCTACATTTCTCCAAAAACTACTTGGTTTGGTTCTTCACAGCAACAGTTGCCTCTCTGGTACACCTTCTGTATCATTCTTCTATTGTTGTGATAAAACAGGCCAAGGCGACTTATAAGAAAAACAGTTCATTTGGGCTTATAGTTTTGGAGAGGTAAGAGTCCATGGTAGTGAGGAAAGCATGGCAGCAAGTGGCAGGTGTGGCATCAGGAGCTGGAAGATGAGAGCTAAGATCTTCAAATGCAGGTACGAAATGAGATGTAGTTTAGGTTAAGTTTTTTGAGTCAAGGTCTAACAGTGCAGCTCATATCACCCTGGAACTAACTCGGTAGCAAAGGCTAGTCTTGACTTGTGGTCCTCCGGCTTCCGTTTCCCCAGTACTGGAACTACAGGCATGTACTACTACCATGTCCATCGTTTTCTTTTTCTTTTCCTCTTTTGAGACAGAATCACTCTGTGGAGCTCTGGGGTGGCTTCATGATCCTCCTTCAGCCCCTTAAGCACTGGACATAAATGTGTGCCACTGTTCCCATGTCTCCTCTTTATTTCTGCCTTAATCTATATGTAATTGGAAGAAGCAGACTTACAAGGACAGAGTGCTGTGCATGTAACTCTGTGATACAGTGCTTTCCTGGTGTATCTGAGGCTTTGGGCTCATCTCATCTTCTGAAAATGCAACTAGCCAGTCAATCAAATAACCTAGAAATAGGAAAACCATTATCTAAAAGTCAAACAGAAGGTTTGTGATGTGGTAATTTATTATACTGTGGACTTAAGTATAATAGCACTCAGAGATAAGTAATTTTCAGTAATATAGATTTTAAGATTTCCAGCAAAACAAAGTTTGAAATGTATATAAATATTACTTGGCTTAAAAACTTGTAAATTATATATATTATATATAAATATAATATATTTATAATTTATATAATTTATAATTTTTAAGCTATTATGTTTGATGGTACCTTAATTATACTTTTAAAGTATATTGATTTTACATTTATGTACATGCATATGTATGTGCCATGGTACATGTATAGGTCAGAGAACAGCCTGTGGGTTCTAGGGAGCGAATTTGTATCATTAAGCTTGGTGGCAAGTACTTCTACCCATAGCACTAGCTCACTGGCCTTCCGTTTTACTTTAAGTGTATTTAGTGTTTGTGATGTGTGTTATAAGTGATTTTTCTCAAGCATTTAATTACTTTTGGCCTAACCAGTTGTTTTTGGTTGTTGATTTTAAATGTTACCACTTTACTTTTTCTATTCATATTTTCTTATATCACTATCAGACTCTCTAGGTATTTTCATTTTATAGTATATAAATTTGGAAAAATCTCTTAATTACTTTACATTTTATGCATATTTGTCTATTTTCCTTTGTTCTTTATTTGAATTTGAGCTCTTCATTTTTCTCTGTGCCCACCCTAAACACTCAAGCTTAGTAATTTGGTGTTTTTGTTGAAAAACTGTATATTGAATTGAAGATAATTTAAAGCTTTTATGTTAAAATTCCCAGATCTAAGAATATATCAAATAATTTCTTCTTCTTTGATGTCCGTCATTCAAGTTTTATGCTCATTTTCAAGTAACCATATTCATTGGTTACTAAAGGTTTTAAGAGACATTGTGGGCCTTTAAATTAAGGACCCCTCATCCTGTCTCTACGAATTTTCAGTATTTACACAGTGTTACTGTGAAGGGCATTTTGAGTATAATACCAAGGTAAACCAGTAAATGGGAAATATAATTTATGTTATGTTTCCACTAGTTATAACTCATGTTTAAAATAGTAGCATTCACTTGATTTAAAACCATACCATTAATTTTATATGTACAATTGAGCCATTATGTTACAAAATTTTATGAGATTTAAAAATACATTTTAAAAAATCTGTTGCAGGAGAATCTGTTACATTAGCAAACTTAGTGTTATCAAGCACTTTGCCAAATAAAGGTACACAATGGGTATATTTTGAGTGGGTTTTCAGTTATCTCATTAGTAATAATTAGTAATAGCATAGGTACAGTCACCATATTGGATTCTGGGAATTTGTTGATGATGATAGTGCTTTTTCATGCCTTCACTCACCAATCCTAAGAATTGGGTATTATTGTTCCCCTGTTTTTCAGGTGAGAAAATGGAGGGGCAGAGCCGTTAATTGACCTCCTTCAGGTCAGGATTCTAGTAATGGCAAAGTTAATACATGAATCCAGACATATTACACTTGTATGCCTTAGTGATCCTTTATTGTCTTCCTTCTCTTTACATACACTGTGTGGATAGATAGGACCTGTATGTATCAAAGAAATAACTTTTATTTGGAATGAAATCTTCTGTTTGGGGAGTTTCCTTTGGTTATGAACTTAGAGCAACTTGGAACATCAAAGGATAGGAATGAATTGTATTAAGACCCTCACAGTAGCGCTTCAGATATAATGTTGAAAATTGTTGGCACTTTGTTGTCAATATTTTAATAAACATTTGTTTAAAATATCTTTTGTTATTCTTTACGTGGTAATAGAGAGGTATCTATTTCAAACACTTTACATCTGACAAATGTATTTCATTGGTTTGTTTGACTAGTTTCTCTCTGTAGGGTGGAAGCTTATGTTGTTTTATTTCTTATTTTAATGGCTTGTGTCTGACACAGAGTCTTTTCCTTTGCTGTCTCAGACCCAGGATGCTTACAGAAGGTTGGTTGTGGAAGTGACCATAATGTGCTGTTTTCACTGCCTGTAGTCAGTGATATAGCCTAAAAGTGCACATTCTGTATTTGGAATTACAGTTGCATTCGTAAAAGGCACATGCTTAGGCTAAAGTAATTCCTTACTAACTTGGGTAATTTAAACTTCTCTTCTTGTAAAAGGATATGGCTGTTCTTTGTTTCATGATGACATTTTGATTTTCAAGTTTTTCTTAATCACATAACTTTTGTGAGAAACTACTTTTTTTCTAGGTAAAACACTAAATAATTTATAATATAGGGCCACAGTTATATAGTGAATACTATCTTGATGAAGGCATTTACTTTCCCTACAATCCTTGGTACAGTTAGAAATAATATTTAAATAGTAGGTAAAGAGAGAAACCATCCAGGTATGGCACTGATGTCCTCTGTGTGGGAGACCAAGGAGGGAGGCTTGCACATAACCAACCTAGCTTGGGTTACATAGGGAGAACTTTATCTCAAATATATATCAATATGTAATGCTGAAATCAGGTACCATTATGTTTGACAAGAGTGTAAAATGATGCAACCACTTTGGAAAAATAGTCTGGCATTTAGTTAACAGAGATTTCAGGGTTACCCAGCAGTTCTCATATGTCCAAAGCAAATGAAAACAAGTTCAGAGCAAAACTTGCACATGAGTGTTCATGGAAATTTTAAGCACATCAGCTAATTAATCTGTTTGTCAACTAACAGATTAGTAAAATGTGGTGTATCAATAATGGAATAATATTTCCCCGAAAAGGAATGAAGTATTGATGCACGCTACAACACTGACAAAACCTGAAAACATGTTAAGTGAAGGACGGGAGTCATGTAAGACCTCACTACATGGAATTTCAGAACAGGCAATCTATACAGACAGATTTGGGGACGTTAGGAGAAGATAGGAAAGTTGCTACTTAATGGTCAGTTGCTCTTTGGGTGAAGTAACAAATATCTTAAAATTAATTTGGGTCTATTTATACTTGTCTGGATCTATTAAAATGAATGAATCATCCTTTTCAAATAGATGGATTATGTCAATAACTTGGCTACTGAGAAATTAGATGGTTTCCAGAAATTGGTAGCTTCTTTTGCCAATAAGACATATACTAGAGGTAGAACATTATTTCTGGTTTTATTGGTTTACTAGTAGGGAGAACTGTTTTTTGGTGTTTTGTTTTATTTTTAAATACATACACTCAGTAGTAATTATATTTTCTGTTAGTTTCTAGTGCCAAACTAAAAAGAAAAAAGAACTGGTTTGGAACAGCAATATATACTGAAGTCATTGTAGATGGAGAAATTAAGAAAACAGCAAAATCCAGTAGTTCTTCTAATCCAAAATGGGATGAGCAGCTGACCGTGTGAGTATTGTATGGAAAGGATGCAAAATCTTCAAATCACATGTCCTGAGTTCTGTACTTTGTAGATTGATTTCAAGTAGTAAAGTTTTTTCTTTGTCTAAGAAAGAATTTAACATATGAAGAAATTTTTATTTCATTTTTCTCAAAGAGGAAGCACAGGAATTTGTAGTTTTGTTTTATAGACAACTATTTTACATGGCCTTTTTACTCTGATCATTTGGTTTAGAAATAAAGTTAGTCATTCTTAATTTTGGCATTTTAAAGTAAATTTAAACATGCATAGTATACACTTGCATTTAGTAGCAGCATTATAACTAATACCAGTCATTCTAAATAGCTCTAGAAATGTGTTCCCACAAGAGGGGCTTTTCTAAGGTCTCAGTAAGACATTCAACGCTTATGTCGCTCAGTGCTTGCTAACCACAAAAGTCCCAAAGTACTTATCAAAGTTCTAATATATTTGAAAGTATTTGTTATTTTCATTTCTAATGCAGTTTACTGTTTTTTACAGTATTAAACTCAATTTATGGCTTGCAAAAAATCATTGAAATAAATAACTTAGAAGAATTAGCACACAGTGGTGACATGTTTATTTTTGTTATAATGTTATTCATGCAGAAATGTGACCCCACAGACCACCTTGGAGTTTCGAGTTTGGAGTCATCACACTTTAAAAGCAGATGCTCTGTTAGGAAAAGCAACAGTGGACTTGAAACAAGTGCTGTTAACACACAACAGAAAATGTAAGTGGCTTTCTAACCTTTGTTTTTTTACTCTTAATTTTAGAGACTTTAAACATACCCTTCTAAAGTCCAATTGTGAAGTGTAGTATTGTGTTTATAAAGAACTTATAATTGCCAATGGTTGCTTTTAGAACTGTGCTGTACTGTTCTGTATGCAATATTTTCCTGTACTTTCTCCATGCTGTAGATCATCTACCAGTATTGGTTACCAGTTACTGTCACTATTCACTATCTGCTTGTGTATGTTAACACCTAATTCAAGTATGGTGGTATATGCCTGTAATTCCAGGGCACAGTGGGCTGAGGCGGAAGAGTTGTGTCCAGGTTAGCCTACGGTGAATAAATAAATAGCCTTTTCTCTCCCTATCCCAAAAGAAGACAACCCTTCCCTCATGAGTGCTGGGGATCATACGCTGATCCTGCATAAACCAGGTAGAGACTTTCTTCTTCAGTGTGTCCCTGGCCCTTGCGCATATTCTTATTTTTCTCGACAGTGTCAACTTTATTTAGACTAACTATTCTAGTGTTATAGTTTTTCAATGATAACCAGTTCATTGTAAAAAAAACAAAAACAAAACAAAAAAGAACTTACAAAGGGGCATAGAAATTAGAATTCTATTTAAAGATAACCATTCAATAATTTGTTCTTTTTCTTTTTCTTAAACATACTTTTCCCCAGAGCTTATCATATACTGCTCTTTAAAACAAACAAACAAAACAGTATACTATAAGTACCAGGTTTCCTTGGTTGAAACTTTTCTGGCATTGGGATTTTTAAAGTAGTCTAGACTATAGTAATGTTAAAGCTCTTGACAGTATCTACAGAACTTTGCATGTATGTACATAGATTTACAATTTTTTAGAAAGGGTTTCTGAATTTTATAAAATTTCAAATTATGTGATTCACTGAAGATTTTTTTTTCTGGTCTTTGTTGGGTTTTTATTGAAGAATTAGACTAGAGAATATTTTTTTCAGTTTCATTGGATATATATACATTTTACTATTGTGATCTATACAAAGTACATAAGATGATGAAAACAGATATGCCAGAGTTACATAACAATATGGTCAATGTTTCTTAAAATCTTTAAGTAAATTATTTCATATACATATCAGTATAGCCTATCTTTATAAAACGTTGATAATGTTCCTTTCTTTTTAAAAAGGTGAATCCATCACAGTTCTTTTTTTCTGCATACCCATTTATATTATTACACATAAATAAAGTACACACAACAAGATAAACCATGGAATAATCAGGATTTATGCATGGTGTTTTGGCTAATTATATTTGGAGTCATTGAAGACTTAAAAACCAGAATTCTAGTTCATGTTATTGTTTTAATGGAGCATTTCTCATGTTTGAATGTCTCCGTGACTCAGGAACCCACTTATCTTCTTTGTATCATGCCACAAGTACTGCTGAAGAAAACACTAATTTAATTTTTTTTAAACTTCTGTGTATGTGTAGCTTTATATAAGAATATGTACATGTGAGTGTAAGTGTCCAAAGAGGCCAGCAGCATTGGATTCTTCTGGTGGTGGTGTTACAGGCAACTGTGAGCTACCGCATAAGAGTGCTCAGACCCTCTACAAAATCAGTACACACTCTTAATTGCTGACCATCTCTCCAGCCCAGGAGTCACATGTGGTTTTCACATCATTATTCTTAGTATTACGCAGCGTTCAACAATCAACCTGAAATAATGCCTTTGTTGACATTTGTGGGTCTTTGTGCTGATTGCTTCATCTTCTTACTTTTTTTTTTTCAATTCCTCAAAGGTGAGACTGAGGATATCTTTTTATAGTGGAATACCTGCCTACCATATACAAGGCATTGGCTCAGTATCCAGAATTGTAGCAAAAACAAATAAAAAGAAACTCCTAAATGTTGGTTTGCTAGGTTAAGGGTTTAAAATGTTAGCACTTAAAGTAATAAATTGATCTTTTTTAAAGGTTTCTTCACAAAGCCAGTTTAGTCATTGCCCAATTCCACAATGGCAGTTAATGCTATCTCTTCAGAGAACGAAATGATACGATCAAGAGATTAAAAATTGTCTAGGACATTTAGCATAGAGAGACACTCTACCCAACCCCTGCAAGTTTACCTGTTTGCCTACACCAGAATTGTCCCTGGGCTTCGTATCCTTCTTGTCTTTGACATAGGCTGGAGATGCCAAAGTGTTTAGGGAATCTGATCCCTGATCTGGTGCCCAGACCCTTTGAGAGGGAGAAATGTTAGAGTAGCAATAATTAAGAAGAATTTTCTGGCTAGTAGAATAGAATCTCTGACTTGGACGGAGACCTAACCTATTAGTTGAGCCTGCCAGTCACCCGGTAAGGGGCCCACCCCCCAGGAAGAAAGGCTCACCTTCTGAACAGTTATCCTTTAATAGGATACAGTACCTTTCCTTCAAAAAGATTTTCCTTTTTGCTCTTATTGTCCCATTATTTTGGATGTTGGTCAGAGCCTAAGGATGCTTTTCTGATACCTTGGGCTTTATTACCCTTTCTCTAAAACTCTGTCTCACCATGTTGCTGTCTGTTGCTATGATGCAGATATCTCCATGCTGATAATGCAAACAGTGTGGCCTTTCCCTTGTGTCTCCATTCTTCTACGAGCAAGTGCTGAGACTTACAGTTTCCTTGCCCTGCCCTGTGTTTCTATTACATATAAATAATAAAAGGAGGAGAAGGACGAGGACGAGGAGAAGTTCCTTCTGAAAGTCCACACGCTATTAAAATATCTGATGCATTTTTTGAACACTAGGTATTTTAAGGAAAAGAATATGTTACTTATGGTTTATGCTAATCTAATTATCTGCAATTGCATGACTTATTTTGGCCATGTCATTTGTCTACAGAAGTAGTAGACTTTGTAGGTGTACAATTAAAGATGATGTCAAAGTGTGGAACTTGGGAAAAAGAGTCACCAAACCAATCGTGAATAGAATTCATCCTGTTGTAGTATGTACAGTCTCTACAGATTTAAATGCAAGACATTTCTTCCAAATGCAGCTGCCAAGTTCTGAAATATAGCAGGTCTTTAACTGAGTGATCTCTAAAACATGTTTTCATATGTGACAAATGATTTTAAATTAGAATTTTCTTTTTTTCTTTTCTTTTTTTTTTTTTTAGTAGAGAAAGTGAAAGAACAATTAAAACTTTCCTTGGAAAACAAGAACGGCATAGTGCAAACTGGTGAATTGACAGTTGTGCTTGATGGATTAGTGATTGAGCCAGAAAGTGTGACAAGCCGCGGCGCTTCCCCACCCAGTAAGCCATGCTTAGGTGTTTTTAGTTTAAATACGAAAACTGGCAAGCTGTATATAGAAACTGAGTTGCTTCCTTTCCTGATGTTTAGTAGAAATACAGCAGAATGGTGATGCCTTACATGAAAATGGAGACCCTTCAACAAGGACAACGACCAGGTAGAATAATTGTTTATTTTTTGTGACCACATGTTATAATATTTCCCAAGGATGAAGTTTGTGTTTTTAATTTATTTTTTTTGTTAGCTCCAAATCCATGACCTTCCTGCTTCACTCTCTTGATTGTTAGGATTCTATTATGGGGTGCACTTTGGGTGGGTGTTGAGGTTCTTACAGTGCAGCTAAGGATAACTGGATGACCTCTAAGCTCTGCTCCTCCTGCTTCCACTGCGCAGGTGCTGGGGCTGCAGAACACGCTGAGCTTAGCTTAGACAGTTCAATTCCTTTTTGTAAATTTTGGTTTTCGAGACAGGGTTTTCCTGTGTAACCTTGCCTTTACTGGAATTGCTCTGTAGACTAGGCTGGCCTTGAATTCAGAGATCTGCCTGCCTCGCCTCCCAAGTGTTGGTATTACAGGCTTGTGCCATCACTGCCCGGCCAGAAATTTCAGTTCTTAACCTCAATTTAGTATTTGTCATAAAATCTAAAAGTCTAGCCATGGCTACATTGAAAGGCCTCATATAAAAAATGTTAATAAATAAAAATTTAATAGCTTATATGTAAAGATGGTATTTGTAAAGTACTTGGGAAAGAATCTTAAAATACTATTCACTTATGCTATGGAATGTTGCCTCCTTCCCTATGGAAAATGCCTCTTCACACTCAGTATTTACAATTTGCTGGTTAATAAGTCAGTAGTGTGGAAGGGAGACTAATTGGGATGGCATTCTCCTGTCGCACACAGGCTAAATGCCCTATAAATTATGGACACAGACTTCATCCTGCCGTTTTGAAAGCTCCTCGTCATTCACAGTTTGCGAGGATTAAAACAGGCTCTCTTTTGAAACATGTAAATGGGATACGTGTATATAATAATTCAAATATGGTGGAGTTACAGTCCAAATATATAAAAATATACTCATAATATTGACTTGGTACATCTGAAAAAAATATGCCAGTATAGGGCAAAGTATAACTTTTTGACTTTGCGCAGTTACTAATAACAGTAACTTAATTGTTGTTCGCTGCTGCTCCTCAAAGCACTTGAATAAGCTAGACTCACAGTCTGAGACACTTGGAAGGCTGAAACAAGAGGACAGGATGTTTGATGCAGTCTAGGTAGTTCAATGGCATCCTGCCTCAAAACAAAATGTGTGGGAAAGGATCAGGAATATAATTCCTTGGTAGCGTATTTGCTTACCATATACAGAGACATGGGTTTGATTCTCAGTACTGTCTTTTGGTTGGGGGCCTATAGCCTTTAGTAGTTGAGCCCTCTCTCCAGCCCACCCAGTACTGTTTAAAACAAGCTTTTGAAACTATGCTTTCAAATTGCTTATTTGCCTTAAGTAAACAGTCTCCAGATTATAATTTATACTGAGAAAAATTAATGACTGAAACAATGTAACAGCTTTAGATTAAAATACATAAATGTGTAACGTGTTTAAATTCTTTAAAGTACAATTTTAGATTTTCAAGGAGTTTAAATTACTACCACTTACAACTGAGTCCTGTGTTGTACATAGTTGCTCATGCCTGTAATGCCAGAGTCTTACTGCAAATTCAAGGCAACTCAGAGTTAAAACTAGCCTGGCCCATCGAGGAAGACCTGTCCTAAGACAAACAAAACCACCAAAACTATTATTGTTTTATGTTATAATAGCACATCTTGTTTTTAAAAATGAGTCATATGAGCCAGGTGGTAGCACACATCTGTAATCCCAGCACTCAGGGAGGCAGAGGCAGGAAGATCTCTGTGAGTTCAAGGCCAGCCTAGTCTACAAAGTGAGTCCAGGGTAGCCAGAGTGACACAAAGAAACCCTGTCTTGAAAAACCAAAAAAAAAAAAAAAAAAAAAAAGCCCATACGGTACCAAGACACTTTCAAATGTCTTCTCTCACTTAAACTTCTAGAAAATGATTCTGGATGGCCAAGGAGTAATACATCTATCAGAATTACTTAGAAATTTTGTTCAGACCTTCCCTATCTTCGCTATTAAATACAGTCCAAATATAGAATTAGTTTTTGGGCATTTCATATGATTTCATGAGTCTTTGAAGCGACTAATACTCTTATTTAAAATACGTAGTTTGAATAGTTCTTGAAGGCCTTGATACACTCAGCATACTTAGTGTGTCTGCCACTGTGGACTCTTTTTTTTTTTTTAAAGATTTATTTATTCATTATTATGTATACAGTACTCTGCCTACAGGTACACCTATAGGCCAGAAGAGGACATCAGATCACATTATAGATGGTTGCGAGCCACCATGTGGTTGCTGGGAATTGAATTCAGGACCTCTGGAAGAGCAAGTGGCGCTCTTAACCACTGAGCCATCTCTCCAGCCCCACTGTGGACTCTTAAAATTGAAAGTAGTATTGTTTCATGTGGTAACAGCAGGCTGCATTTTTGTTCTCTGCTCTAGCACTCCCCATGAGTGCCTCATATTTCACCATGTCCCCTGGAGGGGGAGACTTGGGGACACTCAGAGGAAGGATAGCAGGCTACCAAGAAGAGACTTGATACCCTATGAGCATATACAGGGGGAGGAAGTCCCCTTCAGGCACAGTCATAGGGGAGGGGAATAAGAGGAAAAAGGGAGGGAGGGAAGAATGGGAGGATACAAGGGATGGGATAACCATTGAGATGTAACAAGAATAAATTAATAAAAAAAAAAAGTCAGCTTTTTTTTTTTTTTAATGTAAACTCTGCTGAAAAATATTTTGTGTTTTTATTTAACTCATTGAAGTAAGACCCTTTGTTTTTCTTTCTAAAGGTTGCCTGTTGAAAGTACGACTGGACTGGATAACCATGTATCAACAAACGCTGTTGTTCCCAACTCAGGCTGCTCACATGTAGTGAATGGAGAAACCACATCTTCATCCCCGTCTCAGGGTGCTGCCAGACCCAAAAGTACTCCAGCTCCCAAGCCACTCACCTCTGAGCCCACCAGTGACACAGGTAACCTTCACGGTCACACTGTTTGAGGATGTAGTTAAGCCTGCATTTTCTTCATCATGCTATCATTCTTAATCTTCTGTTCTATAATACAAAGTATAAAATTATGATACTTGAACTTTTTTCTAAGTTTCAAATCTCCTGGCTTATTTAAGAAGGTGTGCCAAAAAAACAGTTGAGAAATGACATTTTACTAAGCAAATGCTAACATGATGAAAGATTCTTGGGTTTTAAGGCACAAGACACTGTTTAATTAGTGACAATGTGTATTTTTGAAAAACTTAAGTGAATTCAGTGATTTGTTATCAAAAGTTATTAGTGAATGGTCTTCAGCATATGAATATGAATTTCCCCTCCTTAGGTAAATGTTAGTAGTGTGTTCTGTGGGTTGATACAGCCATCTGAAAGTTCTAAATTTCCCAAAGGGAGAGCACATTGCTTCGAGGAAATGCCCCAGGAAGACTTTATAGTGCTTTTTGGATTGATCTAAAAATAGACCATGATATGGACAGCACAAAGTGCTCCATACTTCCAAGAAGGCAGATGCAACAGCGAACCTTGTTATCTTTCATAAAAGAAGAGAGATATAACATGATAGCAAAAGCCAAGTAAAATCCATTTTATGAAGGGTGACAGTTGATGGCTTCTAGAGAGTCCATTTTCTTTAAGGGTATAGCCCCACACCCGTGAGTATATAAAAAGCACAAATTGGATTCAGTGGGTTATTTTTAAACTGAAAAAAAAAGAAAAAAGAAAAAGAAAAGAGGGCACAAAGCTAGAGGGAGTACAAAGAGGGTGTTACATCTGGGAAGTATAGGAGGCAAATATGATTAACATGTATTATATGAAATTCTTGAGGAATTAATATTATATTTTTAAAAAATCTTTCTATAGCTAGACAAAATCATATTTGGAGCACTTAGTTTCCTTTTGGGCCAATTTGAAAACTAGAAAAGCAGTCTTAAATATATGGTCTGAAGAACTAGATATAGAAAGACTAATAATTGTTTTATATCAATACAGAAGAGAAGTGTCTCAGCACCAGGCTGCTTTACAGTAAAGTATCGGTATAATGCATTTTAGCTTAAAAGGCTTTTTAGTTTACTAGGTAGTTATCCATAGCAAAAACCAAAACAAAACAAAAATTTTTTAAAATTTACATCTTAATAGTTATTTCCTTGTGACCTCTTCTAATAGGTTATAAAAGTAAAATGACAAAATAAAAAGTCCAAACCTGTTCACTCACATACTACCAAGCTGGATGTGTTTGCTTTAAGTGGCTGTTGCTGGATTAAAAAATGCATCATCTCTTGCGGTAATTAGGTGTCATGACCAATAATTTAGTCAATTCTTTATTCATGAAAAAATCTGATGAATGGTCACTTCAGAAAAGGCCAGTTAAATGTATGAAATTTGAAGAATTTGCTCTTATTTCTGAAACATTTAGCTGTGAGTAGATTAGTGTAAGTATTTACTTTCCTTAGCTATTGCATATTTTAACTTTGGGCATATTCAGATGTTGAGGAAATAGGAAAGAATTAACAATTAGCACTGTAGAATCTTTTGTGTATACTTTATAGCTTTTTGAATATTTTATATACTTTGTATTGGGGATAAGTTCATTTTCTTACCTAAAGTTTCAGGGTGAAGATAAAACACACACATAGGGAGCCAGAAATGAAGAATCCATCACAAATAATGCCCTTGCATTTGTGAAATTATAAAGAAAAGTAGAGAAGTCTTAAAAGTAGTAATGCAGTAATAGCTACCATCTGCTAAATATCCACTTACCAGCCACTCTCACTATCAGTCTTTGGGATATGCACTAGTATTTTCCATTTGCTCTGATGGAACTGAAGTGTGGAGAGGTCACAGGAATTAATATTCATCTCTGTGGCTTTCAACTTCATACTACTTCCTGTTCACATAGTTACATAGAGCATCTCAAAAGGATGGTGCTTATCTTTTGTATTGAGATGGGCTACACAAAATATGTGCCCAACCTTTTCACCTGCTCTGATTTTCATACAAAATAGTGTGACTGTCCTCATTCCGTGTAGTTTAAAGGGGTGCTAGAACCTTTTGTGTTGGTAGCAACCACTTTAGCTGATGTCTTTGTGTGATAGATAGCTCATTCCTTACTAGTAGAATTAATTCAGATGTCTATTCAAGAAATAGGTATTTCCCGTCCCTTTAAGATTAAGGTGCCAAGTAGTATTCCCCGACCCTTTTTGAGGAGGTGGATGCTGAGGATTGCCACATGGCCTTAAAGATAGGAGGCAAACCCTTTATCCTTGGGCTTCATTGCTGGACTCTGAAGTGAGCTTTTGTTATTAGAATTGTGATGGTGAATGTGGAGCTCCATATGCTCTCCCATTCTACACCAAATCTGCCAGATCTAGCTGATATTCCTGTTGGGCTCATGAACTGGGAAGTTTGTAAACCTTTCTTCTCCAAGAAATTACTACGCCTAAACTAATATATCTGTAATGTAAAGCTTCTGAAATCACTAAAGATGAGTGTGTGTGTGTGTGTGTGTGTGTGTGTGTGTGTGTGTGTGTATGCGCGCATTGATAGTGATATTATAGAACTGACATAACGCTATTTGTATTTTCCACCATGACTGGCTTCTCAGTCAGTATTGGTGTGGTATATAATGCTGTTCCAAATTCCAGAACATGAATTCTAGAATAATTGTCTCCAACGGTTTCAGATATTGCATGTGGGCCAATGCTAAGGAGGTCAGAGAAATGATAACTTCCCACCAGAGGTAGTATTGTACGTGAAGACTTTTTCTCCTTCTTGATTAAGAGATTCATTTGAGAGTTTAGTTGGCATAAATATTTACTATAGATTACAGTGGGAAGATGAGACAGTGAAGAACAGACTAAACCTGAAAAGAATAGATTTGTCCTGCAATGTGACAAAAAAAATCCTCAAAATTAACATCTCTATGTATAAAAGGTGACTGATAGTCTTAATAATTGCTTTATAACTCAGTTGTAAAGGATAAATGAGATAATAAATAAAAAATAGGTACCATAGTTCTTGAAAGTGGTATTTAAGAAAACTACTATGTACCTCTCCACTTTAATCCTGTCTAACTTCTAGTATAAAATGACTTTTCCTAATATAATTATTACTGATTAATAAAAGAGATAAGTGTGACTATGGTATCTTACAAACTGATTCTATAAGTGTGTTACATTCTGCCTACTCACTTTGTGTGTGAGTACTTAATTTCTTCACAAATGTGGCTCATCTAACTGCCGTTATATTCAGATACAGAGCTGGGCCATTCCTACAGGGCTACCTGTTTTTCCTTTTATAGCCATATCCACTCTAAAACAGCATTTTTTCATGTTGTAGTTTTTAAAAGCAGTAAAATGGTATCATGATATATTTATGTTAAAGTAACAAAATATTCAAAACTGTGCAACTTTTAAAAAAGATATTTTAATTCTAGCACTTGGGAGGCAGAGGCAGGTTGCCCCTATAAGGTCAAGGCCAGCCTTATCTATACAGTAAATTCCAGGCCAGCCACAGCTATGTAGAGCCTGGGGGGGGGGGGTTATGGAAAAAAAAAAAAAAAAAAAAAAAAAAAGAGTGATTTAATTTACCTCTTTAGTGCACCACTTTGTAGTTGGAGAGTTCCCAGGCATTCAGTTCCTTTGGAGCTATGGTGAGGACTTCTTGTTGTATGTTGTCAGGGCTGGAATATATATGAAACAGAAAGATCACCTGGTAGGACAGGAAGTCAGAGAATGACTAGGAGTAAGATTTAATGTTTTGTAACAGCCTGATCTCTTAGGTAGTGACGTGATGTCCATGAGAACTACCCTAGTCCTTCTAAGGGCAGCAGCTCCAATGACCTAATTACTTCTCTCTCAAAAAATGTTTATATATATATATATTCAAACTGTAACAAAGTCATAAGTAGAATTCAAATACTTTAGTACTTTTACCTTTTTTCTCCTTTCTTTGAAAATACTGTAACTCCAAATGATTAGATATGTTTGTTAAGCCAAATCAAACTGGAGGCAGGTATCATATTCCTGGGGACCAATCTATTTGGCTGAGGATAGCACAGGAAGATCTCTTGGGTCCAGAGCTTGAAGGTCTGAACAACTTAGCTAAATACTATGGAGCTCCCGTATATTGCCCCTACTACCGAGAGTTCTCCAGTGACATCATGCATATGGTATATTTGTTACAACCAGCAAACCATTATGAATAAATTCTTACTGACCAAAATGTCTGTACATATTTTTTTGAAATTAAACTATAGTTTAATAATGAAAAGTAATAATGAGTTATAAATATGTATAAGTAGAAACTGTGGAACTGTATCACTTTGTAAGCAGTATCAGGTAGAAACACAGAAAGACAGAAATATACAATTTAATCAAGTTTCATTTCTTATGGCATACTGGTTTTGTGTGTTTTGAGATATGCATAGTGGCATTACCTTTCTCTCCTGAAAAGTCTGACTACTGCACTTCATTTCCTCTTCCTCATTCCCCAATAACCACTGACTTTTGTGTTGTCTCTACTACATTCCCAGAAGATCTTGTGGTTAGAACTGTAGAGCATGCAATCATCTCAGATTGAGTTTTTTCCCTTAGCAGTGTCTGTACATCTTAGATTCTTCTGTGTCCTTAGGAACTTTATTCTTTGTCATTATTGTAGTACCCCCATTTATTTATCCAGTCACCTGTTGAAGAAACCTGGCCTCTTGAGTTGTAAGAAATTAGGAATAAAGATTCCTCCCACATTTGCGTTCAGGCTTGCAGTGTGGTCATAAGCATTGAACTCGTTAGGGTTAACAAGTGAAATAAGTAGAGTGTATGATAGTTTGATTGAAACTGCCCAGTCACTGTCTTGACTGTGCTGTGCATTTACACCAACAAGGAGTGAGAATTGCTGTTCCTCATTCTTAAATGATATTTTATGTATTCCTAGTCATTTTATTTTTATAAATACCGCTTAGTCTGTGCCATGATGATACATGCCCAAACACTTGGTGAGATTACAATTTGCAGGCCTGTGTGGGGTAAAAACAGACAAACAACAAACAACTCTTAGGTTTTTTTCTTTTTTTCTTCTTTTTGTTTTTTTCCTTAGAGACCTTGAATATGATCT
Organism: Acomys percivali; assembly: GCA_907169655.1. Taxonomy (NCBI): domain Eukaryota; kingdom Metazoa; phylum Chordata; class Mammalia; order Rodentia; family Muridae; genus Acomys; species Acomys percivali. Next base: position 98,425,497 of record OU015743.1, on the reverse strand, counting down.
TGATGCTGAACTTAAGGCTCTTCATTCTGTCAACATATTATATTTGAATTCAATTTATTAGTTCTAATTTCTGGTTATTTATCATGTGTGCTCTAAATAATCTCTTTTATATGAGTTTTACTCTTTACCTTCCAGTGTTTGTGGTTTTCCAGTCTTAATTATCAAACATAATCAGCAATATTGAATTGGATGTGATCATCCTTACTTTGCTCACTAGTATTTTATTGAATATTTCTTAGCTTGTATTAAAATAATCATGTTGCTTTTATCCTTTGCTCAATTCCCATGATACATTTCCTAACACAATTTGCTAATATTAAATTATCTTTGATTATCCATCATGCTGGCCTATGGTTTTGGGGATAATGTTTTGTGTGGATTTAAAAGCTTTTTTTTTCCTAGTGGAATATAACAATTCCAATAATGCAAGAATTATCTATAAACCTTAAAGAACTTTTCCAAACCTTGTTCATTCCATGTTTGAGGAAAACATTTCTTCTATTGCCTTTCCATTTCAACTATGATTGGTTATTTAAAGGGTCATTCATTTGCCTAACACATTTCAGACTGATTATGATAAAGTTCTATGTATCTCCGATTTTACTAATGATTTTGTTATTCTTTACAAACCTTGTCATAATTTTTTTGGACTGTCCTAATCATAAAGTTATTGGGTAATATTTAAAATTCAGATTTTCAGACATTTCTTTACAAATTTCTCCTAATTGGGGGGAGGGATGCAGGAGGAAGCTAAGCATCCTTCACTCCAACCTTCTTTTTTGCTGCTCAGCAGGTAGCCAGTGCAGCAGTTTCAGACTAAAGCCACTCATTCTGTCCCCAGTGGCCCGTGAGCCAGTTGGAGGGGGTGCCAGGTGCAGAACTCACTGAGAAGAAATTTTACAGTAGAGAAATTTGCCCAGTGCACTCCCAGGACTCAGCTGATGGTGGACACTGCAGCACATTTGGGTTTCCAGGGCCATTTGTGAATCTACTTGTAGGATATGGCAACTATTTGGCAGTGGCATGTATAGGACCCATGCAGTACACCACTGGTGATTGGCAATCCTGTAAAACCCCACCCACTCATGTCCTAGCTCCCCTGCTTAATTTTGGATGACTGCCCATGCTCTCAAAGCTTGCCACCCAAGCCTCCATCTCAGAGAAAATAAGGCTTACCTTGTTATAATCAATTTCCCACCATATGGATGGTGTCCATGGGTTGTTTCAGGGATACTCCATGGTCCTAGGATGTCTCTAAGTGGGCATTAATGAAGCAGTACACCAGTGTTTCCTCCAAGTTTCTAGGAAACAGAAAAATGAGGGACTTTTGTTTCAAGTAGCTCACTCACATGCAAGTCTCCCTTCTGTAGCACCACAAATATGTGCCAGGAAGTGCCGAGAATTCTTCTGCTTCGCCTGCTTTGCAGATCTCACAAGTGTGCTGAGACTGTCAGTAAGTTTCAGCAGTAAGTTATTTTTTAAGTAAATGAAGAATGGAAGCTGGGCTTGGTGGTGTGCCTGCAAGCCCAGCTACTCAGGTGGCTGAGGCAGGAGGATATCAAGTTTAAGGCCTACATGGGCAACTCAGTATCAAAATGTTAAGGAAAAAAATTTAGAAGAGAATGTTGGATTTTGCTTTGTTTTCTTTTTTAAATAGTCTTCTATGGTAATATAAGAATTAATGCAATCATATATTTTTTTACTGGACAAAAGAGTGAAAGAGATTTTTATTTTTGTTTTTAGACTAGCTACCACTTACATATAGGAGACTGAAAGTTGATAAGTTGGAGGTTAAAACATTTATTTTCCTAATATAGGTGTATCTTTTCTGAAGTTACTGTTGTTTGTATATATTCTTGCATTTTTATCATTTACCAACTTAATCTTAAAATTCCTAAATTTTTTATTTACCTGCTTTATTCCTAAAAAAATAATTGCAAAGACATCTTGTTATTTCTTGTTCTTCAGTATCTGGTACATTGCTCAGTTTGAATAGGCATTAAAGAAGTGTAATAAATTGATTAGATAATTGGGCCATTTTGCTATTTTTCCCTTGTAGTTAATGGAGAATTATCTTCATCTGTCCTAGCTGATAATACATCCACCATGGGTACTCCACTACCATCTGAAGATACCACCTCAGCTTCCACTTGCACTAGCACCACCGTCCAAGAGGCTCCTGTACAAGAAGACTCGGCGTCCTCAGAACACAGTGAATGTATTCCCTCTACCAGTGCACAAGTGGGACCAGAAGCTCGGAGCCTCATAGAGCCTGACTCTGATTCCAGAAATAATTCTGTTTTTGACAAATTAAGGCAGCCAGAAGGGTGTGGGGAACCTCTGCGGCCACAGTCTGGAAATGCCAATACAGAATCTTTGCCATCGGGGTATGTCAAGAGAATGTTTTTAATGTTTGACTTTTATTTAAGTAGAAATTTTCTGATGAAGTATGACTATTGAATATTTATATGAAGTGCTTCTTTTATAAAAAAAATTAAGTCTAGGGTCTGGAGGGGGAGCCCAGCAGTTAATAGTGCATACTGTTCTTACAGAGGGCTCGAGTTCTGTTCCCAGCATCCATGGCAGGAGGTTCAGAATTCTGCTTCAGGATGCTGTGCCTCTGACCTCTGTGGACATCTGCATTCATGTGCATATATATCCACACACCCACACACTGACATACAATACACATACATAAAGATCATAAAAATAAATCATTATAATTTTAACTATGAGTTGGAACATTCATACAATTTATTTGCTGCAGTGAGGCTACTTTTTAGAGTTAAGAACAATCACTTATCTAGTCAAAATATGAATTATATGAAATAAACAGACAAACCCGATGTGAATCTGCAAGACATTTTGACTTTATTTTCACTTTCTATAGTAGCGACCACTATACACTTGCTATAACTCCTGTTCTCCTGCTCTCTGTGTGATCAGCATCCCTGGTAATAGCTAGGCACCCATTACCAATAGTAGTGAGTGCTGGTGACAGACTCCAAAGGACTCTATTGTAAGCCTGGATTTTTCTAATCTTAGTTTTTTTCCTAATCTTCTTTAGTTTTTTTTTTTTTTTTTTTTTTTTTTGTATGATTGTTTAACTCCCAATGCTTTTCTTTAAAAAATGATTCTTCATTTTTATTTAAACATTGCTTGCTTCTTATTTATTATATCTTTTTGCTATGGATGATAATCATTAATTATTTGTTCATTTTTTCTACCTTCAAGACACAGATTTAGACTTGATACCAATTATATACAATATAGTTTAAAAGTGCTGTTATATAAATAGGACACTTGTCTTAGTTACTGTTCTGTTGTTGTAAAGAGACACATGGCCAAAGCAACTTATAAAAGAAAGTGTTCAGTTGGGTTAGTCTATGACCATCAAGAAGAGGAGCATTGCAGTAGGCAGGCATTGCCCTGGAGCAGTGGTTGAGAGCTTACATCTGATCGGCAAGCAGTGGGCAGAAAAAGAATGAGTAAGCCTGTGCCTACTGTGAGCTTTTGAAACCTCAAGGCCCACCCCCAGTGACACACCTCACTGGCCACACCTCCTAATCCTTCCCAAACAGTCCTCTGGCAACCAAGCATTTAAATAGATGAGCCAATGGGAGCCATTCTCATTCATATTACCACAACACTGTTCAATATAGCCTACAGTAATTAAATATTGACTTGTAGCCTTTGAAACTACCCTAGCAGGCTCCGATTTGCCTTATTCATTTGATTGCTCATCCAGTATTGTGTTCTGACTTCTTTCCTGTTTTTGAAACTTGTTTTCTCAGTGCTTTTTCCTGGCTTAGCTGGTTTTAGACTGTGATCTGCATGTGCTTCCCTAGTGTATCTTATCGTTTTAGTTAATGCGCCTTTCTGTGCAGGGCAGAACTTGCTGTTTGCTGCCTTCTGCACAGTTCTCTGGTGGTTTTGCAGACATTATTTCTCTCCTTTAGAGAGCTTTGGAGTTTTTTGTTTGTTTGTTTTGGGTTTTTTGTTTTGTTTTGTTTTGTTTTGTTTTTTGTTTTCTCTCATCTCTGGTAATTTACTCATCATGTAGCCCAAGTTGGCTTTGAACAGCCATCCTCCATAGCCTCCCAAAGTGAGGACATAGTGCATCTGTGATGTGGCCTGTGCTTCTTGAGAGTCCATACATAAGAGGTGCTTGGCTGCCTTAGGGGAGAGAGGAGGAGCAGCCAGAAGGTTCATAACCAATCACTGTGTTCTCAGTGGAGTCTGTCTTTCTTAAACCAATTTGTTTGCCACAAGGACTACATTTGAATGTTTTCTTTACAGTTGTCTACATTCTGTGTCCTGCATCAGGGGCAAACTAGTGAAGTGCTGCGTAGGAAAGAGTTTCAAGTTTGTGGACAGGAGGCAAAATTAAGAATATTATTCAAGCATTGGCATAGAAAAGTCCCTCTGCCCAGGGTAGAACACTATATACAGTGGCTGTGCTGGATCCCAGGTGCCTTCTCTGCCTCTCACAGCTGACATTTTCAGGTCAGAGAGCTCCTGATCCAGAGGAGACCCTGGCCAATTCCACTAACTGCCCAGAGAATCCCAGGCCCTTTTTCCTCCTCTGTCAGTGGGTCCAAAGGGAGTCAATTTGCTGAGCTGCCATTTTAGAGATAAGGTTCTCCCATTGAGACCTGAGAGTTGCCCAGAGTAAGCTCTGTAGCTGGTGACCAGAGTAGGTTTTCATCAATGAAAAAGAAGGTACTTGGGGTAGGGCAAGGTAGTGAAGGATGCCTTTGCTTTGTCTACATGACCCACAGTGATACTCCACTGGAGTTATACCCATACACCCCACACAAGTGCTGGAGCACTAGGTGGACAAGATAACACAGTGGGTAAAGCCACACATACATTCCTGCATAACCACACATACAAATAAACAAATAAATGTAAAAATATTAAATTTGGGGGGGGGGCACAATGGTTGGAGTGAGAGATGGTTCAGTGGTTACAAACGCTTGTGTTCTTCCAGAGGATGCATGTTGAATTTCCAGCACCCACATCTGGCATCTCACAGCTACCTGTGTAACTCGAGCTTCAGGTCATCAACATAGGCTCTTGTAAAAGGTCCAGCAGATAGTGTCACCATGACATTCTTTTCACTTTGGGTACTTGCACACATGTGCACACATATACATACAGATACAAACAACATGCATTTACATAAATATAATTTTTTTAAAAAGAGGTAGGCAGTCTATTCAGTTCCTTTGTTCAGCAGAATTCTGAAAAATGTATGTTAACTCACTACAGAGATTGTTTAGCCCTGATGTGTTTGTATTGATTTGTTTCTGGTGGTAGATTGTCTTATGCTGTGTGTAGAAAACAGGTATTTTATGACAGATTGTTATGTAGTGCATGCTTTGTGGAATTCAGAGGAAAATCTAGATTCAGTGATTTTAACACCCCCCCCACAAAAAAACCCACAAGTGCTAGCCATTGTTGAAACAACAATGGTGCTATTTTGCCTTTGTGGCCTTTTAGACTTCTATTGCCCCCAAATCCCCTTTTACTGGGAACCTACTTTTCCACCTTGTTTTATTTTTATTTTATGTGCATTAATGTTTTACCTGCATGTGTATCTGTGTGAGGGTGTCTGTTCTTGTAGTTATAGACAGTTGTGAACTGCTACGTAGTTGCTGGGATTTGAACTTGGGACCTTTGGAAGAGCAATCACCGAGCCATCTCTCCAGCCCCCACAACTTATTTTTAATCTCTCTGGAGAAGTATCACAATTACTAGCACACTTGCCAGATTTCCCAGACCTATGCATAGATTAACTACTAATCTCTGCTTAAGATGATCCAAAGTTAAGGCAATGGAACATAAAACATATCACAGAAGCACTTAAAGTGGTGCTTTCATGCTGGCTGTAAATCATAAGTATTCCTAATTCATCAGTTTAAAACTATATATACATGTTATCTTGAGATGTCTGGTAATCAGAGAGTGGGAAATGGCAGGATACTTTACCTTAGTGTACTCATCAACTGGCATGGAAGCTGTTAGTGGAAGCTGGCTTGCACATGTGCTTGACTTAGCACCCCAAAAGAACTGAATTCAGGGCTGTTGTTGAGAAAGCTCCATGAACACACAGGGTCTTATAGAAGGTTCAGCAGATAGTGTCGCCCATGACAAGTAGTGCTGAAGATGACGACTCAAGGCAGTCTAAAGCTGGGCATGGTGGCACAGGCTTAGTCCCATCTACTTGGAAGGCTGAAGCAGGAAGATCGGAAGTTATGACCTACCTGGCCAACTCCAAATACAAAATTTTAACGGGTTAGGGCTATGCATAGGTCAGTGAAAGAACACTTGTGCTGCAAGGCCCCAGGTTAGATCCCAGTACTGCAGAAAGGAAAAGAGAAGCAAAAAGTTTAAACAATAAGCCTCTAGTCTTCCTCCCTGGAGCTGGCTCTGCTTCTCCGTGGATGGGCTTCTTTTCTGGCAACACCAGGGGCATTGGAAGGTTTGCTCTTATGTCAGGATGGATGAGAACTTAATAAAGTTTCAAACGTGCATCCTGTCTTTCTCAGAGAAATCCTATACTGAGAACTAGGACTTCACCTTTCTACCCAGGAAATTAGAACTAACGCCTTGTTTTAGAACCTTGCTCATTAAATATCTGAGGGAAACCTTGTAATACGAAAAGGGGACAAAAACAGTCAGGGTAGAAGAGGCTACCCGAGGGCTTAAGAGATGGCGCTGTAGTAGAAATACTCTCCCCCAAGCCCAGCAGCCTGCACTCCCTGAGACTGCAAGATGGCAGGAGAGCGCTCCCACAAGTTCTACTCTGACTTCCGTGTGTATCCAGCGGCTTGTGCGCACATACACCCAGTAATGATTACTTGTTAAAATTAATTTTAAAAAGAAAGTGTTACTTGAAGAGAAGAGACTACTTTAATGTTGTAGGAAGGTAAGAGTAGGCACCGTATGCACAGCCAGCTACGGAGCAATAGGAATGCTCCTGGAAGCATAACTCAGCGGAAGCTTTAATTGATGAAGGGAAAGAAACTTGCTAGCAGATAGAGCAAAGATATAAATGTGTAGCATACCAGTCACGTTCACCCATTAGTTACAGTTTCATAAGCAGAGCTTCAAAAAAAAAATGTGATCCATAATAAAGTGTTAAGAAAAGTCAAATATAATAGGGAAAAATTTCCTTGGAGAAAAGACTTACCAAAACTCCAGGTAGTAAATGGAAAGAGACCTAATTTTAAATTATTCACTGTGAACATTTTATTCTGTTGTGTCCCTATTTCCCCACCCAAAGAAACTTAAATCCAGAGGTTTTTTTTTTTTTTTTTTTAACATTTACTGACTTTTGCGTTTGCATGTGGGTGTTTTGCCTACATGTGTATCTGTGCACTACATGCATGCAGTGCCTGTGGAGGCCATCAGTGAGTGTCATCTCCCCTGGACTGGAGTTATAGATATTCTGAGCAAGCGTGTGGGTGCTGAGAATCCAGCTCAGGTCCTCCACCAACGCCTTTAACTGCTGAGCCATCTTTCCATCTCCCAGAGATTTTATTTTTAAAGGACAAAACAAACCAAGTTTTATATTAATGATGACAACAGAATTGTCAGAATCAATAGTAGAAGCTGGTAAACAAATTTACCTTAAGTATATTTAAGTATAAAGTATTAAGTATAAAGCCTGCTTATAATGTTCTAGATTCTAGATTAGATTTCCTAATCTTTTTTTTTTTTTTTAACTTCTATTTTTATACTTTCATTACAGGTGGGAACAGAGAAAAGATCCACATGGTAGAACCTATTATGTGGATCATAATACTCGAACTACTACATGGGAGAGACCACAGCCTTTGCCTCCAGGGTAATGCAGCATTCTTATGTGTCTTTAGTTAGGTTTTTATTGTGTGTAAATTTTAAATTTATTTGGTATAATATCATGAATAAGAATTTAAAGATAGCTGGTCTCAGTGGCTCAGGCCTGTAGTCCCAGCACGTGGGGAGGCAGAAGGAGGGGGATCTCTGTGAGTTCAAGACCAGCCTGGTCTACAAAGAGCTCCAGGATGGCTAGAGCTACACAGAGAAACTCTGTCTCAAAAACAAAGCAAAACAAGACAAAAGCATCCCAAGTGTTGGAAAATTACAAGTACTACACAGACCCTTGGAGCCTGAGTAGAATTCAGATACAGAACAGGGTATCTGATCTGAGATTACAAGAATGGCATGACAGAATGACACCCATGGGACACTTGGTATCTGCAGCTCACTGGTTTGGCTTTTATATGAGACTTTTGAAAGACTCTGGAAAATAAAACTGAAAAGGTAAGTAAGGACCTCTGACAACATGCCAGAAAATTTTTCCTCAAGAAGAAACAAGGAATAAGTCTGTCTATGATAGAATAGTAGGGGAATTTAGCAAAGATAAATGCTTCATAGATTCATATGCTACTTTGAAGAATAAAATAGCCAGGCATGATAGTATATTCCTGTAATCCTAGCACCTGGGAGGGAGAGGTGGGAGAATTGTGAGTGGAAAGCCAACTGGGCCCGTGGAGAGTACAAGGCCAGTGTGGTCTACATGGCTTCACCTTGTCTCAAAAGGCCAAGAACTGGGATGTAGGTCAATAGGTAGAGAGAGAACTTGCCTAACATGCTTAGTGGCCTGGGTTCCAGCCTTAGCAATGTCAGTAGGTAAATAAATAAAGTAAAAATATGTATGTTTTAATTTATCAGGAGATTACTCATTTCTTTATTTTTATTATTTGTGGTAGTTGGGAAAGAAGAGTTGATGATCGTGGAAGAGTTTATTATGTGGATCATAACACCAGAACAACAACCTGGCAGCGCCCCACCATGGAGTCGGTTCGGAATTTTGAGCAGTGGCAGTCTCAGCGCAATCAATTGCAGGGAGCTATGCAACAATTCAACCAGCGATACCTCTACTCGGTAATTAACAAATACCACATGTTACTGTCATCTTTCTCTTACTTTGGTGGCTTTTAAAATATGTAGACTATTTCTGATAATGTATAAATAAATACACATTCTTGACATTTTTTTCTGGCTTTGGAGTATTTTAGAATTTAGATTATGGTGCTCATCCTGTATATAATAAATAAGAAAGCTTGTACTATGAGATTTGTTTTGTTTCTGTGTAGGACTTTGTGTGCATGAAAATTTGGAGACAGAACAAAGTTAGGTATTGGGTATGTGTCAAGTACTTTGTGATAAATAGCAGAATCGTTTTAAATGGATGCATGGTTAGTCACCGCAATAGAATACTAAGGCCAGGAAAACGAATCATTCTGTGTAGGCATCATCTGTTATCATGCATCTCACCTACACTGTCTGTTGTTGTGCACATCACCTGTGCCAGCTGTTGTCATGCATCTTGCCTGCTGCCTTTCCTCTGATTTCTGGAATCTCTGCCATGAAAGGGAAGAGTAAACTTAAAAGGGAGAGCTGTCCTCTAGTAAGCCCTGTACTTAGCAAGCCCCTGCACATTCCCTTAGCAGCTGAGCAAAGATGTTCAATAAGGGTCTTCTGCTTCTAACTCTCTGATGATGACTTTATACTTCACTAATCCAGACTCAGTGAACTAGTCCTTGTGGGTACATTGCTACCTCAAACTAGTACTTTATCAAGAAAGAAGCTAAAGATGGTTAATGAGTACTATGAGCATTGTCTGTGGCAGGAATATCAAATATTCATCAAGATGTGCACATATTACCATTGGATAATTATTTTGTAGAATAGTTGTACTATGATATTTTTTCTACTTTTGAACAAATCACATTGTCTCATTTTAATGGCCTAATTCTCTATATACTGTTCACCCATCTCCTCTTACTCCTTAGAACGACCAGGAAATTAAAGTATTGATATTAGTACATTATTTCTAAATCATTTACTAATAATTAAAGCAGCTGGTGGCTACTCCTCATAATATTTTTGCAACTTTGTTTCTTGAAATTGTTGTATTCATAGTCCTTCATCATATTTTAAAAAAAATTCTAACATGGTTGTTCAGTATATTAGTATATTTCTAGCTAAAAATACTATCTTACTTCTGTTCCCAACTGCTTTTTCAACCAGGCTTCAATGTTAGCTGCAGAAAATGACCCCTACGGACCTCTACCACCAGGCTGGGGTAAGCTGATATGACATTGCTAAAAATATGTGTGAGGCATATAGGTTTCACGTTTTTATTAAAAGTTATTCATACTTTGTTTTAGAAAAAAGAGTGGATTCAACAGACAGAGTATACTTTGTGAATCATAATACAAAAACAACTCAGTGGGAAGATCCAAGGACTCAAGGGTACGTGTACACTACAGGCTCACGTCATCACGCATGTGTAGATGCCTGGGCCCGGCCAGTGGGCTCGAAGCACCTAAAGCATGCTCACCGTGTTATTGTGTCTTTTATTTTTCAGCTTACCAAATGAAGAACCCCTGCCAGAAGGCTGGGAAATTAGGTATACTCGGGAAGGGGTTAGGTATTTTGTTGATCATAACACAAGAACAACAACTTTCAAAGATCCTCGCAATGGGAAGTCATCTGTGTAAGTGGATATCTGAAGTTTAAGGTTGTTACTTAGTAAAGATAGGAGGTGTAGTCTCAAATGTCCTCTCAGATTTAGAAACATTATTTTTGGCCAAGAAAACATACACAGGTAATACCCAACTGTAACTGATTTTCCTCAATATTATTCTAGAATGGATTTGTGGTTTTTCATTTCTTAACTAAATAATATATGTACTATATATATATTATTTTATATAATATGTATAATGTATGTATATGTATACATATATGAAAATATATGTATAGTAATTTCTACATGCCAAAGATTATACTTTGCATTTTAGATGTGTTAGCTCATTTTTATCTTCTAATAACCGTTGAGAGAGGTTATTATGTTATTCACTTCCTGTTTAGTTTTTTTTCTTTCAATGAGGCCCCCTTTCCCTTTAAAAAGTGATAAACCATTTATTCCCTTAAAATGCACAATAGTTTATTGGTTCATTCTTGTCTATCTCCTTCATTGGTGAGTATGTTACCCAAAACAGTCACTTTTCTCCATGGTATTAGCAAATAATGGTTTCACTGTCTAGAAGAATGCATAGCCATTTGGTAAACTTTCTTGGAAGAGTGAACTTTCCTGAATGTGACAGCAGAAGACAGCAGTTTATGTTCACTCTGACATGAAAGTGCTTTCTTCATCTGTTAAGACTCTTTCTAGGAGCAGAAGCAGGCTGCCTCATTCTGAACTGAATCTTGTATCTGCCTCTTTTCTTGTTGTCAACTGAGTCACATGATCTGCATGTGACTTGCTGCATGGAATTTAACTTGGCTTTGCTTTGGTTTTGTTCAGTTCAGGTTTAAGATGAGATACAGCTTTTCCCGCCCATGTTTCCCTTATGTTTCGCCTTCCTCAGCTTTAAGAATTATGAGAGGTTCCTTTAAGTAGTCTGTACTAGACCTTAGGACTTCAGTAAACTTAACAATAGACCTGTCCCAACTTGCAGTCTCCCTCTGTGCCTGTGTTCTGCTGCTGCGACTCAAGCCTCCACTGTCCTAACAAATAGCCTTGTACTTATTGCCAGCAAATAGCTTTCCTTAGTCATATTACGATCTCGTACACACTGTTTCATACTGAATATTATAGCTATCTTGTTTTTTCTCTCCTTAGAACTAAAGGTGGTCCACAGATTGCTTATGAACGCAGCTTTAGGTGGAAGCTTGCTCACTTCCGTTACTTGTGCCAGGTACTACAGTGGTAAATAGTTCTCATTTATAATCATTTAGTCTGATCATTATAAAATACATATGCTGTGGCTTACATGATATGTTATTTTGTTTTTAGTCTAATGCACTACCCAGTCATGTGAAGATCAATGTGTCCCGACAGACATTATTTGAAGATTCCTTCCAGCAGGTAAGGCAGATATCAGAATGAAACAGAAATTCTTGTCTCATTTTATCCTGCACTTTTAAAGAGTTAAAAGGTTTTGAGTCTTTAATAATTATATTAAATTTACTATGTTGGCTGGAGGCATACATAGAGGCAAAGCATTCATATACATAAAATAAAAATAAACTTCATCCTGTAACAAGTCATGACTGTTGGCCAATTATTGGCAGTTTTTCCATTGCTTTTCTTTACTCCTCACAGCACCTCTGAGTGAGAGCTCCTACCATCACCTGCATTTTATAGACAAAGGTGGCCGACTGAGAAGTAATCCTTCCATCAAGAATCTAGGTATAGCTGGGTGTGGCATCACATGCCTTTAATCTCAGCATTCTAGAGGCAGAGACAGGTAGATCTCTGTGAATTCCTAGCCATGGAAGGCTACATAGTGAAAGTCTGTCTTAAAAACCAACAAACAAGGGCTAGAGAGATGGCTCAGAGGATAAGAGTACTGGTTGCTCTTCCAAAGGTCCTGACTGAGTTCAATTCCCAGAAATCATGTGGTGGCTCACAACCATCTATAATGAGATCTGGTGTCCTCTTCTGGCGGGCAGGCCCACATGTAGGCAGAACATTATGTACGTAATAAATAAGTGAGCATTGTATGCATAATAAATAAATAAATAAGTAAATTAAATAGAAGATAAATAAATAAATAAAAAGAATTTAGGTGTATTCTTACTAAAATAAAGTTTAAACCGCATTTGGACAAGTCTGTTTTGACATTTACCTTGTTAGGATTTTATTACTTCAAACAGAAAAGCTTATGAAAATCAAGTTTTAACAAATGAAATAAAATTGGTAGATATAGAAAATTTTAATATTCCATTAGTAACCGTTATGTTCATTCTGACCTGTAGGTTTCACTGAGTCATGATCTAGCATGAGCATGTTGTTTAAAATGATAGCCCCCCCCTTTTTTCTCCCCATATATGGTTTTGTAACCATTTATGATGATCATCATTTTGACAACCCTGCTCTTCCCCGTCTCCCATACTGGAGTGTATACTTCATGAGACTGTAGACTATTGCTTTACTTCACCTTTGTCCAGTACCGAGAATAGTACTTTTCATATAACAGCTATTCAGTAAATGATACATGAATGTAACATGGCTGCCTTTCTGTAGCCATTTGCAGAATATTATTAGAAACAAAATAATCTCATTTTAAAATGATGAAGTAGATAATTTCTCATAACTTCTCACTCTCTCCCAAAGCAATGTCTGTAACTTTCTTTGTACTTAAAAATGCTTCATTATTTTTTCATTAGTTTTTTTTTTAATTTTTGAGATTATAGTTGCATCATTTCCCCCTTTATTTTGTCATTCCACACTCTCCCATATACCCCCTTTTATCTAATCTATGGCTTCTTTTTTTTATTGTTATTACAAACACATATGTATATATTTATTTATATTCCTAATACATGAATACAATCTGTTTCTTCTGTATAGTGTTACTGGTGTGTATATGTTTTCATGGCTGACCCTATAGTACGATGGTTGGTGTGCTCTCCCCTGGGGAGACTATTTCTGCTGCTCTCAGCATTCCTTAGTCACCTAGGTCTTCATATGGGATTGAGGCCTGAAGAACTTTTTGCTGTCCGTATTATCATGTCCTTTGGCATCCTTCTTGTTCTAACTCATGGTTAGGCAGTCATGCTATATAAAGTAGTTTCTAACATTCTTAGAAGTAACATTCTCACAACAAACTCCCTGATTCTCTGGCTCTCAAAATCTTTCAGCCCTTTTCTTGCAATGTTCTCTGAGTCTTGGGTATGAGAGTCATTTTGTAGATGTATCAGTTGGGACTGGACTCCACAACTCTACATTTTAATTGGCTGTTTCTCATAATGGTCTCTGACTGTTGCAAAGAGAACCTTCCTTGACAAGGGGTAAGAACTACAGTTATCTGTGGGTATAAGGAAAACATTTAGAATTATAGTTAGAGATTATGCTGGTTTAGTGAAGTGGTTACATGTTCTCTTCCAAGATCTACAGCTTTACTAGCACTAGGTTTCTAGTACTAAGCATGATGTCCCTCTTGTTGTGATAGTCTTAGGCCAACTAGAGAGCTGTTAACAGGTATGCCACTACTGCACCCTCAGCATTACTGTGCCATGCTGGTTGCTATTGTTGTCTATCTATCTATCTATCTATCTATCTATCTATCTATCTATCTCTATCTATCTATCTATCTATCTATCTATCTCTATCTTATTTATTTGTTTGTTTGTTTATTTGTTTATTTGGTACAGGTTAAAATGGGATGATAATACTGAAGGGCTAGAGACATGTATATCATAACCTCATTTTACTAGTTGTTAAGCTTAAGAAAAGATAGCCAATGTAGCTGTTATCAAAACTGCTTTTGTGTATGAGTGACTAATTCTAAGCCAAATAAATAATTGTTTCAAGTGTCCATGTATCTTTACAAATGACTTGTTCAGAGCTATATTTGAGTTGTTTTTAGCAAGTGTGTATCTGAATTCTTGTTAATTATTATTTCACTTTTTCTGTCCTAAGTCTGTATAGCTATAGGATTAAGCCCATAATTGCCCCTTAGGGAAGCCTATCACTGAGCTGCATTAGGACCCAGATCTGCAGTCTTGGCTGCACTTCTGATTGATGGTAGGAGATATAAATTTTTATCCACAAGTAAAACATGCTTACAATTAACTTTGAGGAAAACTTATAGATTATGAAAATGTATTTTGATGTCATCCTGTTGAAAGACTATAAAACTTGAGGGGACAGGGATAGAATATAATCTAGTTAGTAGCTTTCTGTTTCAGACTTGTCCTCTCCTGCCACCAGCTCAAAGTAGAACCACTGTTTAACCCTAGAAGGGGGAGGAGTATACAGAAGTGAGTCAGGGTAAACTTGAAGGAGTCTCCATTTTTAGTTAGTTTATGGAGCAAACCAGAAGAACTGCAGACTCAAATTCGAGGTACAAAAATGTGTACTTTTGAAAAATACAGATTAAATTTAAATTAAATTAAATTAATTTTGAAGTAACTTATGCAGTATATAAATGTCTAAATTAATATTTTTATCTTTAATTAGATTATGGCATTAAAACCATATGACTTGAGGAGGCGATTATACGTAATATTTAGAGGAGAAGAAGGCCTTGATTATGGTGGCCTTGCAAGGTAAAGTTAAAAAGTTACTGCTTTGAAATAAGCCTATTTTATCATCTGCAGTGGATTTATTATTTTTTTAAATGTCTGACTATATTAAATTATCCTTTTCAGTAGTAACTAGAGTTATTTTGAGTAACCATTATTACAATTATTTTTGCATATGCACGTGTGTATGTTGTGTGTGTGTGTGTGTGTGTGTGTGTGTGTGTGTATGTGTGTACTTCATGAGTGTGATACCTATGTGTGTGCATGGATGTATGATATGAAGGGGTATGTGCACAGGTGTGTAGAGGCCTGAGGTTGACATCTTGTGTCTTCCTCTATACCTTTCTGTTTTATATGTTTAGGCATTGTTTCTTCCTGAATCTAGAGTTCAACATTTGAGCTAGTCTGATTAGCCAGCCTTTTCTTGGATTTCTTGTCTTTACATTCCATGTCTTGGGATTACATGTAGGTCACCATGACCACATGCCCAGAACACATGCATGCTGGTGATCAGAAGTCTCGGGGTGTTCTGCCTACATAGCAGGTGCTTTACGCACTGAGCCATCACAGGGTCCACCAGTATGATTATTCTTCTGTATATGCTAATACTCTTATCAAATGACTGTACGGTATTCCACATATGGATTCAGAGAAGGTTATTTATTAGTTTTTCTAACACAGCATTGCATGCTACTTTTATTTGTGCTTTTGCTCTGATCTGAGTTTATATGGAAAATGAAAATATCTGCATTTACTGTATACACTGTTGAGTGGATACTTGTGAAATAGTTCATGAAAATCCCCATTTCTTTGCTTCCCCCTTTAGTTGCTTCACACAAATCTAAATTGGCATTTTTTTAAAAAAGTAATAGTTTTACTAAGTCTTCCTAACAATTCAGATTTTCATAGAATTTTAAAGAATTAGAGAATGATGCTTTCAATTTAGCTGTCAGAATATAGGAACAAGTCACAACGGGTAGAAGTAGATAATAATAATTGATATGAGTTTGTCAGTGTTTACATTAGCATCTTTCTCTACCCAAAACATTATTATAGTTTTTCAGCTACTCTTCTTATTATTTGCATTGTGAGTTTTTCTCAATTTCAGAAATGCCCAGACATTGAAAAGAAAGGTACATATTAGAAATGAGAGAACATGGTATTTTTTTTTCCCTCAGTGTCTGACTTGTTAACATTCACTTTTTTTTTTTTTTTTTTTTTTTTGTGGACCATTGTTTGTCTTAGTTTTTTTGTTCCAGTTTTGCGTTTTGACAGTTTAAATGCATGTAATCATTTCTTCTTATCATGATTTTCTTACTAATTTTTTATTTGGTTCTGCATTGGTTGGTTAGACTCATGGTCGAGGTGCTTATTCAGGAGTTCGTTGGGGCGATGTGGTCCTAAAGTTGTTACCTATCGGGAGTATTTTGTTTGTTGGTTTTCTATATAAACCACAACCTCACTAGAAAGAAATTTCTTGTGCAGCATTGTCTACTCAGCATTCTTAGGTACTGCTTCACTGTTGTTTTAGCGCTGAATGTGAGTACTATGAAGTATGAGGCCAAACCTATGTCAGAAAATCTTCTCTGGGTGCCCATATGCTCTGTAAAGTTCATTAGTTTCCTTGCAATTGTTTGGACTTTTTTAAAGGACCATATAAAGAACTTTAATTTCAGGGAAGTTTTCTTCTATTTTATCTTTGAATATTTTTTTTCTGTTCTATTTGTTCTTTTCTTTCTTCAGGAACATCAATCATGGGTATGTGGAATCTCCTTTGTCAGTCTTAACACGTCTGTCATCTTTTCTCTAATCATTTTTGCCCCAGTGCTTTTCTGTTTTGGTTTTCTGAAGCCTGTCTTCATGTTACCGTTTGCAGGATTGCCCTATGTTTTGCTGCTTCTCATGTGATTTTTCTTCATTTGCTGTTTTACTGTTTTCTTCATTTTCTTCTTTAGGCCATGCTGCCTCCTATGTGTTGAGTCATGATTCCTTCTGCCCCATATGTCTAGTTTGAGAGTGTGGAGTTTAGTTTGTGTCAATTCTTCTGCCTCTTTCTAGTTAGGAACCTCTCTTTTGTTTTGGTATTAGGGGAAGGGCTTTTGTCATACACAGCCATTCTTCTTTTAGATCAATGCAGTTTTCTCTGGTTTGCTGCTATCTAAAAGTGATCTGAAGCTACTGGAAATTTTATTCCTGGTTCATGTGTGCGTGCATGTGTGCATGAGTGCGTGCGAGCATGAGTGTGTGTGAGTGTACATTTAAACACATTCTTACTAGAATTTACTTGTCCCCAATCACAGAGTGAAGTTACTTAATTCACTTACTATTTCGAACCTGAATTGACATTACTTCATAGTTGATTTTGTTTAGTGACTGTCTTCTGTCCCTTAGCTAGTTTTTAGGGAATGTTTTAAAAGCTGTATTAATCATTTGTAAACAAAATAGCAGACCATATGAATAAGTGTAGAGGTGGCCCATGATGACTTACAAAATTTCAAATTGCTTACTAGTATTATATACATTACCTGATTGAGATGAAGAATTAAAATTGTGTCTTTTCTTGAGCCAGATGTGGTGATAGCTTTAATCCCAGCATCCAGGTGGCAGAGAAAGACAGATTTCATTTGAGGCCAGCCCAGTCTACTTAGCAAGTTCCAGGCCAGCCAAAGCTACATAGTGAGATCCTGTCTCAAAAAACCAACCAACCAAACAGCAACAATGACAACAATAACAACAATTCTGGCTTTTCTTTAAAAACAGTATGCCCAAACTTCTGCTTT
The DNA here is from genome assembly GCA_907169655.1 of Acomys percivali. Taxonomy (NCBI): domain Eukaryota; kingdom Metazoa; phylum Chordata; class Mammalia; order Rodentia; family Muridae; genus Acomys; species Acomys percivali. Next base: position 98,407,621 of record OU015743.1, on the reverse strand, counting down.
TACTGGTACCAATTGGCTAAGTCCTTTAGGATAGCATCACTCCTCCTGAGAGATAGCACGTACCATTTTCTGCTACAATCATTGTATGAAGACTAGGTTAATGTGCCTAGAAATTTTCTTTCCTTAAAGCCAATAATATGTATTAGCAGGTTCATAATGAAGAATGAGGATTTTGGCAAAGCAAAGCCCCATGAACTTACTGATCACAGTAAATATTTGAGTTTGGAATCTCACTTTAGAACATTTTGTAAATGTTTATTTTGTGTTAAAAATTACTAAAGTGAAACAAAATAGGTAGCTCAAAGTTAGTAAACACTTAGAGCATTGAAAGATTTTACTTTTTATTTTTAACATCATTTTGAATAAATTTGAAATATAATTTAAACTGTTCTGTAAAAGCCAGCTATGCAGCCCTTAGGAACCTGAGGCAAGAGGACTACTGCAGACTCAAAGCCAGCCTGGGGCTCGTGTCAAGTTCCAGATTGGTCTGACTTGTGTAGCAAGACCTTATCTCAAAAAACAAGACAAAACACCTTACCATTTTATAGCAGTGGAGTTATGTGCTGCAGTGTCACCACCAAATGCTTAGCTTAGTGGTATGGTCCATGGCTTAACATGTGTGAAGTCCTGGATTCTATACCTAGACTCAGTAAAGTGAAAAGCATCCCCCCAAAAGAACCCAAAATATCTTGTTAAATAGATATTGTTAATAGTCAAGAATACTGAAAATATATAGACATGGCTTTTATCTTTGAGGTTATGTGCATAAAATATATATTCAGATTGTTATAGCACAGTGAACACAATGGCATATCACACTATCATTTGAAATTGCTTCAAAAATTGCTGAAATTAGAGTGAAGTGTGAGTTGAGGAAAAGTGTAATCTGTATAGGTTGAATTAATCTTAAAGAAAGATAGCCAAATAAAAGTGTGATGTAGAAAAGAACATACATGTAAGAAACAGTGAGTTTGCGATTTGACAGTGAAGGACCAGCAGGGTCTTTGAATGGAAATCCAGATCATAAAATATACATGGAGAAGGTCTAAGAAATGAGTAAGTGTGTCTGTGTGAATGTGCACACGCACGTGAATGTATGTATGTCTGAGTTATTTATTTATGGATCTATTTAAGACCTTTTAAATATCCACATATATGTGAATACTAAAAATAATCTTGACTTATTTTCTTATAGAGAATGGTTTTTCTTGCTTTCCCATGAAGTTTTGAACCCAATGTATTGCTTATTTGAGTATGCAGGCAAGAATAACTATTGTTTACAGATAAATCCAGCATCAACTATAAATCCTGATCATCTTTCATACTTCTGTTTTATTGGTCGCTTCATTGCAATGGTGAGTCCCCAATTTTCTATTTACATATTGCTTATTTCAAAAGTATTCTAGGGGTTAGGGAGATGGCATGGTGGTTGAATTTCTTGCCAAACACACTCAAGGACTAGAGTTCAGATCCCCAGTGTCCTGCTTCTAATTCTGATATTCAGAAGGCAATATTGGATGGAGCAAGGTGGTTAGCTAAATTAGCTGACACTGAAAGTGTCAGGTTTGAGTGAGAGACTCTGTCTCAATATGGTGGTGAATAATTTAGGAAGACTCTGAACATCAGCCTTGGGCCTGCACATATGCATATCGCATACACTACATTATCCATTAACTCATTTAGCAAGCATCTGTAGAGAGCCTACAATAATTCAATGCCTGTTTCTAGATGCTACTACTAAAGAACAGTAAAAAATGCTAGTTCCTAGTCTTAGAATCTAAATTCTGTAAAGCGGAGTATGGCGGGGTGTTGCTTTCCATATAAGGGTTAAAGGAGACCTCTGAAGGCTGAACATGAAAGCAAGAGACGGGGTCTTATGGATACCTTAAAGAAGAGCACTGTAGGCTCATGAAACGGCGAGAAACGGCTGCAGGCTTTAGAAGTGCACATATGGGAGATAATATGGTGAGGAATGGGATTAAGAAGTACCATGTAGGACTTCTAGGAAATTCATATAAGGGCTTTAAGTAGGTCAGTGTCATGAACTAAGTAACATCAATAAGAAATCCTCTAACTGTGGGACACAAAGACCATTTGTTGAAGTCATAGTGATTTGGGGTCTGTACAGTGGAGTAATGATGTGAGAAGTGGTTTGGATTCAGGACATAGTCTGAAGTTAGAAAGAACAAAGTCTGATAGATGATGGGCAAGGCATGGAGTAAAGTGAGGCACCAAAATGCATGGCTTGTAATCTGTTTGAAATTTCCATTTCCTAAGATGAGGCTTTGGTGGCAAGAGCAAATACTGTAGGTAAGGAAAATAACAATGTTGGCTTTCTTCTGCATTCAGGGTGCCTATAGGCATCCAGCACAGGTGTAAAACACAGAGGTCTCCAAGTCTGGTGATAAGGAGATGTCCAGGTTGGAAAGAGGTAACCGGAGGTTCTAAGCACAGAGAGAATATTAAAAGCTCACAGCTGGGTTAAGGAATAATATGGACAGAGGACTTAATGAGTATTTGTAAGCTGAGGAGATGAAAGGAGTGATAAATCAATCAAAGAAAACTACCTGAAATTAGAAAGTCAAGTAAATGATTCCCAGAAGAAAATGGAAGAAGGAAGTGTGTTTCAAAGTAGAGACCATGGTTAACCCTTTAGCAAAGTGAAAATGTTTATGAGTGTTGGAATGGAAAGATTGGTGTATGTTCAAACAGAAAATGTAAGCATCTGCTTCAGAAACATTTGTAGCACGGTATCATAGAGAATTTCATAACTACTAATAGCATTTTGTTATTGTAGCTCAGGCTGATAGCCTGTGTGCTAGAATTATAGTCAGGTGCCACCAAGCACAGCTGAGGACAAAGAATTTGATGAAGTCCTCAAGGAGTATGGGAGCAAGAACCTTGAATAAAAGGGAGAAGTCTGTATTGCTCACAAAAGTAAAATAGAGCTAGCTTATTTGCAATAAGAGTATGGGAACTCAGATGCTAATGGTGAGCTGACTGTGTGGGCTATCCAAAAGCTCTCCTGGTTGCCATTGCCTGTGTGCAGTAATTATAGTAAATATTTGAAGACAGAGGAGGAGCAGTGACTAGTCACAGGGAAACTGAATGTAGTAAATAAATAATTCTTCCTCTGAGGTCCTGATCACCACTAGCTAGCTTGGCATATGCACTTCTAACATGTTCTACCAAGGTCCAGGCAGAGTAAATTTTAAGCTAATTTTTGTGTAAGCTTGAGATTTTTTCAGAAGTACAGTGGAGAAAGGCTTGAAGTTATGTAAGAGGATAATTTCAATGACTTGGTGATTGACTATAAGCTGAATAAAGGACTGGAGGCCAATATGATTGGTTCAATGAGTGGCTTTAGATACTCATGGGATCAAAGCTCACTGGTGCTTCTTCCTGTATTGGCATTATGTGTAGGCACAAAGACACAGAAGTCCTGCAGATAAGAAAGGAATGTAAAGAGGTTCATGTGGCTTACCATTTCTGTGTCTAAGTTAATTATTAAAAAATATATTTAAAAGTTGGGGAAGTCATTGTATAGTTTTGAGTGTACATTATGTTTGACGTGTGCAGTGTTTCACTGCATATTTTGTTTTCTATGCTTTGCACTTTTAGAATTTTAATTTTCACAATTTATACAACTGAGTATATTTCTTAACATATAAGTAAGATGTTTTATTTTTCTTGACAGGCCCTATTCCATGGAAAGTTTATTGATACTGGTTTCTCTTTACCATTCTACAAGCGTATGCTAAGTAAAAAACTTACTATTAAGGATTTGGAATCTATTGATACTGAGTTTTATAACTCCCTTATATGGATAAGGTTTGAAAATTTCTTTTTCAAAGAAGTATTTACTTGAACCCACGTATATACTTTGTTTATATGCACACTTATTATTTGTTTTAACCCAGAGACAACAACATTGAAGAGTGTGGCCTAGAAATGTACTTCTCTGTAGACATGGAGATTCTGGGGAAAGTTACTTCCCACGATCTGAAGCTGGGAGGTTCCAATATCCTGGTGACTGAAGAAAACAAAGATGAATATATTGGGTAGGTTGGTAGAGCTGATTGAACTCAGGCTGTAGAACTTACAGAATGTAGTTGGAAGTCTCCTATATATACGCCTTGAATCGTATTAGTTTTTACCTTTTGGGAACTTCTCCTCAGGTTCTTTCTCTGCTAGGGCCCAGATCCGTGTGCTCTGACGCTGATCCACAGCGCCTGCTCCCCAGTTTTCTAATAGGAGGATGAGTTTAATCATTCACGTGCCCATTTGCAGTAGGCATTTCCTTTTTGACCAGATCAGAAGCCGTGAGAACAATGATGCTGGGAAGGGATTTTGCAATCTTCAAAATCTCATAAAGAGAAGTTTAATGTTCTTCCTCACATGTGAATTCTAGCTGAGTGTGTGCACACGTGTGTGTGCGTGCGTGCGTGTGTGTGTGTGTGTGTGTAAAAGTGCATAAGTGCATGTTGGTGCAGTAAAACATGGAGAAAGGAGAACAGGAAAGAGGAAAGGGTAACTGTTAGGTGATGATAATGAAAGACTGTAGATAAGTGACACTTGATTCATGAAGAAGGATATAAACATTTTTGCTTCTCTAGTTCTGATTCTGCCAAGGACTTTTCATTTTTGGATGGTGGATAAATGCATGCAAATTTATTCAATAGTAAAAACATAAAGTCCAGCCTGAAGCTTCACAGCTTCAGGGTGGCTATCTGTATAGAAAGTTCACTGAAATATATAGATTTGGGGTCTGGTGTATTTTTTTTACTATAAAGTTTTTTATAATAAATTTTTAAAATTTATTATTTATTTACTTTACATCCTGGGTGTAGTCTTCTCTCTCCTTACCTCCCATCCCCACTCTCCCTCCCTCTAATAAAATTTTAATTAAAAAAGTATTTTGCAAAGACTGTGTAGCCTCTTCATTTATATATGAAGGGACTAAAGCTATGCTCAGAATAAGCAAAATCATGTATGGAAACTAATCTTTCGCTGTCACTTCATTCCATGCTGCAATCCTGCTCTTTAAAAAAAATTATTGTTTATTTATTTTGGTTTTTCAAGGCAGGGTTTCTCTATGTAGTCTTGGCCGTTCGGGAACTCGCACTGTAGACTAGCCTAGCCTTGAACTCAGTGATCCATTTGCCTTTGCTGGGATTAAAGGCATGTGGTGATACAGTTTCTCTTGGCTCTCTTGGTGATACAGTAGCCTTGGCTCTCTGGGACTTGCTTTGTAGACCAGGCTGACCTTGAAATGCACAGAGATCCACCTGCCTCTGCCTTCTGAGTGCTGGGATTAGAGTACACCACCACGCCCGGTGACATTCCAGTTTTTAACTTGTACATAATAACTGTTTTATTGGTATTTATTCAGTGTGCATGGTATTAGGTTTTATAAAGAAATTTCAAGTACTGATGGCCTTTGACTGCATTCAGTATTCCATTTTCTCCTCTTGGCCTTACTGCCGCCTTACTTATGCTCCTTCCCTTCCCCACCCAATCCCTTTTCTGTTTTCATGTCACACAGGACAGATAGAAAATTGGCTCAGCAGGTAAGAAAGAGCATTTGCTGTTCCTGTAGAAGACCCGGTTTGGTTCACATTCACAACCATTTGTAACTTCAGGTCTAGGAGATCCTATTCTCTCTGTCATCTCTAGGCGCCAGGCAGTCACATGGTACACAGGCACACATGCAGGCAAAATACTCATACACATATAATAAAAAATACAGCTTTGAACACCAGGCATGGTGGTGCACACCTATAATCCCAGCATTCAGGGAAGCAGAGGCAAGGCCAGCCTGGTCTACAACATGAGTTCAAGGACAGCCAAGGATACTCAGAGAAACCCTGTCTCGAAAAACAAAACAATACATCTTTGAATAGAAAAAAATGGATTCACATATCTTTATAAAATCTTGGATTCACAAGTAAAAGGAAGCATGAAATATATGCTTTTCTGTCTGATTTACTTCATTTAACATAATCATCTCTAATTGTATCCATTTTCATTAAGTGGAGACTATAATATAATTACAACATTTCCCTTTTCTCTTTCTTCAATCCCTCTCCCATGTACCCTGTTATCTTTCAAATTCATGTCCTCCTTTTTCATTAGTTGTCTTATGTGTATATGTATATACATGTATATTCCTAAATACTATCTCTTTCAATTGTATATATATTTTTTCAGAGCTGTTTGCTATCGGATAAACAATTAGTGTGTTCTTCTCTGAGAGTTGTACTATTTTTGTTTTTACTAATTATCATAGCAACAAGCCAGAATATACTTGTCAGCAGCATATAAGGATTCTCTTTTCTCTCTTCTTTGCTAGAATTTGTTGTTTTCTTTGTGATAGCCATTCTAGGGTGAGATGGAATCTCTGTGTAGTTTTAATTTGCTGTCATGACTAGTGATGTTGGACATTTGTATGTGTTTTTTAGCCATTTGTACCTCATCTTTCAAGAACCATTCATTAGACAAAAGTCAAGTAGCTGTGTAACTCTAGTGCCTTTATTTTTAGCAAATTGTTCTATATGTCTGTTTTTGAGCTAGACCATTTGTTTTTCTGCCTGTGGTTCAGTATAAATTGAAATTGCCATGATGATATACCTTCAGCATTGTTCTAGATAGCTAGGCTATCTGGGGTATTTTGTGTTTCCCTACAAATTTTAGGGGCTTTTTGCTAATTTTTTTTTTTTGCAGTGTTATTGGAATTTTGACAAGACTCCATTCCATTGAGTCTGTATCTTGCTATTGATAGTATAGCTATGTTTTTTGTTATTGTTTTGCCTTTTGCTTTGAGGTTTATTTATTTGCAACAGAGTTCATTTCAGAGACAGCCTCTACCCCACTTACTAGGGGACCCACATGAAGACTAAGCTGCCCGTTGGCTACATATGTGTAGGAAATCTAGGTCATGAAGGATTGAAGGACCCAGAGGGGAAATACTCCACAAGACCTAAAGAGTCAACTAACCTGGGTCCAGGGAGGGCTTATGGAGACTGAAGCACCGACAACTAAGGAGGGTAGCTGTTTTCTTAAGACAGGGTTTCTCTGTGTAGCCTTGTCTGTCCTGGACTCACTTTGTAGATGAGGCCAACCTAGAACTCACAGTGATCCACCTGCCTCTGCCTCCCTGAGTACTGGGATTAAAAGTGGGCATCACCACCTGGCTAGTGTAGCTATTTTCATGCTATTAATTCTGCTGCTCCACTGAGTATGGGAGGGTTCCATCTTCTGTCTTCTGCAGATTCCTTCTTTAGTGCTTTAATACTTTTCACTTCCTTTACTCTCTTGATTAGAGTAATTCCTAAGCTTTATTTTTAGTTTAATGACAGAATGGCATTTTTCTTGAGGAGCACAAGAACAGACCAAAGCTTTCCTTGACTTATGATTGTGATTGTTTTTCTTACTTCTTTTTTGGTATGTTCATTACTGATGTATAGAAAATCTTTTAACTTATTTTTATAAAATTATTAATAGTTGATAAATATGTGTGTACTGATTTGTGCCTGTTACTTTCCTAAACACAGTTATTAGTCCTAAGAAGTTCTTGTTGTGGAATCTTTAGCATTTGCCATATACAGAATCATATTCTTTGCAAACAGAAATAACATGACTTGCTCCTACTTTGACCTTTTGGTTTTTCTTGCCATATTACTCTGTTGAAGACTTCAAGTGGTATAGTATGTAAGCACCTTGTCTCAGTTCTGCTCAGAAATGCATTGAAGTTTTCCCCCATTTACTGCAATGCTTATAGATTTTTTTCAAATAGAGCCTCATTATGTTGTTATATGAAACTAGGTTCTTCAGTGCTCATGTCTTTAAGGGTTGTACTTTGTCAAAGTCCTTTTCTCCATCTTCTTAGATATCTCATATGATTTCTATCCTATAATCTCAGAGTCTCCTGAGTTTGTCTTTCATATGTGTGTGTTTATGTACGTCAGACTGTGTCTCCTTGTGAAGTTTTGACATCAAGTGATAACTGGCTTTGTAGCATGAGTGTGATGGACTTTCTTGTACTTTTGGACTACTGTGAAAAGCACTGATGTAGGTCTGCAGGTGTGAGTCCATAGAAACCTGAGCCATTTTACTTGGAAGATACTTTATTACTGTTTTGCTCTCACTGCTTTTTATAGATCCGTTTAAGTTGTTGATATCTTCTTTGTGTATTTATTGTAGGTCATATGTGTCAAGAAATGAATTATTCTGGATTTTCTTTAAATAAAATATGAGAAGGGTATATAGGAGGCTTTGGGGGGGAGGAAAGGGAAGGGACAAAGATAATTAAATTGTGATCTCAAAAAAATAAAAGTAACTAAAAAGATAGAATGAATTTATTAATGGAAAATAATGTTAACTTTAAAATCACATTTATGCATACATTCATGCTTGTTGTGTGCATATATTTAGGTTATATATTTGAAAAAGAGATGGAATTTAAAGCTTTCTTAGTGTTTTTGTCCCTTAACTTTGTATATAAATTACCTATTTTCAAATACTGTTTTTATTTTCAGTTTAATGACAGAATGGCGTTTTTCTCGAGGAGTACAAGAACAGACCAAAGCTTTCCTTGATGGGTTTAATGAAGTTGTTCCTCTTCAGTGGCTACAGTACTTCGATGAAAAAGAACTGGAGGTTAGGCTCTTTTAGTATATAATCATAGGGAGTGCTGATGAGGGGATGGGTCAACTTTGTGTTTCCCCTCCCTTCCCACTCTCACCTCATCTCTAGTCTCCGTGGTTAGTGTATTTGTTCTTGTTTTTAATTTATTAATTTATTCAGATTACATCCTGATTGTTATCCCCTCACTTGTATCTTCCCGTTCCCACCCTCCCTTTCTCTTCCACCCTATTCCCCTGCCCTAGACAGAAGGGAACCTCCTCCCCCACCATATGACCACAGCCTATCAGGTCTCATCCAGATAGCCTGCTTCCCCTTCCTCTGTGTGTCTGCCCAGCCTCCCCTGCAAGGAAAAGTGATCAAATTGGGGGTGGCAGGAGCACCAGCGTTCATGTCAGAGGCGGTCCCCACTCTTCCCAGAACCATGGAGAATGAGTTGTCCATTGGCTATTTATGAACCTGGTATTACTGCATGCATTGTCTTTAGTTGGTACAGGCCCTCCTGGGTCCAGCTTTGATGGTCTCCTTGTGGGGTTCCTGAACCCTCTGGGTCCTTCTATCCTCTCATTCTTCCATGCCACTCTTAGCACTCTGCCCAGAGCCCAGCAGCAAGTTCCAGCATCTGTCCCAAGACTCTCTGCTTAGCTGTACTGGATAGGCAGCACAGTCTCCTTGTGGGTCCTATAATATAGGGAGTAGGGACTACTTCTGACATGGACTCTAGCATCCCCATATTGTCCACTTCCCCCTTGCCAGGCCACAGAGGAAGAGGATATAGGTAGTCCACAGAAGACTCTATAGGCTGAGATCAGATGTTAGGGGAGGAGGGCTCCCTTTTCTGAGAACTAGGGGAGGGAGGAAGAGGGTCTGAGGGAGGGAAGGTGGGGTGAGGAGACAACAAAGAAGGGGGGCTACAATCAAGATGTAAAGTGAAAACTTAAAAAAAATCAGTATACACATGACAGACAGGCTGAGAAAGAAATTAGGGAAACTATACCCTTGACAATAGCCACAGATAATATAAACTATCTTTGTATAACTCTAACCAAGCAAGTGTATGAAAAAAAATGTCAAGTCTCTGATGAAAGGAATTAAAGAAGATATCAGAAGATGGAAAGATCTCCCATGCTTGTGGATTGGGAAGATCAACATAGTAAAAATGTCCATCTTACCAAAAGCAATCTACAGACTCAATGCAATCCCTATCAAAATACCCACACAATTCTTTTCAGACCTTGAAAGATCAATTCTCAACTTCATATGGAAAAAGACAAAATCAGAATAGCTAAAACAATCCTGTACAATAAAAGATCTTCTGGAGGAATCTCCCTCCATCCATGATCTCAGTCTGTACTATAGAGCAACAGTAAGAGTCATGGCCAGTGTTTTGGTTTAAGACAAGGTCATCTTCTGTGCAGACTGGCCTTGAAATCATGATCCTCCTGCTTCAGCCTCCCTAGTCTTGATGGGCCAGTAGTATTCCACCATGTATGGCTTGTTTTATTGTTTTACACAACAATGTCTGCACACTTTAGTACAATATTTATTCTTCTCATTTGTCTAAGTGTATGTGGCATTGGGTGTGTTTTATGTTCTGTGATGTTTTAAGGACAGTGGTGTTACAAGGACCATATCATCAATCGTTATCGCCTGTTAGAAGTCATAAAGAGGGATTTGACCACGACTAATAATTTAGGGATGTTTCAGAAATCTTAATTTAGCAATGACTTACTAAAAAGATAAGATTTTTAAATGAATTACTAGTGATCCTGACTACATGTAAGTAAGGTTGTTGGGCATACATCGGAAGTGAGTTTGGCTGGTAGTGGTGGTGCACACCTTTAATCCCAGCACTTGTGAGGCAGAGGCAGGAGAATCTCTGTGAGTTTGAGGCCAGCCTGGTCTACAGAGCGAGTTCCAGGACAGCCAAGGCTGCTGCACAGAGAAACCATGTTGTGTGGGGGGGGAGTGGGTTTATTTACATAGAATAAAATACATACAAAATTTACCATCTTAATGATTTTTAAGTGTGCAGTTCAGTAATATTACGTATGACTGCATTATGATACATTGGGTCCTGGGTATTCATCCATCTTATAAAACTGAAATTCATTAAACTTAAAGCCTTATGTCCCTCTTGCTTTGTTTTTATTAAATGAGATCATGTATGTGTTTTTATGACTCTATTTCACTTACCACAATGTCCTCAATGTAGCATGTTTCAAAAATTTCTCGTTGAATACTTTTGTCATAAATATGTCAGAAAAGGGTGAAAAAAATATCACTAAATACAAGTCACCTATACTAAAACCCCAAAATACTGCTCAGAAAAATTAGAGACTTGGGCTGAAGAGATTGCTCAGAGGTTAAAAGCACTGGGTGCCCATCCCAAGGTCCTGAGTTCAATTCCCAGCAACCACATAGTGGATCACAGCCATCTATAATAGATCTGGTACCCTTTTCTGGTGTGCACAGAAAGCAGAACACTCTATACATAATAATAAATACATATTTTTTTAAAAATTAGAGACTTAATGAGACATGAAGTGTGTTACATATTGGAAGGCTTGACATTGATAATATATCAGTTCTCTCCAAGTTGATCTATAAACACAGTAGTCAACATCCCAATAGAGTTTCATAAAAGCAGTGATGAGCTCTTAGATGGCCAAAATAAGTTTTAAACAGACATACTTGAGAGATGTATATATTTTGATTTATGGCATAAACAAATCTAGAAACAGAGCCCAACATGTATTGTCAAATTATTTTCAGTCAAAAGGGGAAAGCCATTTCAACAAATAGGATATCCACATGAAAGAAAATTAACTTTGGCTCCTACCTCATCCCACAAACAAAGATTACTTTTAAATGAATATTAAGTATAAACATGAATGCCTAAAATTAAGCAAAAAATAGTAGCCTAAATGAAATCCCACTTTGGATAGTGTTGGTAATTTCTCAGGTTATAAAGTTAAATGTATATCTTCCCCATGCCCTAGCAAGTCTTCCATTTGGTGTTTACACAGTAAAATAAAATACATGTTTATACAAGCACCGCACATGTTCATATATAGGTAGAAGTTGCTTACAGAGAATTTTTGATACTGTAAGGAAAACAGCCTTAACTTCATTCGAAAGCAAAAATTGTATTCTTTAAAAGACACCATTAAAGGAGAAAAAAAAAAAAAAAAAAAGAAAAAAGGAAGGAAGGAGAAAGAAAGAGAAAGAAAGGGAGGCTAGGCTTGATGGCAGATACCTGCAGTCCCAGCATTGGTAAGACAGGCTCAAGATTGCCAGCCTTTGGGCCTTTAGGCTAGCCTGGAATACATGGTGGATTCTAGGCCCTCCAAGAGTACGTAGTAAGACACCGCCTCAGGAAGGGGGGTGAAGGAAAATACCAACATAATGGCAGAAGCTATTGTGACAAACTAATCTACACAGAATATATTTTTACAACTCCTATAAATAATAAATAGACAAAGAAACATCAACAACAAAAACCCATAGCCTCCCTAATCGTTGTTGTGACTGATGCTGTGCTCCTTCCCTAGGTTATGCTGTGTGGCATGCAAGAGGTTGACTTGGCAGACTGGCAGAGAAACACTGTTTATCGACATTATACAAGAAACAGCAAGCAAATTATTTGGTTTTGGCAGGTATTTGTTTTGTTTTGTTTTCTTTATTGTTATTGTTTGAGACAAATCATTTCATTTGCTTTCTCATAAAAAGTGGTTTTAAAGTAGTTTATTACTTTTGAGACACTGGACCTGTTTTGGCCTTCCAGTTCTCTCATTATTTTCTAGATGGAGAATATGAATATACTTAGTGATATTACAAGTATGCTATGCATTCTGCATGCTTCTAGAAGTGAAGGACCATGGGGATTTATTTGGCTGGTTTTGGATTTGTTGGGGCTGCACATTGAGATAGTGCCTACCTCAATAGCCCAGGCTGGTCTCGAATTTGCTTTCATCTTGCATCAGCCATTCAGTGCTGGGATTCCAGGCATCTAACCAGGTGTACATTTTTAGTGATAAGGTCAGGGTGGTTATTTAAATGCTTCTGGAGGTGATCATATGCTAAAGAATTGGAATAATTTGGCAGTATTATAAAAGATTGACTTTTTGTTCTTATAGTGTTTTGGCTTAAATTGATCTGGTAGGTCTCAGAACATCCGAGTCCACCATCCTAATATTTACGAGACATTTTGTTTTGCTTTGTTTTATACACTGAAGATTTTAAATCTCTAATCCTGGAATATTCTTACCAAAAGTATATTACTAACTACAACTCATTTGAGCAACTTAATGCTTGGACTTCTGTTCATTTTCACATTCACATGAAAAGCTAGGTTTTATATTATCATGAGGAGATTTCCAAAAAGGTACATCTTTTCATGAGGATGATTCCCATTAGTTTATTGCATAATATTTTAATGTGTTGCCCCTTCTGGAAACCTGTCTTAAAATATCTGTCAACATGTACAAGATACCATACACCAAAGTGCCTAATGCAACTGAGTTCTGTATGCCAACAGACCTCAAAGGTGTATGAGGGAAGGACTGAATAAACTACAGTATGCTATCCTATGTGCTATAGGATATGAACTTACCTTGAGAAGGCAGTTTTTAAAAAACTAGCATCTAATACTCCTATTTACTCAGGAGTAAGTCTGCTTTCAAACTAAAACACCTGAGCTGCAAATCAAGCAGTGTGTGCATGGATGTTCCCCATTGTGCTCCTTTATAGTCCATCCATTTGAGCATGTGCGTGTAAAGAACTTGGAAACTTAAGGTCATAGAAACCTAAATGAGTATTGGTATTTCTGAACTGTTTGACTTTGGTAAATGGTGAGGTTTGTGTCACAGCTTGTAATAAAATGTGTTTCCCATATCTTGATGGAGTTATGGCATTCAATTCCACTGGAAGAAACCAGAGACTTGGCCTCAATTCCAGTTCAGGTTAGATTATTCTTACTACTTCAAAAGGAGGGCAGGAAGCATAAGGGCCAAGCAGAAGGGGAATTAAGGTGAGGTTTTAAGGTGTGCAGCAGAAAGGTGTGTATGACAGCTGTCTGTGGCATTCACAGCAAGGCAGGAAGTGATTTACTTCTTCACTTAAGAGTAATACAAACATTATTTGATTCCTTTTCTATGGGCAACAAGCAAAGCAAAGGCAGCTGTTAATATCTCACAGCCCATTGTCCTACTATTATCACACCTGCAGGCCACTAGATCCCCAGGTATTCTAGAACAAAAGGTTAAATGACCCTTAAGGGATGGATAGCTGGCTCTGTATCATTGCTGAGGACCTGTGTAAATTATTACTCAGGTCTGAGCACTCTAATGACTGGGCCAACACAGTACCATCAGGTTAGAGCTGGCTGTAACATTCCCACAACAGACTGTATGCATCGGTCTGGTTTAGCAAAGTGTTTTGTCTTACGTTTAATTAAGGTGTTACATTAGCTACTTTCTCATTGCTATGACGAAATTCTTGACAAGAAATAACCTAAAGGCAGAACACTTTATTTTGACCACCAGTTTTAAGAGTCACAGCATGATGTAAGAGCAGCTGTAGCTTTGACCTTGGCAGCTTGCTCATAGCTGTGTGGACCAGGAAGCAGAGTTGCCTGCTTCCCTTTACTTCAGCCTGGGACTCCTTGGTGCCTTAGTTAGTGTTCTCTGGAAACACCTAACTGACACCCCTGAGCTTTGCCTCACTAAGGCCTTAGGCATTAATTAATCCAGTTTAGCCCATAATGGAATTAGCTACCACATGTGCAGTCCCTATTTCAAAAAAGCCTTTTGTTTTCAAACTGCCCTCTCAAGTTGCTGGTTTTCTGTTATATTCAAACCAATTCATTCATTATTTTACTGAATTTCCCTCTGGCATTCCTCTTTCAAAAGACCTTGTCATCAAACATGTTTTGAAGAGACATCTTTAGGTACTAGTAAAGGGCATAGAAAATTTGAAAAAATGTTTAATAGTAAAAAACAGCACAAAGAAAAGCAATGAGGAAATGTTCATTTATTTTTTGTAGCTTAAAAAGGGGTAGTAGACACAGCTTAACAGTGGTTTAGAGTTCAGTGAGACCAGAGTGCAAATGTTCTACTTTTTAGCAGTTTGAAAAGACAAATTAGTTAAACGCTGTGGGCCTCCCTTTCTTACATGTATGGTGAGAGTACTAATGACTGCAGCTGCCTCTGATTGTTGTGAAATCTAAGTAAATGAGAAACGCGTGGCACAGTATTCAACTGCAGCCCTTACTGTAGTCAACTGCCTTAAGGTCGCTAAGCATCTCATTTATTTCCTGTTTGTAATAGGAGTAATAGTGGCTGGTTGTAGTGGTGTTGTGAGGGTTAACTGAAGTGAGATCTGCAAGTATACCTAAGTGGAACTACACTTTTTTTGTGCTTTATTGCTTGAACCAGTTTCAGTGTTAGCTTTTCAAAACATTTTCACCTGTTTATTGTTTATTATTGATGAGATGTTTGTCATTATTTTATATTAAAGTACATTTGATTTTGTCATACAGTTTGTGAAAGAGACTGATAATGAAGTAAGAATGCGACTCTTGCAGTTTGTCACTGGAACCTGTCGCTTACCTTTAGGAGGATTTGCCGAGCTCATGGGTAAATGCAGATCCACTGCAGTTTCTATGAAGTTAATTTTGTGATAATAGTCGTTAAACATGCAGTAGTGTTAAATGTAATGACTAGGGGTTTTTTTTTGGGGGGGGGGTTATAGGTAAGGTTTCTATCATAAAAAAGAAACAGCCATTGGTGCTGAAAATGTGTCTTGGCCACTGTTCTATTGCTGTGCAGAGACACTATGACCATGGCAACTCTTGTAAAGGAAAGCATTTAGTTGGGGCTGCTGTACAGCTTCAGAGGTTTAGTCCATTGTCACGGCAGAGAGCATGGCCAGAATCCAGGCAGGCATGGTGCTGGAGGAGGAGCTGAGTTATACATCTGGCCCCACAGGCAGGAGGAGGAGAAAGACTCTGAGCCTAGCAATGGCTTTTGAAACCTCAAAGCCTATCTCCAGTAGCACACATCCTCTAACAAGGTCACACCTCCTAATTCTTTCAAATAGTGCCATTCCCTGGTGACCAACCATTCAAATCTAGGATCCTATGGGGCCAATCTCATTCAAACCACCACAATTTGTGAGATAAAATGGAAGTGTCATCAAAGAAGAGATCACTCAGAGCTAGGGAAGGAAGACTGGGTAAAAAGAGTTACCTTTCTCTCTGTGGATATAATTCTTACCTCAGTAACTCTGCAGCGCCAAAAAGCTTCCCAGTGCAGAAGTAGATTATCGTATGAAATTGTCAGTTTACTCTGCATCATTCATATAACAACGTGACATGCTTCTGTTAGTTTTAAAGGACAAACCAGATAAACATTAACTTATCTTATGTTTTTGATTTAGGAAGTAATGGGCCTCAAAAGTTTTGTATTGAAAAAGTTGGCAAAGACACTTGGTTACCAAGAAGCCATACATGGTAAGTTCAAGAGTCCTAGACAGGAAGGTGAGGGCCAGAGAGGGTTTGGTTGTTGTTGTCTTATTTTGTTTTGTCTTTTTGGTAGCAGGTAAGAGCCATTATAGTGACATATTTATTAGACAGAATTTCAACTCTGTGAGCAGAATCATAGTGTTCTGTAACTAAATGCTCTGGAGTGAGTTGGTATAGCTTTAGTAGTGTGTCCATTGGTTCAGTGAATATTTAGAGTACCCATTATATAGCAAGTAGGACGGAATCACTCTGCATTTTTATGAAGTACTTGTAGGGCAGAAAAGATAAACAAATACCTAAAAGGAAAAGAGTGCTGTAACAATTGGAGTGAATCTTCTATGGACTCAGATGATGAGACAGATTTCTTGGAAAGGTCAATGTTTAACTTAAGTTTAATAAATAGCCTGCTATAGGAAAAAGTAGAATATTCTTGGAATAGATGCTGAAGAAAGCAACACCCCTGAACCAAGAACTGGAATTTGACTCAAGTGACTGGAACAAAGTGAGTCAGAAAACATGCACATAATTGACTTAGTGAGGCAGAAAATGTGAACATAATTGGAAAACATGATTTAGCCCATTCTGATCTTGTAATTTGGACTTCCTTATAAGGGAAATTAAAGGTTTAAAGAAATAAAAATAACAAGTAGTGGGATTTGAGAGAAATCATCTAGTAAGATTAACAAAGAAGTGGATGAAAGAGAATGCATTATTCCCACCAGTTGATAGCTTCCAGATGAGTGGTTCCTTTAGGAACTCAAAGCTATTTCCATCCTAAGCCATGATTTGGCTTTTCATTGCCTTGGTGTTTCTATATGTGTAGAAACAATAGTGGCTAAATAAGTGAATAAAATAAAACAAATAAAAACAGGAATGCCAAGCTATTCCCTGATACTATAAAGTGGGCATTTATGAAGCACTAAATATTATGTTTCTTGATGTTTGAATGTATGTGTTTTCTCACACTAATATTCAAGTTATTGACATATATTCCTTATATATAGTGTGAATTTGGTACAGACATCTTCATGCAAATACATCATATACTTTGACCAAGTTAAATCTCTTCCTCTCCCCCCGCCACACTCCCCATTATTTCCATTCATTCCCTGAGTCTTGCTTCTACTTTGATGTCCCATACATGTGTACATGTGATATTTGTCATACTTTGCTAAATATATTATGTTATTTGAATATTTTCTTTCAGATGACATAACTTCATTCTTTGAAGCAAAATATAATTGTTACTGTACATATGCACCTCATTTTTCTTGTAGGCTCATAGCATAGTTTACCTTTCTGAATACTGTTGAAGCATAGGCTATAGGGATCACTGTGCTCTATTGATTTAGAGACCTTCTTCACATATATACCTAGAAAGGCATGACTGGGTCATCTTGTGGACGTTATATTTTTAGTTTTTCTGGGAACTCTGCTAACTGGTTTCCATAGCGATGGACTGTTTACATTTCCACCAGCAGTACATTAGGGCCATCTTCCTCACATCTTTACCAGCATGTGTTCTTGTCTTCAGGATAGCCATTCTGACTGGGATGACATAGAATCTCAGTGTAGTTTTGATTTGTATTTCCCTCATAGCTAAGTACAAGTAACTTTTTTTTCTGTATATTTATTGGCCATTTCTTTATCTTGGGAACTGCCCATTTCACTAGTCTGTTTGATTTGGTTGCTTGGCTTTTAGTATTTAATCATTCATATCCTCTTGTCATTAGTC
This sequence comes from Acomys percivali, assembly GCA_907169655.1. Classification (NCBI taxonomy): domain Eukaryota; kingdom Metazoa; phylum Chordata; class Mammalia; order Rodentia; family Muridae; genus Acomys; species Acomys percivali. Next base: position 98,389,718 of record OU015743.1, on the reverse strand, counting down.
AAATGTATAGCTGGCAAATCTTTGCCCTGCTCTCTAGACTGTCTGCTCACTCATTTGTTTCTTTTGCTATGCAGGTTCTGTAAATTCATGGGAACCTATTTTTCAATACTTGGTTTTACTTCCTGAATTATATGACTACATTTCTGAGCGTCCTCTCTATGGAAGTATTTTTCCTTTGCTTTTTCCTAGCAGTTTCAAGTATTCCATTTGACAAACTTTAAATTAATAGGAGGTAAAGAATAAAAAAAAAAATATTTTTCTATACATGGACATCCATTTTCCAGCACTATTTGTTGAAGAACATATAATTTCTTTTCTAGCATGGATTTTTTTTTAAATCTTTGTCAAAAGTCAGTTGGTTTTAGCTGTTTGGATTTATTTCTGGGTTATTTATTTTAGTGTGTTGATCTGTTTTGTTTTTTGGCTTTCTAGTATAACTTGGAATTGGGTAAAGTAGTATCTCCAGCATTGTTCTCTTTGTTCAAGATTCCTTTGCCATTTGGGATCTTTTGAAACAGACTATAAGAACCACCATAGAATGTCAGTGTCCTTCAAGTACATACCTAAGGGATGGTATAACTATGCTTTCACATAAATTTTAAGACTACATTTTCTCTATGTAGAATGCCATTGGAATCTTAATGGAGAATGCATTGAATATGAATATTTCTTTCAGTAATATGGTCATTTTTATAATATTAATTCTACTAATCCATGAATATAAGTGGTCTTTCTCTCTCTTGGTGTCTACTTCTCTCTTGAGTATTTTAATAATTTTGTTGTAGAAGTGTTTCACTTTTATCCCAGCATTATTCATTGGTGGGTTTTTGTTTTAAAACTATTGTGGATGGAAGTGTTTGCTTAAGATCATTCTTGGCAAGGTCATTCTTGGTGTAGAAGAAAGCTACCAATTTTTATGTTGATTTTTGTGTCCTGCTACTTTCAGTGTTTATTAGTTGTAAAATCTGGTGTTTATGGTCTCTGACATAAAGGATCATACTGTGCAAGTATAAAGGTATCCCATTTCTTTCTTTCCTATTTGTTTCCATCTGTTATTGTTTTAGTTAATACTAAAAGAACTATATGAAATAAGAGTAGGGAAAGTAGACATTCATTTGTCTTCCTGGCTTAGTGGAAATGGTTTGATTTGCTTGTTTGCTGCTCACTTACCACAGTGTTGATTATAGATTTGTCATGTATGCCCTTTTACTATGTTGAAGTACATTGCTACAATTCTTAGGCTCCTCAGGGCTTTTATCTGGAAGTGATGTTCTACTATCAAAAGTCTTTCTTATTGGCCTGTTCTATATCCATTGATATGATCAGGTGACTTCTGATTTTGAGTGTATTACTATGAGGTAATAAATGACTGACTTGCATATTTTGCATCATTCTTGAATTCCTGAAATGAAACTCAGTCATAATGTTTTTCTGCAATTTTCCAATTTGCAATTTGCCTGTATGGGTGTCTGTACTTCATGTCTGTGCCACTGGAGGCCAGAAAGCATTGGATCCCCAGGAACTGGAGTTACGGATGGGTATGAGGCACTATGTGAGTGCTTGGACATAAACCTGGGTCCTCTGGAAGAGCAAAGAGTGCTTGTTAGTGTTGAGCCATCTCTCCAGCCTCATTACTCAAATTTTTGGTGTTTTATTCAATTTGATTCACCAGTACTTTCTTGAAAACTGTTATATCAGTGTTCATCAGGGATAACATCCTATAATTTTCTCTCTTTTTGCTTTATCCACTTTAGGTACTACTAGCCTTATAACATGAATTTGTTCAACTCCTTTGTGTTATGGAGTGTTTTGAGGAGTGCTAGTATTAGTTTTGTTTAAAGGCTGGTGGCATTTATTAGTGAGTCCATTTAAACTTTTTTAAAATGTGGGCAACAATGGTTACTGTTTTATTCTACTTAAGTTGTTTAGAGCCTCTAGGTGTAATTTTTATGGTGGTAAAAGTATTAGCTTAACAGGTTTGCGTTTTCACTGAAATAAACTTGAAAGACATGTTCAGAAAATGTATTAACTTAAAAATGTTCTTCATTGGGGTGACAATATTAAAAGATAAGATCCTGAGGTCAGTAACTGAAGAAAATAGAGCAACAGATCACTCAAGAATGATCGAGGGCAAAGAAATAGAAGGCCACGGCACTATTCCTCATCCATATGAATACAATGAAATAAGTCCTCTAAACCAAAGCCTTAAGTGAATGAAGCACAACCAAAAAAATATATATTAAGAAATTCAGAAATGTTACATAGCTGACCAAGGTGTGCCTCAGAAACAGAACACTTTTACTATTGGCTTTAGAGGAAAGGACATGTTGTTGGATTTCAGTTATGGAAAGAGATGAAGAGTTAAGACTACAAGAGACTGAAAGCCATGAAACAAGCTCAGACCAAACCCAAAACTGAGATGGAGTTGGGATTTAATTCAAACAAGGAAAAATAGAAATCAGTATTCTAATAAACAAATGGATAAAAATAAGTGATCACAATGACTTTGATTTGTAACAATTTGTAATAACTAAGGTAAACAGTGATCTCATCTGTGATGCATTAGCCTTAATGATTTTCAGTAAGATGGGCTATGGTGGCCTACTACTGTCATCTTTATAATAATGTAGCAGCTTTAAACTTCACTAGATTTAGAACAAAAAATTTTTTCAGGTTACATGGAAAATACATGGGCAAGTCTCTTCCCTTTTTAAAGATAGATTAGCAAATTTGATTTTGTCTATTTTGAGTACATCAGACTCAAATCCAGACCTAAAGAACAGTACTTTGATATTTATAGAAGCACCAATAAAAAAAAATGAGTGTGTTTTATTAACACCTCCGCCCTTTATGAAGCAGCACAAACATAATGGCCAATTTCTTGAAACAGATCTCTTTGAAGTATTTTCAAATAATCCTTTGTCTTGGTTTTCAGCGTAACATTCACTAAATTAAATATTTACTAATAATCCAAAAATGACTGCACTTATTTTAATCTAGTGGGGGAAAACTGTCAGTCTTGTTAGGCTAAAATAGAAGGAAAGAGCTGTGTGAGATGCTGTAGGTAAACTTTTTAGAAGAGGCTCTAGCATTTAGGCTGGTTGTTGGTAAACAGATGAGACATTCATATGGAGGGTTCTAGGCCAAAGAGAGACAAAGCATATGACAATAAAGAAGAGTGTACACTGTGTTAAAAAGTATAAGCCGACACTAGCCTTCCATCTGCCATGCTTTATCTTCTGTGGCTTTAGCAGCAAAGGGTTCTAAGCGTGCTGTAAGCTAGTGTATCTTTTTAGCAAAATGCCTCAGGCAGTGTTGTAAAGCAGCATAGGGTTGAGACAGAGAAGTCTCATTACACAAGCGTGTAATGAAAAGAGAAATGATCAGGAGTCAAAAAATTGGGTTAGTAGAATGACAGAATTTGGCAAAGGGTTGTTTAAAAAGACTGTTGACTTTGCTACATGACTATACTGAAAAGAGAAGTTTTTGTTCCTAACTTCAATTACCGCGAAGTCTTTCTTTCTTGGAACGGAGCATAGTTTAAAATGAAAGGCAATCAATATATGGTCTCAATTGCTACCAACAATATATTTAAATTTAATATGAAGAAACTATTTTGTTAATGATGGCTTGCATAACTGTTGAAATTGGCTACCTTTTCTTACTTTATGAGCTTTCCTAACTTGCACGGGCCAGGGAAAGGACAGATACAAAGTGTACAATAAGTAAATGAAGGTACAGAAAGGTTCTGAATCTTTCCTCATAGTTTCACTAAACCACTGAGTCCACAGGTACTTGGGTCTAGTGAAGCTAGTCAGTACTGTATTTTAGAAATTGAATATTATTCTTTTTAAGTTTTAGTATTTTTATTTTCATAATTCAGCCTCAGACAAGAATTGATGTTAGAAGGACTTGAAAATGGTCAGTTTGTGGATTAAAATATAATATGGTGAGATTATTTAAAGAGACAAAAGTATGTATCTATTCACTGACTGTCTCTATCAGAACATAAAATCTGTGAGAAAAGGGACTTAGGATTTCCATCACTGTATTATTGTATTACCAGCTACTGGAACATCTTCCATACAAAACTTCCCAGAAAACAAATAAATAATGAATAGATGGATGAAGTTAATTCTTATGGAGACTTATCACCCATGACACAGAAATAGCAAAAGGAAACTGATTTTTAAATCCAGTCATTATACATATTGATATTTGCAATTCTGTTATCCTTTGGCAAATATGTAGATATTTTATCTTAAATTTGAATAGATTCCTCTGAAATTTAGGTGTGTTACTATGCTAATTACTATGTTAAATTATTAGGATACCTTTGGCAAAGTTTTTAAATATATAATATTCAGGTTTCAATGTGCTGTTAAAGAATACTGTATTAGAAATCTCTTCAGTTTATTTTATTGAAAACGTCTGATTTTGTTTTTGTTTTTGTTCAGTTTTAATCGCTTGGATCTACCACCATATAAGAGTTATGAACAACTAAAGGAAAAACTTCTTTTTGCAATAGAAGAGACAGAGGGATTTGGACAAGAATGAATATGGCTTCTTGTCTTGGAGGAGCTCTTGCATTTAAATACCCCAGCCAAGAAAAATTGCACAGAGAGTGTAAATAAGCTGTTCATTCTGTACAGTTAATTTTCTGAACCTCTCAAAGTATAAATGTTTTCCGTTCTTCCACAGAATTATGCAAAACATTTCATCATTTTCTACTTTATTTATTGTTCCCTTGAAATGACTGACCAGGAAAAAGATCATCCTTAAATTTTGAAGCAAGAGAATTTATTAAGAAATCTATATCTATATAAGCATATATGACCGTGGCTCTAGTTTTATAGAGCACCAGGTGTATTAAACATGGCAACTATTCATTCACAGAGTTCTGAATTTGCTTTGCCTTGTTTCTGTTATCCAGGGGGAAAGTGCAAATGTTCCATGTTCTTCTCCCTAGGAGACATCTGATTGTGTTTAGTTGCATGTCTGTTCAGGAAGGTATTTAGGGCTTAGGCCAACCCTTACTTTAAGTGTATTTTTTAAAAGCTGCTGGCTTTTCTGAAGACAAGTACTTCAACTTACTGAGTTGTTCTAAATGAATAGTTTAAAAAATCCCATCATTGTTATATCGGTAGATGCAGAAGTCCTGTAATAGATAAGTAGTTGCAGGGGCAGCTGGAATTGAGCTGCTGAGCAGCAGAGGTCTAGGTACATGTTACTTTGGGGTGTTGGCTATTTGTGGAAATTAAAAGAATCTGGCATTTCTGTACTTAACATTTTTAAACTTCATGTAATGTTCTTCAAATTTAATTAATAAATTGATAGTTTAATACGTAGGGATGTATAAAAGGTACTGAACTTTGCCGCTTTTGTGCTCAAGGTTTAGTTTTATGAAATCAGTGATGTAATTAAACTAAATCGATTGAAAAGCTGCAGAAGTATTTAAATGTCATACTAAGAACTTTCTATTAGTGTTTGAAAATCCCCCTTTCAAATTCATCAAAGTTGTTTCTAAATCCAGTAGGTAGGTTAAGAAATCCTTTGTGACCCCCTCTTTATATAGATAAGTTTTTCTCCAAATAACATTGATTTTCATTATAAGGGCATTCATGGTGATGAAAAAAATTAAAATCTAATGTGAATGATACTGCTACTTTTAGCAAACTGGGCTTCCTAATATAAAAAAATTAATTTTCATTTTTATTCTTTCAATATACATTGCAAAGTTCATTAACATACCATTTTGTAACTACGAAATTCACTTAGAATTACAACTGCTATCCATTAGTTGAGCTTTGCCAAGATTTTATTTTTCTACATAGATTATGTTCTTCAGTTTTATTCAGAATTCAAAACAAACAAAAAAACTAAATAAAAGCAGTAGTCTGCTTAATTGAACAAACTATAGAAAATCTGGTTATTTTAAAGCTTAAAGAACTTTTAAAATTCTAATATATGATAAGCCATATAGTAGAAGATGGACAGTCTTCAAGTCCTACATAAATTATTCTGTAAAATAATAAACTTGCTATGACAGAAAGTATTGGCTCTTATTCAGTGGAGATATTTGAGATGACCATTTTGAAGATATGGTTCAAGATGGCTTTCAGGAGCTGGTCCTTTTGTTACGTTACCTTGCATCAGTAAGAGAACCCACAGGACCAAACCAGTTTTCTGGGAAGACTAGTTTGCAGACCTCAACAGGCTCTTCTATTCTTTCATACCCAGTAGTTAACTACTCGATAGTGACCATAAAATGTCTTACAGAGATATGATTCACCTCCTGCCTTCGCTTCTTTCTTCCCATCACTTTTCGGAACTGGACCCACTACACTAGGCCCACTGAACAGAGTCAGAGAAAATGGGAGGTGAGGAAGTCTCAGAGGCAGGCTAATAATGATACTTTATTATAGTGACAGTTCCAAAAATCACCAATAAACGAGCCAAGGCTATGGGCTATAGGTTTAAAACAGTTTTACCAATCAGTTCAGTCATCTGTCTTTGGAAAAGAAGCTACTATTTCATTTTTTGTTTTGTATTTTGTATTTTTTTCTGTGCTTCCTAGGCAATTGAAAATGAAAATATTAATATTTTCTCCCATTGATTTCAATTATCCACCTAATTCTTCTGAAAACTAAGTAAGGTGTTGTATATCTACTCCATTGACGGACAACCTCACTCATGTTTGGGGTTGAAAAAGACGCTAACTAGTAAGCTGCTTCTGAACTGAGAAAGCTCCTGACATATAGGAGGGAGCTGCAACTGGGTTTCCCTGAATCTGAAAATTCTCACAATTGCATGCCCTGAGCTGTCACGTTAGGAGATTCCGGTTCTTGGAGAACCATGTAGATATTCTAGCTAACATGTTCATTTTCTAAAAGAAGGCCTAGCCTTGCCCTAGTCATGATTCCTGCCCTGCAGTGTTCTGAGTAAACTGATGGCAAACAAATTAGTTTATGTAGGCTTATTGAATCCTAACATTTAATTAAGCATAACATGATCCAGTAAACACTGAAGTAGCAAAACAAATCAGTTGTTGAAACATAAAATAAATGTTCTCCTGTGACATACCCTACTTTTCATAATCTGTTGAGCAGAGAAATCAAGTGTAAAAAGTCAACTGGGAATTTGATACAAACCTAAAAGTTCTATTTCCTGAATTCTAAACATTCGACTCCAACATTAAACCAAGCAATACAATTAAAATGAGGATGGCATTTCTTTTTTCTTTCTTTTTTGGTTTTTGAGACAGGGTTTCTCTGTCTAGCCTTGGCTGTCCTGGACTTACTTTCTACAGGCTGGCCTCAAAGTCACAGAGACCCACCTGCCACTGCCTCCCTGAGTGCTGGGATTAAAGTTATGCACCATCACGTCTGGCCTTTCTTTTTAATACTAATTCTAGGTCTTTTTCAGAACCATTCTTTTAGTCCTTATGATTAACTTGGTGCTTTGTTTTCATTATGCTCTTTTAAAGAAGATAAAAGTCTAACAAGCCATGTCATAGCATCCGTTGCCTTTTGATAGGCCACACCGGAAATTTTGTTATGAGAAGTGACAACATGAGGGGGAAGGGAGCAACCAACAACCAAAAAGACCCCACCTTTCCCAGGTTGTGCTCAGAAGCCTAGGTTCCCCTGTTCATTGCACTACAAATAAATAAGCCTAAATTCAGGTTTCATACATCCTCAAAGATAGGAGAAAGACTTAAGCAGAGGAAATCACCAATTGCCTGTGTCTATAGTATGGTTAGCATATACAATACTACAAGCTCTGTGTGCATGGGGAAACTAAACTTTTCAAACAAAACGAGGTCTGGGATGCACACAAAAAACAGAGTCTGATGGGAATTTTACAAAAGGACAAGTAATGGCATTAAAGGGTGTACTCTCTGAGTAGTGGTCTCACATTTGGGTATGCATCAAGAACCAAGGTGAATAAGGCTCCTGGAAGTCAAAACAAAGGCTGAGAAAGTACACAGAATCCTGTGTGCTCCTGGCAGTTTATAACACAGGGAAAGTAAGTACACATAAAATCTTAGGTAATTTTTACTAGAATATATTCACTATACAAAATAATGGGTTTCATTGTCACATCTTCACATATGCTCTGACATGTCCAGCCCACCATTACCTCCTTTCTCTTCTCAAGAAATCGGCCTTCTACTTTCATGTCATTTCTTTGTTTTATAAATTTGGATCCACTTGCAGGATCCATCTGAGTTTATATAGCCTTAACAAGATCATCTTCAGGTCCATCTCTTTGGCTGCAAATGAGGTAATTTCACCTTTTTTGGCTAAATAAAACTGAGTTGTGAGTATATACATTTTCTTTGCAGTGATTCCATAACTTGTTTTTAAACATGAATGAAAACTGCCTTTATTTTTAATAGCTACAAATTAGAAAAAAAGTAAATACTTAAAAGATTACATTTTTCTAAGAGTACTGAAATAACAAATGTATAGCAGATCAGTTGTAGGGTGTGTTAGGAATGTGAAAGGGCCGGAAATGGCTGGATTTGACTATAAACAGCACTAGACCTCTGAAATTAAACAATTCTTATCTTGCCTGTGGTAGAAGTTATAAAAATCTATATAATAAAGTCATTAAGAGGTGAAGACATCTAAAAGTCATAAAATCTGAATTAAGGTCTACAGATCATTCCATATTATTTCTCAGTTTGGTGTTATACCATAGTTACATGTTGCCCAAGTGCAAACAGGAAGATGGGTATTCAGAACCTGCTTGTACTATATTATGTATTTCTTGTGAATCTTAAATTTTTTATTAAACGTTTTTACATATACATTTATATTATTACACATATATACAATATATCAGCTATAGCAAGAACAACCCTGACACAAGAATCTTAATTATTTTAAAATAAAGGTCTATAAAACATCAGAAGATAGATTTCCCGCAATCCATAAAAGTCTTTATTGCTGAAAAATACCTCATTTCACAAAAATAACTTTACAGAAATAATTTTGTGTGTGTGAGTGCTAGGAAATAATTCTAGAGCTTTGTGCTGATAACAGAAATTATACTTAAAAAGCCATTCTAAAGAATAAATCCACAGAAGCAACTGGGATATACATATGGTAAAGGCCTTGCTTAAGAAGTCAAGGCCCTGGATCTTAATGTAAAAAAATAAATAAATTCTTTAGCATAATAATATTAACATAAATTAGATAGACTGGATATGAAAAGTAGCTCAAGTTCATAATTAGACAATTAATGAAGATATGAAGTGACTGTTGACGAAAGTCGGGGGGGGTGGGAGTGTAGAAAAAGATGACACAGTAACAACAAAAACCCTCATATGAAGATAGTTATCATGCTTTTAAGCAATCAAACCACGTAAAGCAAAACAAAGTATCAAAAATGGAAATGAACTTAGAAAATGAAACAGTAGTTAATTTCAAAGTCATAAATATGAAAGCCAAAGAAGATTGAATATAATTAACTGGAGCCCCAGACAACGAGATGGAGCATGATTCTCAGGCTGATCTGGATTGAAGGACAGTTGCTAATAGTCATATTGGCCTCTCCAAAGAGTCTGTGTTGTAAGAGGTGGGGAGAAATTTTCTGTATTAAAATCATCTGTGCTGCAAGTCAAATTCTGGTCTAAAACAGGGTTTTTTGGACAGTTAAGGAATTCTAAGAGTATCTTCTTATGAGGTGATGTGACAGGTGTGATAATGTATTTGTGTTTGCTTTGGAAGATATTCTGAAAAGCAGCTGAGATATTTAAGAGTATAATAACATCTGCAATTTCAAAGGTGTAAAAATACAATATAGCAAAATATTAATAATACCTTAAATCGAAGAATGAAACACACGTCCAGTATTTATGTTTGAAAGTTTACATGGTCAAGCAGGAACAGCATGCACCTACACATTTTGCTGTAATTTATTATAACATCACAATTCTCGTGTGATTTTGGGGAAATATACCCATGCATAGTCCCACATTCATTCAGTGTAAGTGGCATCCAAACTCCAGTTGTTGCAAAAGTGTAAAGTTACAGTGGTGGCACATCACACTCAAACGATAATACCCTACCTGGTAAATATGTCTATTTCCTTTTGATCCTGAAATCTGTGTTCCCCCCCCCCCCCATTCTATAAAGGATTACAATTTGTCAAGTGACAAATTCAACCCATCTATGACAGTATACAACATTTGAAAAAGAACATTGTTCCATAGGATTTTTTCTAATTCAGGTTGGCTCTAAGAAACATCACTTTAGTTCTTTATACCAGGAACCCTCAATATCATAAACACCGAAATTCCATTCTACCATAGCAACTTTCAATAAAATGCAACGTGAAAATCATTCCCTTATATGCCCCTGTTCACAAAACCTTTTGAAAACCTTTCATTGTGGTGCGATCAACACTTACATATCCCATACCATTTTCTCCTATTGTTCTGAATTGAAAACGTCTGTCTGAACCAGGGAAATGCACTGCTGCCACTCTTGGGGCAATGTGGCAGTTTCTTTTACCCACTTTTTTTTCTTTTTTGTGAAGAAACCCAGAATTTTTTTTTTTTACATTTATTCTGTAAAATGGTCACACATGAAAGAAATAGGGAAAGCCATACAATCATCATAATGGTTAAGGCATCATCTTTGTATTAGGTATGCTGTTGCCTTCTCCAAAAAGTTCTCAGTTCTTGTCACAAACCTGTAAGCAACTGAGCAGCTTCTGTCTGTATCTAAAGTGGAAAAACACACATTACATATAAGTAGCGCAGCCTAACTTATAAAACTTAAGTTTATAAAATAAACTGGTTTCCAAGAGTTTCAAGATAACAAAAACGGGACATATAAGAATCATGAGATGAGACTCTGAGAGCATTCTAATTGGTATCCTTAACCTTCCGCAGCCCACCCCAGCCCTGTTCCCCTGCAGTGTCAGAAACTGAACCACATCCTTGTACATGTTAGGTAAGCATCTATGCCTGAGCTGCTTGTTTTAGAAACCACATCCAATCAGATGTACATTCTAGATGTACATCAGTTTTACACTGCAGCAAGCAACTTATAACATTTGGTGACAGTACTAAGAATTTCTCACGTTAAAATATAAAGGTTCATATACAAATGAGTACTCGAGCTTTCCACAGTACAATGCATTTAAACAAACATGCTTTTAACGAAGTTCTCAGTTCATTTATTTACTAATGCCTCAATGAAAGCCTACCTGCCTTACTTTATTACAGAAATTTTACCTGTTTATCTTCTTCTGTGTGTGCTGGGTAACCTTTGGCTTTTGCCAGCCAGAAAGCAGCAAGCTTTTTGTTGTTTAGCTTCAAGTATGTCTTTCCTAAAAGCAGCAAGTTTTTGCTGTAGAAGTTTGGATCCACTGTATATAAGAAGGAGAAAAAAAATCAGCTCCAAAGAAATAGTGTTTTTATTTTTATAGATTTAATGTTTTTTGTCTAAATTTTAATAAAATTCTATGGTTAAACAATGATCAGGCTAATGCGATTCTCTCTCTTTCTCTCTCTCCAACCTTATCTCAAAAAAAAAAAAACAAAAACATAAGATAATTATGATGTACTGAATGTACTTATGGGCTGTGTACATTATTATACTATGGTCTCACTTTAAGTATCTTCATGCTGATAAAACATGAGCTGTTTTCTTTTTAAACCCCCCATCATTACTGTATTCCAATTGCCTAGAACAATGTAGGGGAAATAACATATACTTAGTACATCTGTTCAGTGAGTGAGGGATTACATGGATGAAATCATGGCTAACATAAATTCATCAACATTTGCTAAATATCTTCTATACTTAGGCACAGAGAGAAACATAAATGCAACTAAATGCTTTACCACATAGAAACTCCAGAGTGCTACAAGAAGCCACATAAGAAAACAATTAATTGAGAGTTAAGTATCTTGGAGGATGAGCAGGGTTTTAAGAGAAAATTGAGAATTTTCTTGATTGAGAGAGAAGTGCACACAAAGCTAGGAATGTGAGAGTAGAATAGTGGTAATCAGAAGCTGGGAAGGGGAGGACACAGGAAGGGTAGAGGGGGTGAGTGTCACAGAATACAGCACAGTAGGAAAATGTTTATAACCGTTTACTATATATTTTTAGAAGACTTACAAGACTTCAGTACTTCCCAAAATAAATATGATAAAAGCATGAGATGGAGAGAACTACTTTGATTTGATAATTATATCTTATATGAATGTACTGAATTACCAGTGCTCCATAAATATGTACAATTACATGTTAAATTAAAAAATAATTTTCTAAGAAGCCTACGAGTGAAGTATAAAGAATTCCCTAACTTACTTTGGAGAGACACAGTTCTGTGTAGTCCAAGTGAGCCTGGAACTTACTAATTCAGTGTAACTCAGTGGCACAGTGCCCCAGCCTCCTGAGTGCTGGTAACCACAGACATGCACTGCTACACTCAGTTATGATTTCACTGAGTCTTCAGTTTCTTTCTAATAATCTGAGCCTTTCTGTATCCTGGGCATGCTTGCTGTGGCCTGGAATGGGTCTTAGAAATAAAGCACATGCCTATCATATACCAGGCTCTAGAATAAAGCCTATTTTTTCTTGGATACAATTTATGATTAACTGCATTTGTTTAAAACTCAAGATCATTTAGTTTCTTTGATTTAATCATTTTATGGTTAAGTACCCTGACTTATGTATCCACTTCCTCATCTAAGAAGTAGGCCAAGTACTTTATGTGATGCAATGGAAATGTAGTCATGACCCAAAAGGGGAAAAGTCCAATTACCCATACACACAGCCTTACACAAACATCAGAATAAGGAGGCTGGTATTGGAGATGTGAGTGACACAAAACATGAGAAAGACTTCTGGACCAGAGCTTGGCAACCTTTAACTCAGAGAAAGTTATTGCTCATATAAAGTCTGCGTGTGAGTGCAATCACTAAGGACTTAACCCTATGAGCAGTCACAGCTTTATTCAAGGCCGCCAACTGGTAAGTGTTTTAAGGTCGAATTTTTGCTTTATAATTATAGTTTTAAACCCCTTTGATCTCATTCTTAGATTCATATTCATGATATGTAAAATAATGTGACCAGGAAAAATACCGATAAAAGGAAACAGTGAACAAAACCAAATTACAGCGATATTTAACATTCAAATAGTTCTTTAAAGTTGTTAAAATTATCACTAAATTGCTTAAATTTATGTAAATGGGATTCAATAAAGAATATGTCTTAGTTTTCTGATATAAGGAATTGTGCATGTATCGCATGCCTATAATTTCAGTATTTGGAAGTTGAAGCAGGAGGATCCATACTTTGAGGTCAGCTTGAGCTATATAGTGAGAACTATCACAAAATTAAAATTAAAATTAAAAGTATTTGGAGTGGCTTTTATGGTACAGTTAGTCACAGACATGTCTGATTATTATTGTTTCTTCTAGTTCTTGGGACTAAACTGAGGGCCTGGAGCGTGTCAACAAAGCCCTGTGCCATTGAATTACAACCCAAATGCCAGCATTTTTGTTAAAAAGGGGGAATATATAGGACAGGCAATCAACAGTGTTATAGGAGTAGCCATTTTTTAATCAAAATAAGGAAAACATCAAACTCTTTCACATGGAATACAATATTCTGCAATACACTAATAATTAACCTGGTTTAAATAGTCTTCATTTATGTACTTCTAATTAACTGTAAAATATCCAGTTAGAAAGACAATTTGTCAGAGCCTCCTCATAAAAAATTACATTAAATGAAGGGAACATTCCAGAATTGGAACTCTGAATTAAGTGCAATTCCCATTTTTAAAAAATAATAATTAGAGAAAGAAAGAATGGATGCTCATAAAAAATAAGTTAAAATGTGAGGCTGGAGAAAGGACTTAGTACTTAAGATTACTGTCTTCTCTTCCAGTGAATCTGGATTCAAGTCCCAGCACCAACATGGCAGTTCACAACTGTTAACTCCACTCCCAAGGGCATACCTCCTTCTGGTCTCCTCAGAGACCAAACATAACATGCAGGTGGAACACACATATTCATAAGTTTTAAAATATAAATTTGTTTTACATTATCCAGTGTGAAAGATACAGCAAATATATATTAATCTTGATTTAAGATGTTTTATGACAATCAGCATTTAGACAGTATTATGTTATATTTGAAGTAAAAGTGTTTCACCTTGTTCTGCTCTGTGAAAGTACCTCAAGGCCTGTTAAGAATACAAAGAGTACAAATAAAATGGAAAGAATTAGACTCAATAACTTTAAAAAAAACCCTTATATTTCTTTAAGAAATATTCTTACTATTAAAGATGGCAGAAAGTAAATGATTATAAAACAAGTTCAACAGGAAAAGGAGCATAGGCTGAATATAACACTATTAAATCATTGAAGACTAAGATTTTAATAATGCGAACTACTTCTAGTAATATCTGGATGCTACTCGGAATTTGTACCAAACTAACCTGGCACAGAATTAAATTGCTCATGCATAATTCAGCTATTACCGTCAAGTCATGATAGTCACTTATAAGACGAGCTACATTTAATTAAATGGTGAATTCATTAATATACTGCTTATACTTTGTGAGGTGTGGTGTGTGTGTGTGTGTGTGTGTGTGTGTGTGTTGCCTGGGAATGGAAATAAATCAGGTCTGTGAATATCCAATTGTATACCATGAGTTCCGAGGGGCAAACAACAACAAATACTCCTTACTATGAGAGGAAAGTACTAGGGTGATTTTTTTTTTTTTTTAAGTTACCAGCTTCCTTACATTTTGAAAATTAGGTGACTAAATAAACTCAACACTCTCCACTCAACTGTGGAGAATGTCCTGTCCATTGGCTAGATTTGGGTACGGGTTTGAAGTTTACTGAGTGGAGAGTGGGGTCTGACTTTCACATGAACTCTGGTGCCCCATATTTGACCATGTCCCCTGGATGGAGAGACCTGGTGGCACTCAGAGGAAGGATTGCAGGCTACCAAGAAGAGACTTGATACCCTATGAGCATATGCAGGGGGAGGAAATCCCCCCCCAGGAACAGTCATAGGGGAGGGGAGTAAGGGGAAAATGGGAGGGAAGGAGGAATGGGAGGATACAAGGGATGAGATAACCACTGAGATGTAATATGAATAAATTAATAAAATATAAAAATAAATATAATATAATAAAAATAAATAAATAAATAAACTCAACACTTTTATCCAGTAGGCTAGGAAGGGAGTTCAGGGGGTAAGACCCTGGTTCAAACCCCAGCACCCAAATAGTGTGTGGGCTTTAAAGCTTATATACAATTCTTTTAAATTTTTACTTTTATAGGAAAAGAAAACATCCTTTAAAATATCAAGAGCCTTTCACACTCAAGACTTTTTTCTTAATCCTTACATGTTCTTCCTCCAAATGTTTTCAATATATACATAAAACTCTCTGGGTAATAATCACTATATTCTTATTCTGTTTTTTGGCTTCTATGTGGTCTATTTTAGCCATGAGCTACTTTAGCTCACAATAGACCAGAATTGTCAGCCACTCACCTAAACAAGAAAAAAAGCACTCACCAGTCCTGGACTGTAAGTATTAAGCCTTTGTGATATTGTTGAATTGGATCATTAAAACTCGCTCAAGTCCCTCACAGAATCAGATCTCCATATCTGTGGACACTGCAGAATGGTACTGTAGTTAAGAAATTGGTACTAACTTAAGAAAGAGCATCATACTACCTCCTCATAAGTGGAACTAGGAGGATTTGCAAACAGCACTTTAGCAATTCTTCTTTGATACCAAGGCATTTCAGCAAATGTATAGCACCTACAAGGGAACAGATGACATTATACATCCAAACTGTACCTTTTTTACTAAGAAAACTGAACACCTTAATAGACATTGTATAAGGAATCTACTATATATTTTTAAATAATTTAACCTTGATATGATACACAGTTAGTATACACATTGAATGAAATATAAACTGAGCTGATTCAGGAGCTGTGTCCACTTTATGACTAAATGTAAACAGTAGTGGTCATTTTATGCCATGTACAGGCCAGTATGACAGTTTCTTCTTTGTCTCTTAGAACAACTAAATGATACAGGATCAGTATTACAATTGTTTGAAGTTTTTTTGAGACTGAGTTATGTTATTTGTACCCCAGGCTAGCCATGAACTTGTAATCCTTCTGCCTTATCTTTGCTGTTGAGTGGCTTATATCTGGCTTACTACTAGTTTTGACATAAGAAAATTCAGAATTCTTTTTAGTGATAAAACTTAAATGAACTATGCATGAATAACAATAACAGCCAGTAAATTTATGCCTATTTTAAAAAGGGTGAAGTAGATGATAACCATGCAAAAATATTTACTTTTTTACTTACTTTCTGAAGTAAGAAAAAACCATCTGGGATCTTTGACTAGGTGCTGAGCCCCTTGAGGCATAGATTGTTTCACATGTTTGCTTAGTGATTAAGTGGTTGTCCTTTGGTAATTATTAATCTTCAGTGGGGAGCTTATTCTGAAAACTTGTATTATTTCTTTTGATAGACTTTTATACTAGCAAATACTTAAAATATTTGTATGCCCTCATACCAGCAAAATAATTACTCATATTGGACACAAGATCACATTGAAACTTGAAGAAAGATTTCATAGTTTTCCAGATTAATCAAATCTCAGTCTGATATATCTTGAAGAAACAACAACTTCCTGTGGCAACTTAGTGCAGTTTTACTTAGCATGGTAAATGAGGTCTTTCCTAAGAAAGGAAATAAAAATGTCTACAAAAGAATCTTAAAGTCTTTTTAGTTTTCTTGGGCTCTTTAATTTTCTGGCAGTGAAAAAGAGGGTTTTGAAGCAGCGTCTCATGTGAACCATGCTGCCTTCAACTCACTACGTTGAAGATAAACTTGAACTCCTAATCTTCCTGCCGTTATCCAGGTGCTGCATTACAGGCATGTATCGCCATGCCTGGGTACTTTTATTATGTTCTAGCAATACATACACAAATGCTATTTAGTGATTTAATACTCAACTCTGTTAAATAGTTTTTAATACTTTATTTTTGCTTTCATGTAAATTATAAATTAAAGTGCTTATACATACTATGAAATAAGATCACACTAAATAGGACAGAAACATTGGTGAAATTTTCTTACCAAATACCCATAAGGTGAATTGATGTAGCATCTTTAGGGTTCAGCTCAATTGCTTTCTGTAAAGAAATAAGAAAATCTAAACACCAAAGAAAGCAGTGAATTAAAAAAGAATATTATACCCTCATTTTAAAGATGGGGTGTGTGTGTGTGTGTGTGTGTGTGTGTGTGTGTGTGTGTGTGTAAGTAAATGTCATATATGTGCAGGTACCCATGGAGGCTAGAAGAGGGTGCTGGGTCGTTTGAAGCTGGAGCTACAGGCAGTTGTGAGCTACCTAATGTGGGTGCTGGGACTAGGTCTTCTGGGAGAGCAGTCTCTGCACTCAACCACCAAGCCATCTCTCTAGCTCCAAACCTGCGTTATAATCAATAACAGCCTTTTCCCTCATGATATACTTTCCCTCTCTTCACTGCCCGGACCCCATGTGTTTATAAGTATTTAGGTGAGAGGTTAAAGTTAGATGTCTCCCCAATCATTTTCCACCTTGTTTTCAAAGACAGGGTCTTTTACCAGACCTGGAGCTCAAACCCTAGGTAGACCAACTGGCCAGAAAGCCCCTCGATCCTACTGCCTTTCCTTTAGCCCTTGTTAGAATTACAAATGTACCCTCCATACCTAACATTTTACATGGATCTTGATAACTAAACTCAGGTCCTCATGCTTGCATAGCAAGTATTTTAGAGACAGCCATCTCCTCAGCCCCATATCCTTTTTAAAAAAAAAAATTTGTATTATTTTTATGAGCATTGGTGTTTTGTCTGCATCTATGTCTGTGTGAGGATGTCAGATCTCCTGAAACTAGCGTTATAGACAGTTGTGAGTTGCCGTGTGGGTGCTAGAAATTGAACCTGGGTCTGCCCAAAGAGCAGCCAGGGTTCTTAACTACTAAGCCATCTCTCCAGCCTCTAGTCCCATATTCTTAATTGCTTAAATTTGTCCCAAGTTATTTTACTATTGAAGACTTAAAGATATATTTTACAAGTTTCAGAAATTTATATAGGAGGTGAGAAAACCCATAAAATATACAAATTAATCTAATTCTGAAAATAGTTTAATAAAGTACAGTTTTCACTGTTTCTTCAAGATAAAAGGAAAGATAAGTCCCTTTTGTCAAATTTTAAATGAATATTGAAAAAAGTCTTCCTAATATTATCTCCCCCACAAAAAAAACTTACCTAGAAATGAATTTTTTTCATATAAAAATTTTGTTAAACTTACCCATGTATGTCAAAGGAAAAGTAAAAATTGTATTTATTCACAGAAGTTAGCATACATAATAACCTTTCTATTTACTACATCAATTATTATAAAGCACATATTATAGAATAACTTTAAAGGAGTTAATACTCCTATCTGCTAGTTTGTTGAATAACACTAAGGAACTCTCACAGATTAATGTTTATTCTGATAAAATATTTTTTAATTGAAACCTAATTTAGGCCCACATATAGTGATATATATTTATATATAACTTATATATGTCTGGTGATGTGTTAACAAAATTTCAAATATCTGTATTGTTTAAGACCATGATTCACTATGTTGACAGACTGTTGGGAGTCAAATCAGAGCTCAATGACTTTTACCTTGTTAACCTTAGCAAATTCTGTATTCTTGCTAGAGCTAAGTTTTTGTTTTTATAAAAAATTGACTTAGAGTATAGTTTAGTGATAGAGCCTTTATTTGCATGTTGGAGACTCTGAGTTTGATCCACAATGCCACAAATAAGACAAAGGTGAAAATGTCCTATAGTATAATGGTGAGAATGAAATAAGCCACAAAATGTGTTTAGCAGCAGTGTTTTCTGTTACAATCTGTTTTCACTTTTCATAATGTGGTACAGGTACTAAGACTTGATGGCTGTGGTAGAGACAATAACAAGAATAAGGCTAGCCAGGTATGTCTTGGTGGAAACTGTCTGTTAATTATGAGTAAGAGTCAATACAGACCTAACTTTTACTGCTTGAATACACCAGTATGCTTAACAGAAAAAGTATTTAATTAATTAGTTTAGGACAGAAGTCTCACTTTGTAGCCCCGAATTGTGAGATTGCAGTTTTACTACCATTTCTAGCATGAATATACTTTCTTTTTCAATTATGTTTGTTTGGTTGGTCTCACATAGTCGATGCTGGCCTCAGGTTTACTGTAGTAGAGGATGACCCTGAACTTCTTGGTCCTCTGGCCTCCATTTCTGAGGTGCTGGCACCACAGGCTTTCCCAGTTTTATGCTGTGGTGGGAAGTAAAGCCAGGGTTCTATGCATGGGAACCAAGCACTCTCCCAAGTGATCTGCATACCTAACTGTTTCTTACTGCAGAGCTTGATCAAGGCTGCTTTCAAATACAGACCTTCACAGTCCTTTCTGCCATTAGTTTATCATCCAATATCAACTCAAAGATGTTAATTTCTTACAATAATGGAAATAAAATATCATTAAAATGTAAATACTAAGTATAGTCATATTTAGCATATTTAAACATATTTGAAAGCTTCTATGAAGCACTATATATGCTTTACAGCACTGAGTCACACTTAGACATCTTTGCTCTTTCTTTAGAACCTGAAAAATACTCACTAAAATGTTTTCTGCATTTTTTTCACTACTCATCTTAAAACTCATGTTACATGCTTAAAAGTGGGGTAGTGGCGGTAAATAGCTCCAGAGCACCATGGGGAGGGGAAGGGACTCCACAGGGAGGAGTCCCTTGTGTTACATACTTGTATATTCTGAAACACAAAGTAATAGTACTATATTTTACTGAATCCCAGGTACCAAAACCAGTACATTGCCATGTGTGGTGGTATATGCCTAAAATCCCAGAAACTGTAAGGCTGATTTAAGAAGACCATGGATTTGAGGCCAGTCTAGGTTATACAGCAAGACCATGCCTTAAATAAATAAATAAGAATATAAGCAACCAAATAAAAATCAATATGGCACATAGTCATTTTATATATCACTTGAAAAAGCAATGGAAGGATAGCTCAGCAGATAAGAGCACATACTGCTCTTGCAGAGGACCTAGGTTTGGTTCCCAGGACTTATCTGGCGGCTCATAACCATGTGTGACTCCAGTTCCAGGGGTTCTGACACCCTCTTCTGACCTCTCTAGGTACTGCATCCTGTGGTACACATATGTACAGGCAAAACACACATATTATCAAAGAAAAATAAAGAATATACCTTCCAATTCATTCCACATGGTACCACCAACTCTGTAGTGCAATCTGAATTCAGATATATTAAAATATGAAACATGTAAACAAATTGTAAAATGCAGTGATACTTGTTTAAGAAGTTAGGTGTCCTGATTGCTAGTCCAATGTTATTTTTCTCTAGTTATTATATAAGCTAGAGACTAGGACTTCTGGTTGTAAGCTCCTGAAGAGTTGGTATGTAGCAAACCCAGCCCATTCCTACCTATGCTGTTTGTTGTACCTCTGTAGTTTTGAGATGATTTACACTAATAAAAGATTTTTAAATGCTGAACATTTTGTGGTAGTTTTGTTCTATGTGTGAGAATTATGAAATAGTGTGCAATTAGAATATGAAATGTATAGATTTAAATGTAATTTTTTACCATTGAACAAAGTTTACTAAAAACAAGTAAATTCACTTTAGGAAGAAAATTGAAACACCATAAAATACACAATAGTCCTAAACAAAATTATTACTACTAAGAGTGATGTGTCAATTGTATTAGTCTGTTATATTTTAACCATCAGCAGTCAAAACCTTCTTCATAGAAACTGGCTCGACTATAATAATAATAAGTTATTATTATTTTGAGATAGGGTCTTTCTGTGTAGCCCTGGTTGTCCTGGAACTCTCTCTGTAGATCAGACTAGCCTTGAACTCACCGATATTTACCTATCTCTGCTTCCAAGTACTGAGACTAAAGGCATGTACCACTACAAATAGCAATGTTTTTAATTCAATAGGATGTTATCAATTGTGCCAAAAATGCATTGAATAAGTTTGCACCTAGAATTTTTCTTTTGAAACATTTATTCTTGAAGGCCATCTCCCATCTTGTAGAGAAGCTTGTGCTAGACCACTAACACACAGGACAAGTAAAGAGAAACTAAGATAAATGAGAGGCCATCTAGAACCTCCCAGTCCTGGCTGAGTAAAGCATATAAATGTCCTTAGCTGTACTAAGCAAGGCAGAAGCACTAATTCACTAAGTTGACTGAGAAAATTGGAAGAAATAATGAACTATTATTGCTCTATCCCACTGGGCTTTGGTTTGTGGGTTTTTTTTTTTTTTTAATGATAGGCATTGTTCTGTTTTCTCAGATGGGCCCCTAGCTCCTAAGCCCAAGCAATCTCACGCCTGTGCCTTCCAAGAAGTTTTATGCTCCATCTACAGTAATTGGTAACTAAAACACACCCACTCAGAAAAATATTATCGTTTTAAATTCATGAACTTAAATCAGTACCTCAAAATGTTCCTTGATAATGTAGGAATTTGCAATCTTAGCCTTGATGCCTTCATAATCTCCAACATCACTAATGCAGATTGCATACCACTACAATTAGGAAAAACAAAAGGTGAGAATACTGCTCTTCATATTCCATCTATTACATATATGAGTACTCCTCAATCATTACTCTCATTTAACAAAATGTTACTGAGCATATGATGAATTAAGAGCAAAAGACACACCAGGCGTGGTGGCACATGGCTTTATCTCCAGCACTCAGGAGGCAGAGGCAGGTGGATCTCTGTGAGTTCAAGGCCAGCCTGGTCTAGAAAGAGAGTTCCAGGACAGCCAGGGCTACACAGGAAACCCTGTTGGAAAAAGAAACCAAAAAAACCAAACCAAAATAACAACAACAACAACAACAAAAAACACAAAATAAAACAAAAGATTCAACTAGAAGCAGACCTGGCCCTCTAGGAACTAAAGGATAGAACACACTTAGAGAGACCTATAACACAAGGTAGAAAGTGGTGAAAACTAAGACATTTGGGAAATGTAATAGAGAAATAACATCTGAGTATACATTTAAATCAATTTGTAACTGAATGACTCATTTTACCTGCGCATCTCTTTTTCAACACCTGTATTGCCACAACTACCAACTACATCTCATTTTCATAGCCACTGTTGGAGCCAAACTGAGAGTCTGAGTTTCTCTACCAAGAACTACATCTAAAATACTTAAACTTCATAAACTCAGGAGCTATGGAGAGCCACAAGGTTTAAGGTAGAGTTGGGGGTAAACATCTGTAGTAAAAAAATATCTGTGAAATCAAGCTAGTTTTTCTTGGGGATCAAAAGGACCTGCCTTTGAATTCTGTGCAAACAGTTTCATATTATAAATATTCATTTCCTCTATGTGAGCTATTTCTATATAATCCTAACATACACAATAAAAAGACATGAATTTCAACTGAGATGTAATATGAATAAATTAATAAAATTTTTAAAAAGATATGAATTTATTTAAACGTACTTCTCACAGTAACTTCTTGTGTTCTGACATGTTTACTAAAAATAAGATGGTACACTTTAAAATGCACACATATACACACTGTAGACTATTATCATTTAGTCTCCAATGTTATCCAGTTGTACAAATTCAGTTCATTAGAAGGGTTACACAGGACTTTAAACTTGGTGCTCTGGTCTTCTTCCACATACCACTGCTATCTAATAAAGTAATCTCTTATGAGGGGCTAACGGTGTTGCACTATCTTGTGCAATCCGCTATACCAGAAACAAAAAACTTTTTTTAAAAAGGGATTTATTTTATGTGTATGAGTGTTTTGTCTGCATGTATGTCTGTGTATCATGTGTGTTTACCATGTGAGGTCAGACAGGTTGTCAAATTCTCTGGAACTAGAGTTATAGGAAGCTGTTGGCTGCCATGTACTGGAAACTAGACCTGGGTCCTGTGCAGGACTAACAGGTATGCTTAACCACTAAACCATCTCTGCAACTTCCAGAAAGTCTTTTATGCATTTATTATTTATACATAAAACAAACATGGTGGTCCTTAAGCATTTTCTTCTTGATTAGCCTGGCATTTATAAGACTATTGCTTAATGCTTATACTACTAGCAAGGAATGTTAATTGGTATCTTCTATTTCCATATCTATGCATTTTAATTTCTAAAATATCCACTATCTGCAATAAGTCTGCATTTAAACTTCTGTTGTTATTTTTGTATGTCTATGGTGTATGTCTAGGGATGTGAGGGGGCTTGTGTGTGGCATGGAATGAGTATGGAGGCCAAAGGACAACTTTGGGGGGTTGGTTCTCCTTTCTTTTGGGGACTATAATCTCTGTTTCCACTCTTCTCCTACTCTAGGCTGACCAGCTGTCAGCTTTATGGAAATTCTCCTGCCTCCACCTCCCACTTCACCATAGGCTGCTGGAGTTACAGCTGTAAGCCACCCCATCTGGCTTTGCCTCAATTATAAAAAGAACTAATCTAGCTGCTGCTCTAGTTCTGCCTAACACACCCAAAAGCAAACACCCAGAGTACCAGCTTGTTCCTGAGTAACTCAGCCATGTTTGAGAGCCCAAGAGTCATTTTAGTAATACTTACAGGAGGAAGGGCAAGCAGTAGCGTAACACTCCTAGAGGTTTCTTTCCTCACAGAAATATCAATTTGAATAATTTGAACCCAAAAATTCCTTACATGAGCTAAGGGAATAAAGTGAAGAGATGACAGCGCCAGGCTTTGGCATTCTAATAAGTACTAAAGAAGGCAGCGTGAGAAAGCTGCCGCTGTATGACACCGCAGCGCCAGGCAGCATGGCATGCAGAATATCCATCCTGCTTGGTTAAAGAAGACAGAGGCAATCAGTTCAAGCATTGAGATTTATAAACCAGCACCAGAACTGCCAAAGGGAAAGCCATTACTTCTTAATGTATTAATGTAGTTATTACTTTAGTTTTGTCTCTCTGTTAAAGACACAAATGAATGGATATTATCAAACCAAAGAAAGGCAATGAAAGTTATAGAGTCTAGTATCTCTAGTGAATAGGTGGCAAAAGTCCTCCAAGAAAATACTACCAATCAGTCCAACAGCATATTAAAGATCATGTACAATATGAAGAAGTGACCAAGCAGGCAGTCGCCAAAGCAGGATTTCTCTCAGAGATGAAAGGTCGTTCCATGTACATAAATTATTATGTAATATAATACAACAACATACAGAAATCATGACTATTTGAATAGCTACAGAAAAACTTAACACTCATGATAAGAACTCTGAACAAACTAGGTACAGTAGAAATGTACCACGACATCATTACGGCCCTATCTAACAACTCTACAGTAACATCACATGGCATAGACAGAAGTTTCTTGGATATACTATTCATATTTGAACATAAAGACCATGTGTAAAGAACTAAAATTAAGCCAGATATGGTGGTGCATGCCTTTAATCCAAGCACTTGGGAGGCAGAAAACCAAAAAAACAAAAACAAACAAACAAAAAAAACTAAGGTTAATAGCCAGCCCTGGCCTCCTCAGGGTAATACAACATGTGACACAGAAACACACACAGGCCAAACATTCATACATATGATTTGAAAATAAAGTATTTGTAAAACAAAATAGGAAAAATATGAGAATAAGGATTCCGTATACAAAATATCAATAATAAAAAAGGAGCTCAAGGCTGGGCGTGGTGGCGCACGCTTTTAATCCCAGCACTTGCGAGGCAGAGGCAGATGATCACTGTGAGTTTGAGGCCAGCCTGGTCTACAAAGTGAGTCTAGGACAGCCAAGGCTACACAGAGAAATCCTGTCTCAAAAAAAAAAAAAAAAAAAAAAAGAATCTAAAAACGAGTTTTTGAGGTAAAAATACTGTGAAAGAGCTAAGTGGAATAATAGGTACATGCCTGTCATCATAGCACTAGGGCATGTTTCTCACCAGCAACCATGAGTGCCTATTTTAAGGGGACTTGGCTGATGTAACAAAACAGCATTCACTGGGTACATTAAAAAATACAACCCTATTTCTCACATTTGTTGCAGAGGCTAGGAAGTCTAACACGAAAGTGACAGTAAATGTAATCAAAGTAATCAAAGATATATAGGAACCAAACTCTATGTACTAATGAAATTGACATCTGGCCTGAAGTTCTTTGCTATAGGCTATTATTCTAAAGAGATACGGGATGAAGGCTAAGGTATGTATGTGGTACGTCATGTGAACGGTACTAGAAAGAGATGGAGTGGCTAGAGTGATAACAGCCAAGATGGGCTACAAGACCAAAACTGTACAGATGAAAAACACAGTCAAGTAGATGTAACAAGTATAGAAAAATACACATAGCACAAGCCTGAATATCCAGAACTAATAATAAGACGCTGAAGAGGAAAAATGGATCATTCAGCTATTTCAACACTCCATGTTCAAGAAAGGATTAAAAAAAAAAAAAAAAAGAAACCAGCCTAGAAACATATTTGAATATTGAAAACCAATTAGACTTAACACATACAAAACACTCAAACCACCTGAATATTTAATGTTTTAAAAAAATGCTAGCCCCATGCTGAGTTGACAGGGAAGTGACTCTAGATGCATTGCGCCCTCCCTACACCAGTCTCTCTGCGAACCTAGGCCAAATGTCATGGAAAGGTTCTGAGTCTTGGCAACCATCACACCTCTATCTACAGAGCAAAACCTCACCCAGTGGAAACTTGGTCTGAGCCATACACTGGGAGTGAGAATCATTAGGTCCTTGGAAGAAGTGACAAACAGAGGTAAGTCCTTAAAGGTACTATGTACTAAGGCACACTACTGCAATATTTGCTCACAACCCTGTCCAATACCTAGAGACTGAGACATACCTCTAGTTATAAGACCCACTGCCTAATCAGCATACTACACTCTGGTTGTGATGCATACAAAAAGCTGGCTAAGTGGGCATGGTGGCAGCAATCCCAGCACTCAAAAGGGAGAGGCCATCCTGTTATACAAAGTGAGTCCAGGACAGTTAGTACACAGAGAAACTCTTGTCTCAAAAAACAAACAAAACAAACAAAAAACCAACCTCCCCTCAAAAAAAAAAGAAAAAAAAAACCCTAAATAACTGGCTAATCAACAGACTACACTTTGTGGTTGTTCATACAATACAAACACCAATACCCAAAGAACATACTACAAAGGCTATGTTCCACGGCAAGTAGTCAGAGAAGGAAAAACAAGACAGCGAAGAAACAAGATCTGCACCTACACTAAGACAAATGATGACATTGAGATTATGCACATGCATTCAGTCAAGTAACTGTTGAGCATCAGTTCTCAACCTGTGGGTTTGTGACACCTTTGGAGGTTGCATATCAGACATCCTGCATATGAGATATTTATATTACCATTCATAACAGTAGTAAAACTACAGTTATAAAGTAGCAATGAACCAATTTATTCTCGAGGGTCACCACAATACAAGGAACTGTATTAAAGGGTAGCAGCACTGGGAAAGTGGAGAACTACTGGCAGAGAGAGCCTCCACCTGTGCATATGCCAGAGTCTACACTAGACACTCCGCGTTTATTATAAAGCAGGTGAGTGAATAGAGCTATTGCACATGTGACTGAGTATATGGAGACAGTGTGCAGCCTGGACATTTACACGCGATCAGGAACACTCTGCCCCTACACACACACAAGGGACTACACAGGCTGCACCTGTACTCATGAAGGACTCTATAGATACAGACACTGTGTACTATCTAATTTTTTTCTTCTTCTCATTCATCCCTTCTCCCTTTTTCTCTGGAGACAGTATTTCCCAAAGAACCCACGCATCCTGGACAGGTAGATCTCCCCGCTTCAGCCTATCAGGCACAGGGACGGTATTAGGTTGTATGGGTGCCAAGTCTCTATTCACTCCACTATTCATGCTACCTGCATAAAGTGAGGACATTCATTGCAAGGTATGGTTGAGGGGAAGGTTTTTATTGTAGATGAGGGAGAGTACAGCCAATGGCATCTAGAAAAGTACAGAACAGCAAAAGTACTTACTACCATGAGCATGGCTCATAGACTGAACCAGGCTATGAGAAGAGAGGATGGGAGAAGCAAGAGAGTTAAAGAGGAGAGGAAGAGGGAGAGGGGAGGGAGGGTCTGAGAGAGCAAGGTTATATAGGAATGAGAAGCTGAGAAGTGAACCCATGAACTGGAGTAGTTTAGGGTAGGGGTTGGGGTAAGAAGAGCTGACAGGAACTAGGATGTCAGGCAACATGAACTTTGCAGTCAGAGAGAGCCTAAGGGCCACCAGCATGCTCTTTGTTATGCTAACAGGCACCACAATTAGCCATTCACCCTGTATTTCTTTTTGACTTGACACTGCCTTACCTCTTTTTTTGTTATTTCTTCTTGTATCATTTCTCCATTGGTCTTATACAGATTACCAGGCTTATTCATTTTATTTTCCTTCAGTCCTACCTCGGCAACAAGTGCTTTAATATATACTATAATATTCTCATTCTTTTAGTCTTCCAAAGTTGCTGGAATTGAAGTGGAAGTTGGCTTTGCTTTAGGCTACTACTATACTTTCTACAGGTTGTAACCATATTGGAATGATTCATGTGAACAAAGGAAGTGTATAGGAGGAGAATGTGCTCAAATCACAAGGTCCACTGAAACTGTCTTTATGCAGCCCCCTAAAGCAAGTAAAAGGGAGTCAATTAGAGATATGGGCGGAAATAAAATAGGTGGCCATAAGAGGATAGTTAGTGTAATTTTATATGTACCTGTGAAAATGTCATAGTGAACCCTTTTTATATAATATATACCAACTTAATAAGATTTACTGATATAAGCAAACCACTTGGAAAAATAATCACTTCAATAAGTGTCAGTTTTTAAAAGAATAAAGACTGGGCTACAAGAGAAGGCTCAGCAGTTGAGCACTGGACTCTCAGCACCTAATCTGGGGGCTTACACCTGCCTGTCACTCCAGCTCTAGGAGGCTGCAATGCCTCTGACCAGGATACTAAGGTACCTGCACTCACAGGAACATATCCACATACAGACACATGCATGTATACACAATTTAAAATGAAGATCATAAAGGAAAAAGATCTTATCTGACTATAGTATCTTTCCCTCAAAACCCTGGAGTAAGACAAAGATACTGACTCTGGTCACTACTATTCAACACTATATGTAAGATTCTAGCCAGGGAAATGGGGTGGGGGGTGGGGGAGTAGTTTAAAAGTATTCAAATGAGAAAAGAAAATAGAAAGCAGAATTTACAGATGATATCATCTAATCTGATACCTGTAATAAACACCTAATAAATAAATAAATAAATAAATAAACGCCTAATAGAGCCAATAAATAAGTTCCAAGCAAATGCAAGACATAAAATCAAAATGCAAAAATGGTCACTTTTCTATATACCAGCAATAACCTCAAAAATATTTCAAGTAAACAGTTAAGAGGATTAAAAATATTTGAGAGGGCTGGAAAGATGGCTCAAGGGTTAAGAGCACTGTCTGTTCTTCTAAAGTTCCTGAGTTCAATTCCCAGGCAACCACAGGGTGGCTCACAACCATCTACAATGAGATCTGGTGCCCTCTTCTGGCATGCAGGCATACATGCAGGCAGAGCACTGTATACATAATAAATAAATCTTTTAAAAAATTGAGAATAAATTTAACCAAATTAAGTCAGCAAATGTACTTTAAAAACACAAAACACTGTTGACAAACATTAAGGATATAAATAAATAGAAACTGGGCTAGAAGACTTTATTATTATCAGATAACAATACTCCTCAAATTGATCTACAATCAATGAAATATAGTCCCAACAAGATGATTAGTAATGCTTACACAGAAACTCATATAAAAGGGGCTGAAAAGATAGCTCAGCAGTTAAGAATACATCTTGCAGAGGACTTGGGTCTATTTCTAGTACTCATGTGGTGGTTTACAACTAACCTTAACTCCAGTTCTAAGGGACCCAATTTCCTCTTCTGACCTCCATGGGCACCAGGCATGCATGTGGTAAACAAGCATACAGATATACAAGCTAAACACTCATACACACGAAAGAAGTATTTGTTTTAAAAAACTGTTTTTCAATTTAACTCTTAAAAGAAAGAAAATGTCCTAATCCAAGATACGAATGATTTTACTGCTAATCTCTCTGCATTACTGAAAACCTGCTATACACCAGTCAGGAGATGCAGCAGCTAGTTAATGAAAATCACAGTGGTTCCTACTTTCACAGTAGCTATTCCCTCACTGCCCTGTACACCAGAAACAGAGTAAGGAAAATGACACACAGAAAGGTAGGGCATTTTGGGGTTAGTTCAAGCAAGATCTCACAATGTGGCCTAAGCTATCCTGGCACTCTCCATTCTCCTGCCTTTGCTTGCCCAGTGCCAAGATTACAGCTTTATACCAACACGCTCAGCATTAAACAGACTATGTCAAGTGCTTGCTATACTACTACGAATAAAGGTTAGTAACTTTTGTTTACTACCATTTCTTTAAGACAGGCACTCACAAAAGGAATTCATCAAGCATACTAACAGAGTTAGGTTACCTATTCAAACTTAAATCCTGTCTCTAATCCTTTAAAATAGAACATTTTTCCCTTCCATAAATTACAGATATTAGGTAAGTAGAGGCCAATGTAGCTTTCATCAAACAACATGTTTATTAACTGACTCACCTTGTGAGCAGCAAAGCTTGACTTGTTTTTCTCTAATGCTCTTTTTGCATATTCTAGGGCCTCATACACCAAAACCTTTTTTTCCTCTTCAGAAGTCTTACCAAGCTGTGCTATGTCACGTGATGCTCGTGCCAACCGCCATAGTAGCTCTGCATCTTCACTAATTTTAGACAAGATACAAAACCATCTTATTCACATGGAAAAACTGTTAAAAGTCACAGCACTAATGACAGTTCTTTCCAATTAATTACAATGTATCAGATATCATATAAGAAGCATTATCAATACTATTATGTTCCTTCATAAAAGCCCTTATTTGCTAAAATCTATTGACAATTTACAAATTATTTGCAAGTATTAACTTATCAGCATATAATATCTAAAACACTCATTTCCTTACAACATAATTTTGCACTGCAGTTCTCTGAACACTTGCCCTCAAGCTCAGCATGTAACATGAGGCTTGATTTATTAACACTGTATTTCATATAACTCCTAACTGGCTCAGATAGTACCATAACATACATTAGCCTTACGGACAGGATCAGAACTCTATAAAAATGGAAACAACAGTCCTTTGCCCCAAATATACCTGGCAAACAAAGGTGTGTAACAGTCACTTACTTGTATATGAATGAGTGACTGAATATAATTTAATCTCAAATTAAATCCTAAATTTCAGTGCCATGATGCTGTATGGCATATACCAAGGGCAGTGGACTCTTTGAAGAACTGTTATTTAAAGGCAATCATATAAAACAAAAGATGGCCAACAAATAAAAATCACAATTGATAAAAATGTTTGAACTTTGAACTACTTTTTATTTAATATGTGTGTTTAAGTAGAATTTATCTTTTCCTCTGTTAACCAAAAATAGCAATTCACTTTAAAATGTTGAAGCTAAAGGTATCAGCAGTATACTTATTATTCTGTTACAAGGAATAATTACACTTTACTTTTCAAAGAAGCAATGTAAAGTGCCAAATCAGCCAGCTCATGAAGACAGACTGACAAAGTAAAGACTGATTCTACAGGCACATATCAACTAAAGTTGACGGGATTGGGGCGGGAGGGCTGGCTTTCAAAACTATGGATAAAAATCGATAAAAAGTACCTGAATATTTCCAGAGTAGGAGGATGAAGTAAATATCTGGAAATGTCATTAGCCTTATTTGACTAAGAGAGCTGAGGTTTCCTGCCGACCCTTTGAAAGAGTACACACTGACCTTCTACACAAAACATGCAGTCTAAAAGCAGAAGACAACTGTGCTCTTGGAAGGAAATTCTTGTCTCTTGGAGCAATAGTATGATCACTGGGTTGCTGTCTTTCTTGCTTTTGTCCTCAGTTAGTTAGTAATACCTCTAAAATTTAATCACAGTACTGGCTGACTGATGCCCTGTTCACGTACTATTTCTGCCATTACCATACAGCCTAATGTGAGATAGCCAGAAGGACCCTACACAGAACTGGACCTATGCAGGTGCCATACCTCCAAACCTAAGAGGTAGATAAATAAAAGTTAAATAAATAAAATCTTCTTTGTAAGTAAAAAATAAAATAAAATAAAAGCAGAAGACGGAAGTGTTTGTGTTTCTTTGAGAACTCTCTCTAAACAACACAACTGCCATTCAGTAGTGTTATAGAACCATCCTAAATTCCAGTAATTAATATAAATCTTACACCAATTAGGAATTACTTTTTTCAAGAAATACGGATAATGAGAAAATGCATATATATAGCAATACTTTTATGAAGCAAAACAAAATAGAAAATATATTTCAGCATTCCAGTAGAATAAGAGCAGTATTTACAGATCAATGACATTTATATAGCACTTCTCAGTCATTTATTTTAAATGATGATTTACTATAAACTGAACTCTAAGAAATATTACTTGGAAGAAAAAAAGTTATACAAAAGTTTTAAGAACACAAACCATTTTGATATTAACAACAGTTTCTGAGTTAATCTCAAACCAAGACAAATCATTCATTGCTTACCTTTCCCTGTACTGTGTAAGCAGCTGGTAAAGCTTTTCCGTTTCTCCACTTTCATATAGGTAGTCTGCTTGCTCAAGTATTTCCTCAACTTCCAAAATCAAAAAATGAAAATAAAAACATCACTTTTATATATGTTAACGTAACCAGACAAAGAAACTATCTTTACATCAGAAATTCTGAACCATCTACATAAAAATACTGCAGCAGTAAGCATGAAGCAATTATAGTAAGTAATCTACTGAAACTTAGAGGACTTAAGACACTAAATTTGATGAATAGGGTGATTTATTATGATGAATTTATGGCACAGAAATCTGTATAGACTTTCTGCTGCTAATTAGTTAAGTGCTATGCACTTTAGGACATAACAATATAGAAACTGGGGCAACTGCTCAGGGCTTAAGGCTAGAGTTTGCTTTCCAGTGCATCTCTGCCTCACAACCACCTATAGCTGCAGAGTGTCAGGTGCCCTCTTCTGTCTTCCTTGGTTAAATGTTCATATATAGTCCCCTTCTAAATATTTATACATACCCTCTCTTTTTCTCTGTCTTTTCTCAATTCATCTAGCTCCAAGTTCTTTATTATATATTGTAGTGTAATACATTATTCTATATGTGGTTTTAAAATGTGTAATATCTTTTTCTAAAACAGAATTCTGAAAACTACATAGAAAATGCAGTTATGGTACTTCAGGCTCACATAGGTACTCAGGTACTCAGGTACTCAGGTAGGGGCATGCAGACCAGTCCATGCACATTATCTGAAAATTGGTTGTTGTCTTATTTAATATTCTGCACTATTCTGAAAAAATTAAAAATAAGCCATGATGCTGACATAGACACCATATTCTATAAAACAATCTAAGCTTTTAGAGTAAATTATTTTCAACCTAAATGATGACGATATAGTTATCTTGAGATGCTATAAGAAACACAAATATACAGGGAAATCTTAAACTTGACCTAAAATGAATATATACCAGTTCAAAACATTTGTGCAATTTTTTATCCAAAGAAATGCCAATGGTATGAAATATTTGCTAGGTCATGTTGGCTTTTCAGTTTTTCTTGTGAAACGAACTGTATCACATCAGAATCATCAGGACAAAACCAAAATACTGCTTAAATTTTGCTCAGGGACCCAAAATTTTCATACTTCTGTGTTTTCTTTATAAAGGGCTTAATAACTGGAAAATATGCATACTGACAGTCAAGGAGCAATGGAGCATCATCAGCTAGATCTCAGGCAAATCTTTCACTCCAATTGTTCTGTCTCTCAGAAGTACAGAAAACACTATTAGAAATACTAGGAAATCCTACATAAGTAGTACTGACTATCTGTAGGTTTGTTCACTCTTGAAGAGTAATGTTTCAAAAGTATGAAAAGAAGGCAGGTGAAGCGATACATGGCGAACATTTAGGTTGCTCACTTGTGACTAACTCATCTTCAAGTCGTTTGTGAGTAAGTTTCCACCTGCAGGAGAGTAGTATGCATACAGTAATCTAGCCCACTGAGTTTAAATGTGGCAGGCCATTCTGATGCGCTAGTGTTTCTTTGGTTCTGGATATTTGCTACCATCTTGTGGTAAGAACAGAAATTGCCATTTAAAAAGAATTATAATTCAGTCTTAGGGAAGTGGTTAAATATGCCTAGCAGTAAAGAGCCAAGTACCTACCTAAAAATGAAATTGATATGAGAGGCCCAGAAAACCAGCTCCGGTCGGTATGAATTGGCATATTATCTTCTATCACTTCTGTCAGTATGCCGTAGGACAGAAACTAGCCATGAAGTCCAGCCAGCTCATTATGAGAGAGGACTACACAAAGGCAATCAGCCCAGGAAGTAGGCAGGGTTCTAAGGGAAAGCCACCTTGGAGACCAGCAACACTGATTTCTTTGCTTCTTTCCTTTGATAATTTCTGCCCGTTGGTGTATTAAGTGTATTTTATTTTCTTCTTCTATACTACCTTAGAATATATTCTATGTCTGTTCTTTCTTTAGTCATCTGAGTTGATCTGAATAAGAATGGTCCCCAGACATTTGAATGCTTAGTCAACAGGCAGTGGCACTATTTAAAAGGATTAGGAAGTGTGGCCTTGTTAGAGAAGTGTCACTGGGGGTGGGTTTTGAAGGTTCAAAAGTCCATGCCTGGTGCAGTGTCTCTCACTTCCTGTTGCCTGTGAGTCCGGTAGTAGAACTCTCAAGCTACCTGTCCAGCACCATGTCCACCTGTGTGCTGCCATGACGAGAACTGGCTACACTTCTGAAACTGTAAACAAGCCCCAATTAAATGCTTTCTTTTATAAATCCCTGTGGTCATTCTTAATCTTTCCACATTTATGTTGTATTTGACCCTGGGCACACTGCCTTTTAGTCACTGCTTGGGAGGTAGAGGCAGTTGGACTTTTACATAATGAGTTCCAGCCCAGCCAGAACCACACAGCAGAACTCCGACTCAAAAACAGAAAAGAAGATAAAAACAGACTCAAAAACAGAAAAGAAGATAAAAACAGTGTCTGATGTTAATCACTGCCTTATGGAATATACCTCTGAACTATAGCCATAGTTTCCTGATGTTCATTTTATTGTTTTGTATTTTTAAGTCTTACTTTGCTGTTTTTGTTTATTCTCACAGTATTTGGGATCAGCCCAAGGCCTTGCCGGTGCTAGGCAAACACAATACCACTGCGTTACATACTCAGCTCTTTTATTTTTTTTCATACAAAGTCACTGTGTAGCCCAGGCTAGCTTCAACACTAGATCCTCCCACGCCAGCCTCTTTTCAGTGTGGAGATTACTGTTTTGTCTTTAAGTCAGCCTTTAAACATTTTTCTTTGATACACTCTGTGCTTGCTTACATTTTCTATATAAATGAGCTTATGGCTCATTATCATACTGCTACTTCCAAGATTTACTACCTAAGGTAGAACTAACTATTAGAACATACTATCCTGTGTTCATTACTTGAATAGTCCATATTTATTAAAAATATTTTAAAATATTTTTTTAAAAATCATCTCAACTTTTTTTTGTTATTTCCTTCCTTTTATTCAGTATGAATTTTCTGATAGTCTCTTCCTAGTATCTTACATTGGATGCTTTATTCTTTGTGAATTATTTAGAAATAAATTAAGTTATCAAACATACTGGATTTCCTTGGCCAACTTCTTGTTGTTGATTCCTATTGTGTTACTGCAGGGCTAGAAAATATGAATGAATGATAGTAATTTTCTTAGTAGTGTTGGTGATTAAACTCAGGACCAAGACCAAATAACTTTTCTATCACGGCCTTGTGCTGATTATTAGGAAAAAATTAGGCTTTCTTTATTACCAAGTACACAGTACCTTTTTCCTCTTGGGTTAATTGCTTAAGAAGCCCAAGTTGGTCTTGAACAAACAAACAAACAAACAAACAAACAAATCAGCCCTATGAGGTCCAGAATGTTGTGTTAGTCTCAAAGACTGCCCTGAAAGGGCAGGCATGCACTAAATCTTTGTTCAAGTATGTGGTATTTTAAAAAGTATTCCACAAGAGCTTGTAAGCAATGCATTCTGTTATTTCATATTGATCTAATTGACTAAGAACCATCACTGTGTTGCCCCAAATTTCCATATACTTGGATATGCTGTATTATTTGATCCACTGTTTTGTTTTGTTTCTACAATTTTGTATTTTTTGAGTCTTAGCTACTGAATTGGCTAGCCTGGAACTGAAAGAGATCGCTGCTCCACACCTTGAGAGCTGGAACTAAAGATGGGCACCATTATGCCTTGATTATTTACTGTTTATGTTGTTGTTGTTTTGTTTTGTTTTGTTTTTTTTAAGCAGAATTATCTTGGCATGGGTAGGCCCTTCTACATATAGAGTTATAGGCCAGCCAGGGCTTAATAGTGAGACCCTGTTTCAAAGCAAACAAACAAAACTCCAAAGCTCAGAATATAATCCAACAAAAGCCAAAAAGCTGAATTAGGCTTTCATTAAAATATGTATGTGCTGCAAGGGAGAAAAATGAATGAATGAATCCATCCTACCCAACTGCAATACTCATGATATATATGTAGTGCTCCTCACATCCTAGCTCCTGGCTGCCCCTCAAAGCTAGAGAAAGAGGGTAATGGCATATCCTCCCATACACCTGCACATCTGCTACCACACATGCACAAAGCTCATGGGCCTCCAGAAGGCCTGTCTCTTAAAAATAAATACATAGGGATTTTTTTTTACCCCCTAGACAGGGTCTCATTCTGTAACCATGGTTGACCTGGAAGTCAGCAGGTAAACCAGGTTGGCCTTGAACTCACCAAGATCTACTTGCCCCTACTTCCTGGGTGCTAGGCCTGAACTGAAGGTAGAGGCACTGCATCGGACTTCAATTATCCATTTTCTTAAAGACAAGATAGTCCCACATAAATTAAATAGACAATCAGGTTTTTTATTTGTTTGTTTGGTTGGCTGGAGTTTTTGTTGTTGTTGTTGTCATTGTTTTGTTTTGGAGACAGGGTCTCACTATATACCTCTGGCTGTCCTGGAACTTGCTATGTAGACCAAGCTGTCCTGGAACTCACAGAGATCTACATGCACCATCGTGCCTGGGCCTGCCAACTAGTTTATAATAACAACCTCAAGTTCTTGTATCAGAATGTTAAAAGAACATCAGTTCAGTATTAAGTACTTCCCTTCCTCAACCACATTCTCCTTTAAGGTTACAAAAGAGTCAATCCATAAATTGAAATGATATTTCTCTTAGATACTAAAAATTTTCCCCTTATTATGTAAACTGGCTTAGGGAGTCTCAAGTCTTAAAAGTGTTTAGTCTCTTATGTCAGAGAAGAGATAAACTAAAATTTTCCTATTTTTCAATCAATTATCTGATAATGATACCAAGCTGCATTCTACTTGTAAATAAAATATTCCCCTCCCCACGTTCTAGACTAGATATCTGCTTTATTAAATCTAGCGTGTAACATCTTGGCACAGAGAAGTAAGAGAATCATTTTGTCCTTCTAAAACACAGGTTGACCAACTTGTGCTGCCCATACCTCTAGAGTTTATAGGCTGTGGTCCACCCATTGTCTTTTGCTATCCTGTTTTAGTCTACACACACAATGCACCTTTACACTATTCAAAATGTAAAACAAAAATTCTTAGCTCAAGATTCCTACAAAGAGAGCTGGTGAGACAGCTCAGTATACAAAGGGACTTCCACCAAGACTGACAAGTTGAGTTTGATCCCTTGGCTCCACAGGGTAAAACAAGAGAGTTCTCAACAGTTTTCCATTGACTTCTGCTACCATGCTGTGGACACCCCCACCAGCACACAGATGAAATTAAATAATATATCTAATATTTAATAAATAATATATTGAATATAAATATACATTCTGACTGGCAGAGAAGGACAAATAATACTGTTAGTTTCATTATCCATTCAAAAGTAAGCTGATGACAAACTCTCAAAAGCAGGGGGCTAGCTCAGGCAGTGAAGAGCTTCCTGTATAAGCATGAAAACCTGATCCCTAGCAGCCATATAAAAAGCTGACTGTGTAATTACAGATCACATCTGTAATCCCAGCACTGGGAAGCAGAGCTCCAGGTTCAGTGACTTCTGTCTCAAAATATAAGCTGGAGGGGCCCGAGAGATGGCTCAGCAGTTAACAGGATTGGCTGTTCATACAGAGGTCCTGGGTTCAATTCCCAGGACCCACATGGTGGATCACAATGGTTTGTAAGAGTACCCCTACAGGATCCGATGCCTTCTTCTCATGTGCAGAGGCATGCAGACATAACGCCCATGTACATAAATAAGTACTAATATTGAAAAAGGTGGAGAGGTAGATAAGAAGAAATGACCTTAACCTATGGCCTCTGTATACGTGCACAAAGGCAGCCACCCACCCACAGATAAATCCTCAAGATCTCTAGCGTATGCTTACCTTTGGCTGCAGCATGAACCACAGCAGCCTGCGAAATGGCTTGGTAGGTTTCAAAACCCAAATAAGATAAGGCTGAGAAAAAAAGGCCTCTCTTGAAAGATCTCGTGTTTCCTATCACCTACAGAAAATAATACATTAATATTATGAATGAACTCAAAAATCATAAAGAAATTGTCATCCCAAGCAAAGCATATTAATTTTCTCCCACCTCTAAAAGCAAGTAATTATAGAATGCTAGAAGCTTTAAAAAATTACCAACTCTTTAGTAAAACTATTTCAAACCTTGCATTCAGTATATCTTAGTAATGGAAGTAGTAATTTGTCTAAAGGTCAGTTATAGACTAGGAGTGTAACTCAGGGGTAGAGCATCATGCATTAGGCATCTCGTTCAAGACACAGAACGTCAAAATGAATAAATGAATGAATAAATGAATGAGTGAATAAATGAATGAATGAGTGAATAAATGAATGAATGAGTGAATATGGCAAAAATTATTCTTTATGGAAATCTTTTACAGAGACATGTGTACAATGATTGTATGGAAAAATATTAATAAGTTTATAAATTAATTCAATGATACTTTAAACCGACATAATGAATGCTAATTATGTGCTTGCTTCAACAGCACATATAATAAAAATTGGAACAAATACTTATTATAGATAGGCTAAAAAATATAATAACTATTACACATAGAAATTACATACAGCTCTCAGTAAGCATATTGTCCAAAGACCCCACAGGTTTTGAACAGATTATGAATAATAATCATATTTAAGGTTGGTATGGTAGCATGTGCCTATAATCACAGTGCTCAGGAGGTAGATGCAGGAGGACCAGGGAGATATTCAAAGGCTGTCTGAATAACAGAGTTGCTGAGTTCCAGGTCAAGGCCAGCTAAGGGTAGACCTGAGGGCCAGCCTCAAACAACAAAATACACAAGCAGACTTGGAATTAATTTACATGGTCATGACAGATAATTGAGAGCAATTATAAGGACAAACACATATCACTCCTTCCCCATTCCATTACTTTCCTATTTAACTGTACTATTTCCCCTTTTATGTCAAATCAATTGATCAGCGTTAAAACAAGCATTGCTATCTTTATTGAAAGATAGCCTGTAATTTTTTCTCAATGTTTTGAAGACAGGATCCCACTATATAGGTCAAGCTAAACTTGAACTCCTGACCCTCCTGCCTCTGCCTCCTGAGCAATGGGATTACAAGGTCCCAGCTAATTTTTTCCTTCTGAAAACAACCTTGGGTGGGATATGTGACTCAGTGGTAAAGTACTCTCTCAGCTCTGAAAAAGTAAAACACCACACTTCCCCTTGATTTCAAATCTCCTTTAAGTCTCTACTCCCAACTCTTCCAAAAAGCTCTCTTATTTTCCTGTTTCCACTCTCTAGTTCCCATTTTCTCTTGAACCCACACAGATATTATACTGCTTTTTTCTTTTGGTAGCCCAGGCTGACCTTGACCTCACTGAATAGCTGAAGCAGACTTCAACTGATCACCTGCCTTCATGGTCCAAAAGGACAAGCCTGAGCAATCTACAATTTCATGTCTAAACAAAGCACTCCAGAAACGGCATTCTAGTTAATGGCACCAAAATGCTGGCCTGGTGCTACAGGATGAGCTCCCTTTTCTGAAGTGCTGAACAGAAATGTTTCAGGCAATACTATGTTTTTGTTTCTCAGACTTTGGAATATTTGTACAAATATGAGAGATCATGTACATAGGACCCTATTATACTCATGAAATTAATCTGTGCTTTTTATATAGTTTATAGAGCTTATAAATAATTTTATGTAGTATTATCTCAGTATGCCTGTGTTTTAACTTAACCTGTCACATGAAGTCAGTGTGGAATTTCCAGTTCTATGGCACTCAAAATGCCTTGAATTTTGAGGCATTTGGGGAGTTGAATTTTCACGTACTTCTTTAATCCTAGCACTGGGGGTGGGGGGCGCAGAGGCAGGTGGATCTCTGTGAGTTCAAGGCCAGCCTGGTCTACAAAGGGAGTCTAGGACAGCCAGGAATGTTACAGAGAAACCCTGTCTCAGGCGGGGGCTGGAGGACTCAGCACTCAGGACTCAGAGACAGGTGGATTTCTGTGAGTTTGAGGCTAGCCTAGTCTATATAGAGTTCCGGGCAAGCCAGAGCTACAAAGAGAGACCCTGTCTCAAAAACAAAACAAAAGAAAAGCAAATAATTACCTGCTAAAAGTTCCTATCTAGAGCCAGAATTTCAAGAGGTAAACGGCAGGCTTACTGAGTGCGTTACTTACTTATCCATATGTCAGCTTGGCCTCCTAAATAATCCAAAATATAACTCATTTCCCCTTTACCCCTCAAATCCCTTTAAGCAGTCCTGCCTCACTAAGTAGTACCACTACCCATTAGGCTGTTTCAACTAGAAACTAAAAGTTTCTCCCACACTCTTAACCTCTTCCTATAATTCTATATCTTTAAAATTCTTTTAATTCATCCACTTATTTACATTTCCACTAAAGGTCAAGCCACATTTCTTACCTATCCTACACCAAAATCTGTCTAGCATTCACTCTTGCATATCCATTCTGACCGTACACTGATATTTTTTCAGTGAAAATCTATTCAAATGACTTCCTTGTTCAAATGCCTTATTTGATTTCCTATAATTTTTAGACTAAAATCAGAAATATAATAGTTCATGAGGTTTTTAAATTTGTACTTATTATCGTGTGCTGTGAGGACAGATGAGATGTAGAGGGCAGAGAACAACTTTGAGGACTAAGCTCTGTCTTCCACAGTAGGTGAGAGGACTTAACAGCACAGTCTCTAAGGCTTTCTGAATCTGCGTGTCAGAAGGCAGTTCATCCCTTCCCCTTACATGTACTGTGGACTTACAGACCTCCCTACTTTCAAGAGTATGTGGCAAGACAACCACAAAATTGACACTCTCTCAGTGATTCTCTTTAACACCCTGCCCATCCTGCAAAGAGTCAGCAGCAATGACAGTGAGCAACATCAGCTGTGTGGAGAAAATAGCTGCCCACCACTGCCACTTTAGAGTGTGAAAGTTGAACTTTCTCCTATCCTCAGATCTGGAGCTTTCAAAACAAACAACAATAAAGAGCGGCTGGAGAGAGAACTCACTGGTTAAGAGCACAGGCTGCTTTTTCAGAGGACCTAGGTTCAATTCCCAGCACCCATGTGGTAACTAACAACCATCTATAACTCCAGTTCCAGGGGATGTCCTCTTCTGGCCTCCACCCACAGCAGGCATGCATTTGGTACACAGACACACATGCGGGCAAAACACCCGTACTCGTAAATTAAATTTTAGAAAAGTGAGAGGGGGAGAAGGAAGAAAGGTTGTTGGCTTAACTTTCACACCTGGAATACCATTGCTCAGAAAGCTAAGGCAAAAAAATCACCTGGGCTACACTTCAAACTCAAGGCCAGCCTTAGCCACTTATGGAGGCTCTGTCAAGGCAAACAAGCAAGAAAACATGACCACAAAATACAAAACCCTGAGATTTTAAATGAGACCTCAACAGTTGAAAGCCTGAATACACCTCCTGAGAGAGCTTAAGCTAGTCACTCAATTAAGCCATACTTAGAATCCAGACCTACACACACCATGGATAATAAATGTTTGCATAAAGCAGATATTTGAATGTGTATGTGAGGGCTTAAAATAACAAAACAGTTATGAGAAATATATCCTGGGGACTTATGTCATCCCATTCCAAGAATACAGAGGGTCTTGGCCAGTTTAATAAAATACCAGAACTGAGACAGTAAAAAAAAATTCTCAACAGCTTTAACATGGATAGAAAACAAACAAACAAACAAACAAATTCAAGGATAATTACTGAAAAAATAAATTCTCTTATTTATTGAAAATTTCAAAATAACATTACAGACATTTTTGCCCCCGGGTGTTAGGCAAGGGCTTATAAACACTGATCTTATTTCTTTTTTTACTATTTACTTTGAGACAAGGGCTCCCTAAATTGCCCATACTAGCCTTGAACTGGTTTGATATCCTAAATTGACCTTGAATTTGCGCTCTTCCTTCCTAGGACTCTCTAGTAGCTGGCACTACAGCACTGAGCCATTGGGCTGAGCTGTCCGAGGTAATAAATAACCTGAGTTCTGTAACCCTTGGTGACTTTGCTGAAAGCGAGTTTCTCAACGGTCAAAGTTCTTGCACCTTCCTGTGCTATTTTCGGACAGGAAGGGCAGGGAGGACGCATCCCGCTGCCGCAAGGCCAGTTGCCTCAAAGGAGGCTTGCAACGCGGACGCTCCAAGAGTCTGGCTGGCCAGGAAGCGGGCTTCCAGACCTGGAGATGGGGGCACCCCCGACGCCATGCCGAAGAAGGCAGCAGGTTACCTCGGAGCCGCGGAATACCCGGGCGCCACAGTGCCCACGGCTGCCCCAGGTCCTGGCCAGCAGATAGACGATCTGCTCGGCTCTGCGACGCAGAGGGAGAAGGTGCCACAGTCCCGAGGACAGCGCCATGACTGACACCTCACCAGCTAGATCGAGCACGCGCTAGGGAAGTTGACCGCTCAGGGCGGGGCGAGGCAAAAGGCATATCAGGAACAGTGTTCCAAGTCTCGGCTAGCACATCCGCCACACCTACAGCTTCCGGGTCTCCGGGTTCCAAAGACCGGAAGTCGGGGCGGGGCATCACGCATGCGCACAGCAAGCTGCTGTAAGGGAGAGCGAGTTCTCAGTCCTTGGACAGCGGTCTGTTGTAGATTATGCGGGCGCTTTCCCGAAAAGCGGTTTTTCTGTAATTCTCCAAAGTCTTCAACAGTGAAGTCAATCTTGGCACTTGTGGTCCTTTTTGAAAATAAATACTTGAATAAATTAAATTGTCGCATAAACCGGGCGGTGATTGTGCATGCTTTTAACCTCGCCCGTGGGAGGCAGAGGCAGGCAGATCTCTCAGTTTGAGGCCAGCTTGGTGTATAGAGTGAGTTTTCAGCCAGCCAAGGCTACATAGAGAAGCCCTGCCTCGAAAAACAAACAAACAAATAAATAAAGTACATAGAAGGAGAGTGGGAAAAAAATCTAGAGGTTGGACGTGCTAAAGTGGAGGACCTACCAAAAACACGAAGAAAGCAAAACCCCACTGGGGCTTAGTGAAGAAATACAAGGAAGAGGGGGAGCCCTGCCAGAGTACAGTGTTTTCTTAGCCTGCATGAATCCTGGATTCAATTTCCAGCTCTACAGAAGACTGGTGTGGTAGCACATGCCTACAATGCCAGTTGGAGAGGTGGACGCATAAGCAGAAGATCATGGTCGTCTTCGACTACGTAATGAGTTGTTTTATAATTAAGATATAAGAAATAATAAACAAGACAATAAGATAAGATATAAGGTAATAAGGTACCAGATGCCAGATTGTACAGGAGTTTATTAAATGAACATGGAGAGAGAAGGAAAGGGGGAGGGGTACCCCAGAAAGAGACAGAGACAGGAAGAGTAAGAAGAAGGGGGGGCGGGGGAGTAAGGGGGAGAAGAGAGACCAGGAGGAGGGCTTGTCCTTTTATATAGCCCTAGGCAGGGCCAGGCCCCCATAGCAGGTAAGCAATGACATCACAGGTAGGCAGACTGAAGCAGAATGCTACCAAGTTGGGTGCTAGCCTGGAACCTGGGAGACCCAATCTCAAAAAAAAAAAGAAAGAAGGAAAGAAAAAGAAAAAGTAATGTTATAATCCCAGCACTTGTCTTGATTTTAAGGACATCCTGGGCTTCTTAGTGAAATCCAGTCTATCCTGATCTATAGGATATGACTGTAAGACTGCATTTTAAAAATTACAATAGCTATTCCAGGGCTTTCCTTGGTAGGGACTCATAAAGACAAAAATAGGTTATATTCTAGAGATAGCAAAAACTGAAATTTTATTTTACCTTACATTTATTGCCTGTTTGCTAAAGATGCTATTGTAGTGCTGGGACCTTTCATGCCTTAAGCGTTGTTATTAACTCATTTAATCATCATTAGGTGTGGATAGTATCTGCATTTTATAAATTAGGAAAATGTGCTTCAGCACGAGTTTGAATTCTCCAGAGTCACTCATGCTCATGAGAAAAGTGATAGAAGTGGTGTTCGAAGCAAGGTTCCCAGCTGCAACGACATAAGACATCGCTTTTGCTCTTACATCATGTTCATGTCAGTGATAATGGAGAAATATGCCTGCAAGCATTGCACTAAACTGTGGGGAATCTACAAGACACAGTCCCTTTGGTTTGTTTTTAAGGGAGGTGGGGGAGAAAGGGAGAGTGAGAGGGAGACAGAGAGAGACAGAGAAAGGAGAATCTCTGCACTCGGAACAAGAATGCAATCTCTGCAGCCCCCATGTTCCAGTTCTTATTACAGATTTTATTGTATTGATCTCTAGTTGTCTCCAAGATAGACTATAATTTTATGATAATAACATATTTATGAATATATGTCACAACATCATTGGGCCTTTATAATAAATACATGAATTTTATTTGTCAACTTTCATAGATTAAATAGATGATAAGATACATTATATTAAAATAATAAAAAATATTAAAATCTATTTTTAAATAGCCTTCTTAACGTCTGTTGGCTTCTAGTGATTTCCACACAAAGAACCACTTATACATATCTTTACTACAGGCTAGTTCAGTCAGGCTAAATAATATGTGTATATATCATAGGATGGCATAGTCATTCTGACATACTATTTTTGATATCTCTGCTACAATGAATTCTGTTTTCATGTGTGCTGTTGTGATTAAAGCCAGAACTGTGTGCAGCTTAGGAAAGTTCTCTATCAGCCAGCTGCATGCACAGCCTCACCAATAATAGATTTCATTGGACATACTTATGCTGAAAAACTTGTTTACCTGAAATGCAGATTTAGGTCAGCATCTTAAATTTGTCTGGCA
This sequence comes from Acomys percivali, assembly GCA_907169655.1. Classification (NCBI taxonomy): domain Eukaryota; kingdom Metazoa; phylum Chordata; class Mammalia; order Rodentia; family Muridae; genus Acomys; species Acomys percivali. The sequence continues at coordinate 98,345,034 of OU015743.1, read as the reverse complement.
ACCAACTTTACTTGGTTTTTCCATGGTTAGGCACCATTACTTTAGAGACTGGAGATATAGCTGTTGGCAAAGTGCTTGCCTTGTATGGATAAAGACCACATATTCAAGATCCCACACTGCCTGTTTTCCTTGAGTCAACTCTGGTCATGCACTTTTTGTTTGTTTGGTTTTGGATTTTTTTTTTTTTTTTTTTTTTTTGCAGAAACACTATGTGATATATCCTTTCCATCCCTTCACATACCGAGGCTCTTGATATGATTTTATGCTATTATTGGCAAGATGTGATTATTTTGTGTGCATGGTTTCGAATCTAGGACCTTGCACATGTGAGCTATAATCCCTAGCATGCAATGGGATCTTTTTAAGAAATACATATAGGGCTGGGCAGTGGTGACACACGCCTGTAATCCTACCACTGAGCGAGGCGGAGACGGGTGGATCCCTGTGAGTTTGAAGCTAGCCTAATCTACAGAGAGAGTTACAGAACAGCCAGGGCAGCACAGAGAAAGCATGTCATGAAAAAAAAAAAGAAAAGAAAAGAAAAGAAAAAAAAAAAAGAAAAAACCAAAAGAGCTGGTGATGTAGCTTGATGGTAGAGTGTTAATATGTAAGAGGCCTTGGGTCTGATCCCCAGCCGTGTTGTGAAAGGGAAATAAAAAGTAGATCAGAAGCTTATTCCTCTCCTTACGTTTGTTGTTGGCACACTATCCTGGCACACAGAGGCTTCCTATCTGCTCTCTCTTCTATGTCTCTTTGGCTTCACGCCCTGACTCCTCTCCTTCTCCCTATACATCACATGCATCTCAGGTATGTTTCAGGCCCACTGTCTTTTTTATCCTACAAGTGAGCTGCCGGCTTTATTGACTGTACGATACTCCCTCTGCCAGGACTCCTTCATAGTCCAATGTCATGCACACTTTCTTCCTTTCCCCGTATGACCAATCTAGTTCTTAACTGGCTAATTTCAATTTCTCTTTCCAAAATTGGTATGTCACTTCCTCAAGGACACTTCTCTTTATTCCTGCCAAATATATTTTCATTTATTTAATTCATAATTTGACCTTTACTTTTGTGATTAGTTGCTGTCTGCCGTATATTTTGGAGGGATTGGTAACATAAGCCTTTATTATATTGTAATCTCAATGACTCTGATTTTTTTCAGTTATAATAGGGCACGACCCAAATTTTCCATTCATTCAATAAATATGTATCGTGTATATGTAATGTTAGGTCTCAAATCCCAGACAATTGGCTAACTGTGGTGCCTATTTAACATATCAAAGTAGATGCTGGGGGCTAGGTTCTCAGCAGCTACTAGATACAGAGTCATCCTGGCTGGCATATCCAGCCCCCCTACCCTAAACTCTACAGGCCAGGGACTGGCTGGGCCCTACCCACCCACCCCTCAATCCCTCAGTTTCTCTTCCCTATGTAACTCAGCCATTTGGGATACTCCCTTCTCTTGGTCTCCTGGTTTTCTCTCTTGTTCTCTAGCTCCTGCATCCCACTCCTCTCATGACCCTGTTCAGTCTGCACGCTTCCAGATGCCCCTGGGTGTGACCTCCCTCATATCTACAATAAGCCATACCAAGGCGAGTTGTGTCTGCTTTTTCCATTAATGTAATATGCCTCCTACTGTTCTAGTAACAAGAAAAGTTAAAAATAATTGTAAAATACTGATGGTATATATACTGATGGATGTTGGTGAGTGCTGACTAAGAAGATGGAGGAGAATGGGCTATAGATATATTTCTGTTAGACATTACCATTTCATTTTCTTTGTTTTTTTCCATTTCACGGTTAAGTATTGAACACAGAAGTTTGTTCATACTAGACATTTAGTGCTGTATAACTGAGCAATAATTACCTCGACCAAACATTGTAGTCCTAAACTGGATAATGCCCAGAGAAGGCCTCACTCAGAACTTTTGAATTAATACTCCAAGAAGTGAGTCATGAAGATCTTTAGGGACAAAGCATTTTGTGTAGAGTATAAGAAACATGCAAATTCCTGCTCTGGAAAGGCACATGGATATTTTCATAACCAGCAAGGAAAGAAGAGGAAGTAAGAGATAAAGATCAGTGAAAAGGTGGATGACCACTAGTGTGGTTTCTCATTGACGTTGCAGGAACTTTGAGTGTTTTCTTTGCATTACTAGGTCAGATCTAATTTACATTTCATGCTGTGTTTCTCTGTGTTGAAAGCAGACTAAAGGGGAGCATGGTGGACCTACCTGGGGGCAAGTCCCTTGAAGGAGACAAACTCTCCTGCTCCCGGAAGTTATCACTTGCCGCAGCTAAGAGTGAGACTTCATGGCCCTTGCCCTCTCTATGTGGAGAGTTTGTCTAACTTGAGCTGTGGCAGGAACCTTCTGCATGCTGTCAAAATTGCTGTGAGTTCATATTTAAAACTGCCCAGAAAACAGTTTCCTTGTAGCCACTTACTGACTCTGGCTCTTACATTCTACCTTCTTTAATGATCACTGTGGGGTCTTGGCAGGGTGTGTGTGTGTGTGTGTGTGTGTGTGTGTGTGTGTGTGTGTGATGTAGATGTCCCGCTTAGGGGTGTGCTTTACTGAGTCTCATTCACTGCTTTGGACATTTGTGGGACTCGGTGTTTGTTAGTCACTGCTGCAAACGGAAGCATCTCTAATGACAGTTGAGAGGTGCGTTAATTAATCTATGGGTTTAACAATAAGTCATTAGGACTTGGTTTAATACTCTGTCCATTTAGCAGAATAATAGTAGTTCTTTCTTAGGGCCGATGACCTGTCTAGCTGTAGTTTTTCTCCTGATAACAGTGCCAGGTATGGGTTTCATCTCCTGGAGTGGAACTTAAATCCAACAGAAAGTGGTAGCTTATTTATTCCCTTGCTATTCCTGCCACAGTTGCGCAGGGGGCATGCCTTTCCAGGCTGGTCATTACTGTAGCTCACAGGGTTCACCACTTTTCCTCTCTGGTAGCATACATATCACATTCCATTCTTCGGCAGTTTCTCTGGAGTGATTCCTCCCACCCTTTTTTTCTCATCAATTGAAGTGGACTAACTTCTTGCCAAGTTTGTGGTAACTGCTGTTCTTTTGTCTTTGTTTATTGTTATCCCATTCTTGAGCAAACATTTTACACTTTCATGCAGTAGAAGATGTAGCACTGAGTACCCATCACCACATGCATTTTGAGATTAGTACAGTCACTTATCTATCACATTTCATGTTATTCCCTTGTTCCTTTCTCACTTATGGAAAGGTACACGGCACTAAACACTTTAGCGATGTTTTGTGATGAATAAATGAAATTAAGCATGTAAAATTACTCTGGGGGTGTGCACACTAAAACTACTGAAGGATGGCTAAGAGCTGGCATTCACTGTTGGGATCGGTTTTCTTTTTCTAAAATAAAACAAATACCTATGTTCTAGGCCTAAACAGATTTTATTTGTATATGACTGGCAGTACTGAGAGCTGAGAGCTAACAAGACGTGTGTGAGTATATACATCATACCTAAAAAATGCCCAGAAAACAATTTCTTGTAATCACTCACTGACTCTGGTTCTTGCATTCTTTTCTTTCTGCCGTCTTTAATGATCACTGCTGGGTAATCATTTATTTTATATGTATGAGTGTTTTGCCTACATGTATGTATATAGGCCTGCAGCTCTTGAAGGTCAGAAGCGGAGGACTGATCCTCTGGAGCAGGAGTTCCAGATGTTTGGGAGTAGCACGCAAACTGGGAATTTGTCCAGCGCAACAAGTATCTTAACCTCCGAGCCCCCAGGTCTCGTATTTTAATGCCTAAAATCAAGTACGGGTTTTGTAAGAAGGCTTAAAATGTCAGTGGCTGGAGGCGCAGCAGTGAAAACTGGAGTGAAAATGGGATAGGGAACACTCTCACTACCAAAACCAAAACTTCACTTTAGTCCCTCCCACCAGCTCCGTCCTCACCCCAGCCACGCCCTCACCCCAGCCACGCCAGGACTCCGCCCACGAGCCCCGCCCCTCCGCGGTCCAGCCCTCAGGTTCCAGTAAAGCCTCCTCAGTGCTTGCCAGCTTGCGGTTCTCTCTCCTGGGTCTCCACCCACGCTCGACTTCACCGGCAACCTCGCGCGTGAGTGCCTGCCTTTCCCCAGCTCAGGAGCTGTGTGATCCAGCCCGAGCCTGCGGCCTCCCGGGAAGCGGGCTGGTCCGGGTGCAGAGCCTCAGGGCCCGCTGGGCCCGGACGCTGGAAGTGTTGCGCCGGCTTCCGGTGCCCACCCCGGGGGGCTCCCGAGGGGCGCGCGCTGGGTTCCGGGCCGGTTCAGGCTCCCGGTCAGCCTGGGGCCGCGAGCGCTTCCTGGGCCTGTGGCCCTCACACCTGGACGGGCGTGCCAGAGATCCGCGTGCCTCGCGTGAAAGGGCAGGGTGGGGCGAAGGGTTCCATGCCCCTAAATCTCGGTCCCGCTCACCGGGGAAAGATTGAGGAACCAGACTAACCGGTCGTGAGGCGGGGTGGGGGGCGCGGTGGAGGGGACTCTTCGTGTTGTAGGGAAAGGTGATACCGAATTCCGTGCAAAGCCAGGACTGCATGACGTCCTAGCAGCTCCCGCACCTCTACCGGCTTCGAAAGTCTGTCCAGTGGTTTGGGCTCAGTACATGCGAGGCGTGGAGGAAGGGCAGTGTTTCTCAGTCAGAAACTTAGTGCTGGACCTAATGCACTTCACCGTGCTCTCCAACTTTTGCCTCTTTCTGTTATTTGTGGGTGCCTCAGAATAATCAGATAGAGAGGGTAGAGTGGGGTTAAATATAGCCACGGATTGCAGTGATCCACAGTCACATTGCTAGACGGTTTTTATACGTGTTGTCACACAGCAAGCTTGAATGGTACTATTATCTTTTTTATTTTTCAGGAAACAGATTAATTTAACTATGCTCTTGTGAAGTGGTAGCATTAGGTTTCGATTCAGGTCTGTATGGTTTTATAGTACACGATTTACAAAAGCAAGCGAACATTTCCTGGTTATCTGTCTAGTTTCAAGTATGTTCTGAGGTTACCTGTCTAAACTTGGGTAGGATACTTAGCCCTTTAAGGTGTGTTTCTACATTTGTAAAAACAGATACAGCACTGCACTGACATAGACTGCTATGTCATTAGGATTAAGAAAAATATTTGTAGATCACTCAGCGAAACGTCTGGTACATAACTAATGATAAGCTATATACACTCGCATACATCTTGTTCTTATACATCAGCTGTCAGGACTGCCAGTCATATCCAAATAAAACCTGTTCAGGCCTAGAGCACAGGAAGAGGGAAACAGCAAAGTGTAGGAAATGGGCTCAGAAAACAGGCGGCATATGATAGTAGTTATAGTGATGCCAGTGGCGTCTCAGGATTAATCTGCTTTTCGAGGCCTTATTTTGCTTTTATGAGAATTCTTTTAAAAGCCAGTTCCTTTAGGCCAATGAATTGGAAAATACACCCCATTGAGCTTAGAGCCCAGACTCCAGGATTGGACCATCTAGCTCTCCAAATGAGGCAAAACCGAATTACTGGCTTCTACAGATTAAAAGATGTCTGGCACAGAAAGGGAATGAAGTATTCTCTTTCAGAATCACTTCTCTCTGATCTAGCCCCCAAAGCTGAGGTTCTAGAAATGAGGGAACAAAAGAATTCATTTCCTCTAAAGGCATGTTGCTAATTGGATATCTCTTCTAACTTTACTTAGAACTGTGAACATTTATAGACCTTTAGTCCTAGCACTCAGGAAGCAGAGGCAGACGGATCTCTGAGTTTGAGGCCAGCCTGGTCTACAGAGTTCTAGGACAGCCAGGGCTACACAGAGAAACCCTGTCAAGAAAACAAAAAGAAAAGAAAAAAAAAGAATGCTAACTATTACATATTTTTAAGATATTTTATGGGGCTGGTGATGTAGGTCAATGTAAGGGAACCTTGGGCTAAGTTCTCGAACACTGAAATAAACACATACAATTAAATAAAATATTTATGAACATTCTTCCAAGGAAATTTCCCCTATACCTGGATCTGCTCAGGCACTCAGCTTATATTGTTCTGATGCCTTGTCAGTTCTTCTTATGCTTTTGTACTTGGTGTTTCTTGCCATCGTTAGTTGCTGTTCCTGGATTTTATTATTACTGTTAAACTACCTTTCTCCCTCAAATTTCCTTCATCAGTGATTTAAGTATGCTTGGCAACCAAGTTAAGAAAGATAAGCTGGGTATGATGGTGCACACCTTTAATCCCAGGCAGAGGCAGGTGGGTTGCTGTGAGTTAGAGGCCAGCCTGGTCTACAAAGGGAGTCCAGGACAGTCAAGGTTACAAAGAAAAACTCTGTCTTGAAGAACCAAAAAAAAAAAAAAAAAAAAAAAAGGAAGAAGAAGAAAGAAAAAAAAGATAATGCTGGATGTGAAAAATGATTTTGTGACATTTTGACCTTTAAATAGTCACAGCAAGCTTCTATTCTTCATCAAAGCATGATCTCTCCTGTGGATCTTTTAGGAAGAATCAATAGCACATCCATTAGCTCTCAGCCTCGTGAGGAGCCCAAACTATTGCTGTCAAGTCCTTCCTGTTACCTTTATCTTACAAGCTAACTTCTTTATAGTGACTTTTTTCTTTATGTTCTTAAATTTGTCTGCTGACTAGGTTAAAACCTAAATGAGTAAGGTAAAAGACTTGTTGAAAGTTGCCAAGAAAGAGGTTCAGTGACCACTTATCATAGATTTTATTTAACTTCAAGTTTTTCATACTGATAACCAACTGAACTTAGATACACATTTTGATAAGACTCTGATAACTATATTTAAACCATAGCTGTTGCTAGATTGTGTGCTGATTGACATCGTTTTATATATAACAGCTTAACTAAATGGAATCAGAACCTTTAAAAGGACATGAAAAATAATGAGAGCCCTGTCTCCAGGATTGGTCCGTACAGAAGCTCTCTTATGAGGCAACACTGAACAGTGAATACTGTGGTGCTCACACTTACCAACTTGCATTAGGTAGATAGCACATTGATACAATTTCTCTATGAGAAAGGAATATTACACAGTTAGTTTAGTAAACCATTTTGAAATATCTTATGAAAGGGATGTATTATGTCTATTTCCTGTAAAAATTACCAAAGCGACAATGTGGGTGTAGTTTATAGTCTCATCATAGTACTTTAGCTTTTTGTTGTGCTGTTTTTTTCCTCCCCCAACCCCAACTTACTTTCTTTTGAGACAAGATTCCTCTGTGTAGCCCTGGCTATCCTCTGCCTTCCCCCTGAAATTAAAGGCATGTGCTATCACCATCCAGCCTTCTTTCTTTCTTTTGCTTTTAACTTTTTCTTTGGATTTTTTTTGTTTGTTTGTTTGATTGATTGATTTTATTATTTTTATTTTTTGTTTTCTGAGATAAAGTATTATTGTGGCCTGGTGGAAGAGCCGTATAGGCAAGGATGACCTTCAGTGCCTGCCCCCACCTCTCAAGTGCTGCCATTACCTGTATATGAACTCATACGCAAGTACTTAAAATACTAAATTTTTGTTTTACAATTCCTCTAAACATTAAGATGATAATCACTATATATTTGCATTTGCAAATGTGAAAAAGGGTGGAAGTTCATTTCCATCTGGTTAGGGATTTTTTTGTTTTATACAGGGTTTCCCTGTGTTCTAGAACTCTCTCTGTAGATCACAGAGATCCTCTTGCTTCTGTCTCCCAAGTGCTGGGATTAAAGGCTTGTGCCACTACCACCTGGCTTTGAGTCATATTTTTTTTAAAAAAAATAAGGGAAAATCTGAACAAATATTTTCTGACGGTATTTTCAAAAGAAGTGTGTAAAATATCTAAGTGTGCAGCACACCAGCAATCTTTGTTTTCCTGCTTCACTTTCCTCCAAAGCATTTATTGCCATGTAACATGCTGTTAATTCCACCTAGTTCTTTTACCTTTCTATCGTGCGATCACGCTAATGCAAAAGCCTATTTTAGTCAATGTTGGTTCTCCAACAATTCAGAATAGTGCCTGACACGGGGCAGGTGACCCACAGGAATTTGTTGAACCAGGATTGAATGAATAATGGCTATTAAATGTTAATGATTGGGAAATATAAAAGCACTTGCCAGAAAGTTAAAAAACAGCTGTGATGCACATGGTGATCGATCATGAATATTCTCGAAATCAGAGAGTGTATAAACATCTCCATAGTGTCTGTTCAATATATAATCATTTATTCATGATGCCAGCACATGGTGTGTTATCGAGTGCCACCCTTCATGCTGTAAACTTTCAAACTTTGAGAAGGAAAGTAGTAGTTGTTTTAGCTTTAAACTGAAGGAGTGTGTTTATTTGGGGGTAAGGTCCGAGGCTGGCCTGAAGTCAGTTCCTCCTACTTCAAGCCTCCTGAGTGCATGGGTCCTGGCATGTAAGACCATTGGGCCAAAAAGAACTTGTGTATCATTGCTCACTCTGAACTAGAGAGGCACTATGTGACAAGTGAAATGCTGAGCTTACACAGCAGAATGGTCCGTGTACCCAGCTAAGAAGGGAAGACAGAGAGCCATATTTAAAAGCATGTATGTAGAGTCAAATCATAGTTCATTAGGGCAGGTGGAAAGCTCACAGGGAGCTTCGAGCGGAGGAGTCTCATAATGGACTTGAGTTTCAGTAGATCCAATGTCTGCGCACATTATCCACACTTCCTGCTACAAAGCTGGCCCAAGCTTTCCTGCATCTTTACCTCACATTGCTGACAGCTGATTCCTCTGATGTAGTGAAGTAAAGGTGGCTTGCATCGTTGGTGTGCATTTTACGGCCAAGTGTGCTAAGACTGCTTGGCTCCTGGAGTGAGACAACATTGAGGCGCCAACATGGATTCTTATAAGACCTCCGTTAATTATTGTTCTTACAGTGTGACTAAATACGGGACAAAGGCAACTCCAGGAGGTGTACAGTCCATGGTGGCAGCACTGGTAGGTGGCTGGTCATTTTACACCCAGCCTCTATCAGGGGCCAGTGGATGCTGGTGCCTGCTTTCTCTTTTGTATTCAGTCTGAGACCTCAGCCCACAAAACGGTCTCATTTGGAGTGGCTCCTAGACACTCTTCTGTAGCTCTGCCCTGAAGCGTGTCTCTTAGGGGCTTCTAGATCTCATCCCCTTGACAGTCAGCACTAACCATCAAATTTTCAAGTGACCTTCCTGATCTGCTCTTTCGGTGCATTCACGGTAGAGTCGGTGACATTTCTGGAATGCATGTACATTGACCAAGGGTCAATGCTTAGAATGTATATCAAGTGAAACTGTAGTAAGTTTCCTTCTTGCTCTGAACCACTCATAGAATAATGTGCTTTCAAGATTTTTTAGACAGTTTAAGGGAGGGCGTAATTTGGTAGCTAAGTTTGTGGTGATAAAGACAAGGTAAAACTATATGTACTTTTTTTTTTTTTTAAAAGAGAAGTAAGCCTTTATTCCTGTGCTTCTCAAATTAAGCTGGCTGAATTGGTTGCTTTGAGAGGTAATTAGTCGAAGATACCAAATCCCAGATCCCCATCTGATTCCTCAGACTCTTCCTTGGCGTCAGCCTTGGCTTCAGCTTTGGATGAGGCTGCAGGAGCAGCAGCAGCAGCAGGAGCAGCAGTGGTGGCTGCAGCCATAGGGGCAGCAACCACAGATGCAGATGGGTCAGCCAAAAAGGCCTTGACCTTCTCAGCAAGAGGGAGGGTGTAGTCAGTCTCCACAGACAAAGCCAGGACCCTCTTGTACCCATTGATGATAGAATGTGGCACCGAGGCAACAGTTGGGTAACCAATCTGCAGACAGACACTGGCAACATTTCGGACACCCTCTAGGAAATGAGAGTGCAGAGTCTGCTCAGTGATGTCAAGCACTTCAGGGTTATAAGTGCTGCCGTTGTCAAACACCTGCTGGATGATCAGCCCAAAGGAGAAGGATGAGATGTTGAGCATGTTCAGCAGTGTGGCCTCGCTGGCTCCTACTTTGTCTCCGGTTTTTATCAGCTGCACATCACTCAGAATTTCAATGGTGCCTCTGGAGATTCTAGTGGTGATGCCCAAAGCCTGGAAGAACGAGGTCTTCTCAGGCCCCAGACCCGTGTTCTGGGCTGTCACAGTGACCTCACAGGGCGCGATGGTGCCAGCACAGGCAGCCGCGGGCACCTTATTGGCCAGCAGCATGTCCCTCATCTCAGTGAGGTCCTCCTTGGTGCACACAAAGCCCACATTCCCCCGGATATGAGGCAGCAGCTTCTCCAGAGCGGGGTTATTTTCTAGGTGGCCCCTGATGGCCTTGCGCATCATGGTGTCCTTGCCCATCAGCACCACCTCCTTCCCTCACAGGGACATGTGGATCTGCTGCATTTGCTTGGAGCCCACATTGTCTGCTCCCACAGTGAAACATTTTGGGTAATCATCTAAAAGTTGGACGATCTTAAGGAAGTAGTTGGACTTCCAGGTCGCCCTGTCTTCCCTGGGGATCACGGCAGTGCGTCAGGGATTGCCACACAGGGTCCTCTAATGAGGACACCTGGAGAGAGCCATATGTGCTTCTTAAGCTGCTGATCTAATGCAATGTGAACACTTTTTTAAAAGTTGGTTTTGTTGTTGTTGTTTTGTTTTGTTTTGTTTTTGGACATAGGGTTTCTCTTTATAGCCTTGGCTGTCCTGGACTTGCTTTGTAGACCAGGCTGGCCTAGAATTCACATAGGTCCAACTGCTTCTGCCTCTGAGTGCAGGGATTACAGGTGTGTGCCACAGCACCTGACTAACAGTTTTCTATTAATGGGTTTCCTCAGTTCTTTGTGTCTAGATGCCATCAGCAAATCTAAATGTCACTACTTAGATCTTCCAGCAGGAGTTTGAAAACCTTTTAGGGAGGTGGCCTTGCACATGAAGGATATATTCTATAATCTCTTAGAAAAAAAGTTTTGTTTTTGTATTTTTATTTGTGTATATGTGTATGTATGTGCCTGCTGTGTATGTATGGATGTCCACAGAGACCAGAAGAGGGTGTCAGATTCCTTGGAGCTGGATTACAGGCAGTGGTGAACCTCCTGTTCCTTTTCCTGCCATGATGTGTCCTGAGAGTTCCGGACTGAGATCCTATGGGTGTAGCAGAACTCACTTCCTTGGGCAGCACAGGCCTAGTGGGCAGGGCCTGTGTTGAGTATTGGGGTGCACTGCTTTTTTCACACTATTTGTGAGTTTAGTCAATTTTAGACCAAGGTCCCAGAATAGTGAGGGTTTTCACATTCATATCTTCATAGCTTTGTTGATAGTGGTTGATGGAGGCTGAGTTTGGGCAACTTCATCCTTTTCCAGCCATTTCTCCTTTTTTGCCGTTATAGTTTTCTCATATTTTCAATTTTCTTTAAGTCCTTGAGTAGTACTTCCTACACAAGGTCTGTATTCACTGTGATTACATCAGAGTGAAAGAACACAAACAGGGAGAGATGTTGGGCATTACGTAGGGTATTGAGTCAACTGTGACCTTTCACGCTGGGAAAAGCAGGCCTGGAGGAGTACAGCCCCTGTGCATGTGACCGCCATTGCATGTCTGATCCAGAACCAGGGTCTGCCTGATTTTTTTGCTTCTCCAGGGACTCTTCTTGCATGTTTCATATTAAGATGAAAGCAGTGTCCTCTTCTCTATCTTGGGTGATTTTATACTTGACATTTCTTATTTTCATTGTTCCTATCTTGTGTCAAGGATAGAAACAGCAGTCAAACAGAAATAATCTTCGGCATCACTTTCTTTTTATGAAATCAAATTTTTTTTTCTTCTTCTCCTTTTTCTTTTTCTTCTTTCTTTCTTTCTTTTCTTTTTAAGACAAGGTCTTATGTATCCCAGGCTATACTTAACCCTACTATCCTTTCACCTCTCCATCCCAGCTACTGATAAAGGCTTGTGCCACAACATGTAGCTTTAAATTCTCTTAATATAAGACTTTTAGTCTCAGAGTCTGATTGTTTGCTTATTTATTTTGATTCTGGAGGCCTTAGGTGTACAAAAACCAAGCTACAACTTATAGCCCAAATCTGGATTTTAAGTGTAGTATGTAGTACAGTTTGGACCTTAAAAGTCCCTCATGATCTCATATGTTAGAGTCTTGGTCCTCAGGGCATCAGACTTTAGGAGGTGGTTGGCTTACAGGTCTCTGAATGGGTTGCTACATACATGCATGCATACATACATACATACATACATACATACATACAAACATACATTATTTACTTACTTATTGTTGTGTGTGTGTGTTTTCAGACAGGATCTCACTATGTAGTTCTGGTCATCGTAGAACTCATTATGTAGACCAGGCTGGCCTCAAACTAAAAGAATCTGCCTGCCTCTGCCTTGAGGGATTTATACACTTACTAATTCATACCTTAATTGCGGTATATATGTACATGTGTATGTAGAAATGTTTGTATATGTGCAGATGTTCATACATGGTGTGCATAGAAGCCAGAAGTCAACCTTAGGTGTTTTTCCTCAGGTGCCTTCTGCCTTGGCTTTATGGACGCAGGTTCTCTCATTGTCATGAAGCGTGCAGAGTAGGCTAGCTCACTGAACTGGCTGGTCAGTGAGGGCCAGGAGTGCATTTGTCTCCACCTCCCAGCACTGGGGTTGCAAACCAGTGCCATTGCACTTTACTTTTTCATGTGCTTTCTGGAGCTGGCACTGAGGTGCTCCTGTCTTTCCTGGCAAGCACTTAACAGATAATTTGTCTCTCCAGCCCACTTATGGGGGCTTTGCAGGAATAGCAAACCTCTTCTTTTTGTTATCTGGAAGCCAATAAATGAACAGTACTTTTCTGCTAGTTGTTTCTGCCTTCATGGGATGTCTCAGCACATGCATGCACCCACTCAGGCACGTATGCATGAACCCCAAGTAAACAAACAATCCATCAGACTAACAGGCCATTGGCTATACTTGTGAAACCATGAGCCAAAATACACCTTCCTTCAAAAGTTGAGTTTTCTCCAGTGTTTTGTCACAGGGAGAGAAAGTTGACTGTCAGTTCCTGAGACTAAGTATTGCTGCTCTAAGATGATCCAGTGTATGTGCATGGTAAACATATAAATTTGGACATACCAAAGGAAAGAGAAAAGGGGGCTGGAGACTCTTGCAGAGGACTCAGATGTGGCTCCAAGAGCTCACAAGATGGCTCACAAGCCTTTAATCTCAGTTCCAGGGGATCTGATGCTTCTTCTGCCTCCACTAGCACTGCATGCGCATAATCCACTTATACATGTAGACAACTCATATCAATACAAAATAAGATAAAGATAGAAACGGGGAGGGGGAGAGAGCCACTGGAGAGATGGGTGAAAGGTTAATAGCACTGGCTGCACTTCCACAGGTCCTGAGTTCAATTCCCAACAACCACGTGATGGCAGACAACCATCTATAATGAGATCTGATGCCCTCTTCTGGCCTGCAAGTGTTACATGCTATACATAATAAATAAATAAATCTTTGAAAAAATAGAAAGAGGAAAAGCCTTTCTTACCACTAAGCAACTTATAGGCTAATGGGCTCTCCTAAGGAGGAACTGCTGTATAAAATATAAGCCATTCCACTCTTTGACAGACTACTGTTACTCCTGTTACAGTTTAAGAAAGATGTTAATCATTACAACTTAAATATTAGCTTTATAATTTTAAATTTTTATTAAGGTATTTGTTTACTTTATATCCCATCCCAACCTAAGGTTCCGCTCTCTCCTGTCCTTTCTGTCCCTTCTTCTAACCCCCCACCCACACACACAACCACCCTTCCTCCCTTTCTACTGAGAAAAGGGGAGGCCTCCCGTGTATAACCACCAGCCTTGACATATCAAGTTGCAGTAAGACTGGGCACATCTTCTACTTTTTGTTTGTTTCTGGTTTTTTTCCAAGATAGGATTTCTCTTTGTAATAGCCCTGGGTGTCCTAGGCTGGCTTTCTAGACCAGTTTGCCTCTGCCTCCTGAGTGCTGGGGTTAAAAGTGTGTGCCACCATGCCCGACATGCATCTTCTCCTTTTGAGGCTGGACTAAGCAGCCCAGACAAGAGCCCTTTTCTCTTTTTAGGGCATGTCCCTATTTGCATGTTTTCCATGTACATACAGCCAGACCATCTTAGAGCAGCCACATTTAGTCTTAGGAACTGACAGTCACCTTTCTGTCTCTGCGACAAAATACATTATAGTTCTTAAGATCCTATTTCATTACTCATTTGTGTCATAAATATTTTATGTGATATGTTAACAATCACATTATTATTACACCAAGCAGGTATTAATTAGAGACACTTTAATGGCCTGGGAGCATAAAATATCTGGGTTGTAGTGTTAGTCTTTGTATTTATTAGGTTAGTAACCTTAGTAGTAAGTAGTTTGTGTGTGTGTGTGTGTGTGTGTTACATAGCTTAGACTGACCTTGAACTCTCTATATGACCAAGGACATCTTTGAATTTCTGATTCTCCTGCTCCTACTTCCTCAGTGCTAGATGACAGGTTTGGGCTGTCATGTGCTGGGAACTAAACCCATACGTGGTAGGCAAGTAAGTACTCTGCCATCTGTACTGTACCCACAGTCCTCATCTACGTTTGTATAAAGGAATTAATTTTTTTTTGTTTATTTGTTTGGTGATTGATTGTTTTGGGGTTTTTGAGCCTTGAAACTGTTAATGTACTAAGAATGTCTAGGCTATTAGTTTAGCACACTTCTGGGTGTGCTTGAGGGCATCTCCAGAGAGGGAAGATCCACCCTGAATTAGATGGCAGTGCCCAAGGGACTTGGGACCCAGGTGTATTGAAAGGGGAGGAAGGAGTAGAGCATAGACTCCTGCGGTCTCCAGCCACTCGCTCCATGTCTGCTGCCATTGTGATGTTATGTCTGGTCTCAACATAACAGGCCTATAGGACCAGGGACCAAAACCATTATCTTTGTTTGTTTTGGTCTAATAGCACATTTCTTCCCTTCCACTCTTACCCACCCACCTCCTGGAAAATGAACTCTGATAGCAACCTCTCTTTTACTTAGAAATGCATTATGACTGCCTGGCAAATGGAAAAAATTACATAATCAAAATAATTTTTTTCCTTCTTTTAAATTGTTTATTGCAAAACACTAACAGGAGGATTCCGTAGGATATGGGAGTGGCCATATACTTCAGATTTTTGTCTCCACCTCCACTTCCTGTGTTAATTTTCACTTGAGTTGCATAGTCTTGTTAGGGTTCAGGAATAGCCACATACTGACCACTCAAACAAGACTCAGATTGATGGAAGTTTATTTGAAAGCTGAACAATAACTGACTGGTCTGGGCCAGCAAACTGTGACATTGGAAACAAGATCTGACCAGTCAGGGCCGTGGTCCGAATTTTTGGAGTCAGACTGTGACATTGGTCTGTTTCTAAGGTAGGCTTCTTCTAAGAAAAATCATAACCAGGAAACAACCAGGTAACCAGATGGGAAGCAAGGGGGAGGGCAGCATTACATCATTTTGATTAGTTAAACACAAGAGAATTGATTTTACCCTAGCACAATGTACCCAGGTAGGTAGACAAAGCATTTTAAGCTAATTGGCTAGAATTTAGCGTAGGGGAGCTCTTGGTGGGCCTTCCGGCTCTCTGGGAGTAAGTAAGGTTCATAACAGGATGTTTCAGCCTTAATTCTAATAGAATATTATTTATTTTTAATCCAAGCAGAACATGCACTTATCATCTATTGTTATATCCTAAGAGCAAGCACTGAACCTTCCTGGTTTCAGGCACCTAGGGCCTGAGAACCTGAACCTAATTTCACCTTATAATCCAAATGGAGACTTAGAGTCAACATGGTTTCTTATATGCTAAGAGCTGGTGTTAACAGAGGAGCTACAGTCATGCTAAGAACTAACGTAGGGGCTGCAGAGTTTAATCAGCTTACAACAAGTTGTGTTATATTGGCCCAGAGGGCAAGCTTTGGGGAGAATGGTGGCTGTTCAGTATGCTTACAGATGGTGTTAGCCAAATATCTTATCCAAACTGTTTGGTATTCTCTCTATGATCCTGTTTAGGAAGAAAACATGTGGAATCTTCTTTTAGTTGCTCACATATTCTACTGATTGATCATTTATTGCAGAAAAATTACCTATTTTTTATTTTCAAGTAATACAGAACATTTGTTCATGTCTCCCATTATGGTGTGTGCATGAATTACACTGTTTTCTTCACATATCATGTATCCAATAGTTACTGGACCGGAAGCCAAGACTGTGTGAATGTTCATATTAGCAAAGTTCTAGACCCAAACGTTTATTCAGTATTTTGCATTTGCCGTTAGTATATGGGTTTCTGGAGGCAAATGACTTAATGGCATCAGGAGGCGACAGTCTGACTCATGTGGGAACATGGTGAGAGTGCTGCTTTAGAGGGGATCTGCTTCCTGGCTGCAGTGCAGTGATGTAGTTGTCTGTAGGTTGCTAAGGAGTTTGCCTTGCCAGCATCTTGTTTGTGTAGCTTATGTTTGAGCATACTCAGGAGAGAAAAAGATACTGTTTTACTGATACGTTGTACCTCTGTTGTGAGAATGACTTTGTATGTAAATACTTGGATTCTTGGTTGAGTTCTTCCCATCCTTAGAAACATAATCCTTTTGGATTGGTAGTAAAGAATTTTCTAAGCTTTGTGCACGCTGATCTTTAACAATGTTCTATTTGTGAGCATGCAACTTACTAGACTCTGAACCAACCTTACGCAAAAGAAAAAACATGCTATCTTTGTCTTTTTCACAGATTCTTTGTCTGAGATGAAAAACAATGAATGTACTTGGCACGTTCCAAATTTAATTTACCTCCTTGTAGGTATCTAGGCTTAGGAGTTGAAGTGTGGTTTACATGTGGTTACATGTGGATCCAAGTGCTAAGTTGAACTCAAGTGTGCATTCTTTTCTATTTGATTTGTTTTAAAACAGGCTATCTTGATGTAGCCTAGCCCTGCCTTGTACTTGTGATCTGCCTTTCTTAGCTTCCTGAATACTGTGAATGTAGGTAGGTGTGTACTGTCACACCCAACTCTCAAAATTTGATACTGTTTTCCAAAAGTGTACCAATCTTACTATGAGGGTGGCCTGAATTCAGGGGGGGGCATTTTAACATGTGTTGGCATAATCAGGAAAATCACTGTGGATTGTAATAATAAAAAATAGGAAATGCAGGATTAGAATGGATCACACTGTGCGTGGAGGCACACAGTGCTGACATAATAGTAATAAACATTTGTATACTTTTTCCCCTTGCTGGTCTTTCGAGACAGGGTTTCTCTGTGTAGCACTTCCCATTCTGGACTCACTTTGTAGACCAGGCTGGCCTTGATCCTCCTGCCTCTGCCTCCCAAGTGCTGGGATTAAGGCTTGCGCCACCTATGCCCAACTCACTTGTGTGCGTGCTTGTTTTTGTTTTTTTTGAAACAAGGTTTCTCTGGGTAACAGCTCTGACTGTCCTGGACTCACTTTGTAGACCAGGCTGGCCTTGAACTTAGAAATCCACCTGCTTTGGCCTCTGGAGTGCTGGGATTAAAGGCATGTACCACCAGGCCATCTCATTTGTATACTTTTTAAATATAGTAACTCATTCCTCCTGGGACAGTTATTTACATTGTAGTATAGAGGAAACTGATGAGGATCTCGCCTTAGTCACATAGTAGGCCTTAGATGAGATTCCAGATATGTGATATGTGGTCATGAACAGGAGGGTACTGAGGCTGCAGTGCTTAGATGGAGAGGAGGAAAGTAGACCTGCATATCCCGGTATACACAGGGAAGAGGTGAGGCCTGTAGGTTCACAGAACACTGTACCAACTAGCTGCCTGAGCTTTGAGAGACTTAGGTTAAACATGAGCAGATGTGAATGTAAGACAACACCCTTAATTTATACTTGGCATCTCAGGGGAGGAGGAAGAGTTACTAGTTAATGGATTTAGGACCAGTTTCCATTGCCAACATATCAGACTTCTAGAATGTAGATATTTTCAAGTTTACTGTTTTTGTGGTTTGCCTCTTTTTTTTTTTTCTTTCCTCTTGTGTTTTATTTTCAAGCACCCCTCCCCTTTCGTTAATTCACAGTTTAAGGTAAAGGTGAAAATAAACTATTGCTATGTTAGCAGAGTGATAGAAGTGTTCCCTAATGCTGTACTACAAACTTTTGATCCGTCTGCTTAGCACTCTGTTCTGTTGGACCCTCTAAACCTGTCCAGTCTCCTGTCAGCTTTGTTTTTCTTCATGTAGTTCACTTTGATATCACATATTTTGGTGTCCTCTCTGCCTTCTTGTGTCCCATGTTTTCCTGCGTTCGTGTTATCTGCCCCTGTTATTTAAGTTGGATCCTTCAAAGCCCAGGCAGGGTAGGTGTGCCCCACACAGTGAGCTGTCCATCAGCTTCTGCAGCTTCTCCCTGCTGTTTTTATCCTCCGTGTACGCCATTAAAACTATAGTACGTAACTATTCTGATACATGTTAAAATGAAAGAAAACTGAACAAAACCCAGACCATCAAAGCTAAATGCAAATTTGAAAAGGATGCAGTAGCTTTAATATTATTGTAATATCGCTAATATTATTATAATATCCCTGGGCAGAGAAGATAGGAGGCAAATTTGAGGTTTGGGGGAACTGTCATTCCATAAGACGTTCTCATGTGAAGGTGAGCCTCATGGCTTTCTTCTTAAAAATAATTTTCATCTATATTAAGACCAGCCTCATTATTCTCAGTGTCCATAAATTTAGTATTCCTACATGCTGGTACAGATTTTTAACATGTGTTGAAGGTTGTTGCTGTCTTTAGCAAGTAAACAGTGGGGCTAGAAGGATGCCTCTCAGTCTGCACAATAAAGTGCTTGTTTCTCAAGCGTGGGAACCTAAGTTTGGTCATCTGTCCAGCACCCAGGTAAAAAAGTGTCTGTGACCCTCGCTGCCGGGGAAGGGAGCTAGCTAAGAACTTACTGGCTGGCCAGCCTAGCCAAATGAACTAGTCTGAGTTCAGTGCAGACACTTGGTACTGACCTTTGACCTCGAAATGCATCCTCACTGGTACACACATCCACACAAACATTCATATACAAGTAATTAATGAGTTATTCTGAAATTGTCGAAGGATCCTACCCTCTCTTGTGACTAAAGAGGCATTTTACCCAGCACATAAAAGCTTCTGCCATTTTAAATATTAAGCATGATGCTGAGTGGGTTTATTCCTGTTGACCTAAAAGCTCAGCTAAATTCCTAAAGTAGAGAGAGTATGAAGCACTCCAAATGCAAGGGACTTTTGGAAGAGAGTGCCTTCCAGCCCAGGACCTGCACTACCACTGCTAGGCAGCTGGCTCTCTTGCCATCCAGTTAGAGAGTATAGTGCTAAGCTCCTCTTCTCGGTGCTAGCGTGACACCTGCAGTCCAAGGAGGAAAGCACCTCATTCTTTCTGAAGGCTACTCTCCCCACCCCACCCCACCCCACCCCCGCCACCTTTTTCTTAGTTTTCTTCAAGACAGGGTTTCTCTACACATAACCCTGGCTCTCCTGTCACTCAAGCTGGCTTGAACTTAGAGATCTGCCTACCTTTGTCTGCTTTCACAAGGCCAGCCCCCATCAAGTGCTCTGCTGCATCCCCAGTCCTGTTCATGTATTCTTTGGTGGCTAAAGAAGGGAGGTCTGTGTAAGGTAGGCTAACTGGTATTCCTTGGCAAGCCCTGGCAAGTCAGCCACAGTATTGCTGAGTGCTGCTTGTGAAACCTTCTCAGTGGGATCATCTGGAGCTGATGCCCAGGTTGCGCCTTAAACCACAGAGAAAAAGAGACAGATAGCAAAACATCGTCAAACTGGATTTGTGAAACAGCTGCCAGAAATGAGTAGGGGAGCCCAGTTGAAAGTCCAGGAAGAACACCTCCCTATATGACATTTTGACTTCCCATTCTCACTGTAACTGTTGGTAAAGGTTTGCCTTCTAGCTGTTTGTAAGGATGGAGTGTTTTTAATACCTTTGGGCATTTACTTTTCTCCTTTCTCCCTGTCACTTGGGTGAGGGTCTCTGGAGAGGGTCTCGGGGACACTTGATAAATATGCTTGAGTTTGAGAACTTACTCTCAGAGCCAGCTCTAAACAGAGCATGACAATTTACCAATGTGCTTTGTAGTACGTGATGTAAGCAGAGGATTCATGCATTTTTAATTACTATCTTGAAAGTACATTTTGCTGCTAGATTGTGAGCAGGTTTCATGCAGTGGAAGAATAAACTGAAGACCCCCAGACCCAGGAGGCTCCAACAGCAGTCCCACTCAAGCACAGCTGCTCGCTGAGGCCGTGCACACAGCTGGCCTCAGGAACTCAGCTGTGCCCATTAAGAGTAACATGTTCCTTAAAGATACTGTTTCTCATTGCTTCTCCCACAGCTAAAGACATGGCTGCGCAGTGTGTCACAAAGGTGGAACTAAACATTTCCTGTGACAACCTTTTGGATAAAGATGTAACATCAAAGTCGGACCCTTTATGTGTGTTGTTTCTGAACACTAGTGGTCAACAGTGGTATGAGGTAATATTAAATAATTTTGTTGAAGAGCGGTCAGTATTTTTTTTTTTTTTGCCAATGTTAAGAGTTTATTTTAAAATGTTAAAAAATAATACTACAGAGCTGGGGAGATGCTTAGAGGCTAAGAGCCCTGGCTGATGTACCTGATGACCTAAGATCTATCCCAGCACCCACATGATGGATCAGCTACTTGTAACTCCAGTTCCAGGACATCCAACAGCTCTTCTGACCTTTCCAGGCACTGTAGCCTTGTAGTACACAGAAGCATGTGTAGAGAAAGCACCCATTCACAATAACAACAACAGCATTGCACCATCTCATCTCCTAGTGCATTTTTTTTTGACACATTTTTCCTTGGTAGCACATTTCTACATGTACATAGAAACATTTCCAAAAGATAAGTCATAAGTAAATAGGCCAGTGAGGTAGCTCAATGGCTGGATGGCCAAACCAAGTAATTTAAATTTGATCCTCAGAGCCCATGGGGTAGAAGGTGAGAACTGACTGTTCAGTTGTGGGCTCATCTCTGCAAATTGTCCTCTGACCTCCACATGCGTGTCATGGTACCTGTGCGACCCACACATACATACATTTTAAGAAGAGACATTCTCTTTAGTCTTCATGCTTATGTGTAACTATATTTAGTACATAAAGATGTTAAAAATCTAAGTACTTCTTGAATCTAAAAAATCTTTTCTTTTGCTTTTTTTTTGGTGGGGCCTGAGTATAGGTTGAACGGACAGAAAGAATTAAGAATTCTTTGAATCCCAAATTTTCTAAGACATTTATTATTGATTACTACTTTGAAGTGGTTCAAAAATTAAAGTTTGGAATTTATGACATCGACAACAAAACGATTGAGCTGAGTGATGATGACTTCTTGGGGGAAAGTGAAGTCACGCTTGGACAAGTGAGTATTCGCGGCTTTTTACTTTGAGCCAGCTTTTATTTTGTCTGAATGGTTTTTGTTGTTTGGTTGTTTGGTTTTGTTTTGTTTTTTGGAGATAGCATAGCATGTCACTACTTAGCAGTGGTTGGCCTCATATTGAGTACTGATCTCTTTAAGCAGTTATGCCTGCTTTCTCAGCATCTACGTTGCCTGTAACATTAAGTTCCCACCTTTCTCTGATACATCTTTCTGCTTGAGCAGTGACTCTTTCCTACCTGGGTCAGAGCAGTGAGCAGTGACCATGACACAACCTGGATGCTCTGTCTTGATTTTTCTTCACCAGAAAAATTAGGCCACTGCTTTTGTATTCAGCCTCCCCAACATTCTGAGGGCATGGGCAGAATGTGGCCAGATTCTTTGCTAAAATACAACATTGCTAGCCTGTAGCTCCATTTGTGATAGAGTGTTTGTTCCCCTGTGAAACCTCACAGACCAGGCCTCTACTGGCCACATTTCTGTCAGCAGCCTGGTTTTCAAAATTGTCTCCCTGATGGTCCACTGAGTATTGCCTTTAGCATTCTAGGGCCTGGTGTTCCTTCCTTCTTTCCTTCCTTCCTTCCTTCCTTCCTTCCTTCCTTCCTTCCTTCCTTCCCTGGTGTTTTGAGACAGGGTTTCTCTGTGTAGCCCAGCTGTCTGGAACTCGCTCTGTAGACCAGGTTGGCCCTGAACTCAGAGATCCGCCTGCCTCTGCCTCCTGAATTCTGGGATCAAAGGTGTGCGCCACCACGCCTGGCATTCTAGGGTTTTTCTAGCTCCACTTTCCACACTCTTTTACAGTCTTGTCATAAATGAGATCCAAAGACTTAGGGGACACAGGGCCGGGTGCATCACAGTGATGGCCCCCCTAATCACCATTGTTCTGCGATAGCTAGTTTCCCATGGCTGTCATGAAATGCTTGACATCAGATTTAAGGGGAAAAGGTTTGTTTTTCTTAGGGCAAGGTTGATTTTGTGGCTCGGTGAATCATTCGCCTTGTAGCTCACTCCAATAGTGGAGACGGTAAAACCTTTGAAGAATCTTTGTGAAACAAGTAGGTTTCTTATGCTGCTTTTTTTTTTTTTTTTTTGTCTCTTTGCTGTGAGTAAATGCCTGACAAAAAGCAACTTAAGGAGAGGCTGATTCTGTCTCACAGTTTGCTGCTATAGCTGTCATGGAGGGGAGTCACGGCAGCAGGGCTGAGGCAACTGATGGTGGGCATCTGCAAGCAGGAAGCAGAACATGCTGGATTCTCAGCTTGGTTCCAGTGTAGGACCTCAGCTAATGAAATGATGCTGCCTGCATTTAAGACAAGTCTTCCTACCTCAGTTGTGTGTAGAAACTCTCTTTAAGGATCTCTTTAGAGCTTTGTCTCCTAGATGACTCTGGATCTATCATGTCGATACTCATTATTCACTGTCTCTCAAAAAGAAAAAAAAAAAAAAAAGAAAGGAAGGAAGGAAGGAAAAATAATTAAAAAAAAAAAAAAAAAAAACCCAACCCACTGTCTTTGCTTCTGAGAGCTCAATATAGTTTATTGTGTCAAGTCATTTTTATTTTCGTGTTCTGAAAGTTAGATAGCTCCTGGTCCTGACTTCCCAGCACTGCCCTCCACCCTGTTCCACCATGGGAAGCTTTAAATCTCCTTGTCGCCATAAGCCTCTCTGACCCCTTTGACTTCTTAGACCCTTTCCTGACCTAGCACTGTCTATTGTGTCATTTTATTATTTAGTTGTCCTATTTTCTGTCTTCATATAGGATGAGCATGTTTACCGGTACTGGTTTGTCCTTTTGCTCCTAACTCTGATTTATAAAGAAAGGTTATGATCTTTTTATAAGTTGAGAAGAACACATGGAAGTTAGAGTAGTTTTTTCAGTGAGTTACAGTTATTCTTCAGAGTGGCGTTGCTGAGTTTTATTTTCCAGGTTTGAATTACTTGGCATTCCTAATAGTTCTTGTGTCTTAAGGGCAGCATGGAACTAACCAGTTAGGCTGTTCATGAGTCGTTTTTAAAAAAAGAAGTAGAGGCATATTTATTAATTTCAGAAAACATCATAATGTGGCCAGAATTCTAATGAGTTTAATAGACAGCAGTTTGAAAGAGCCTAGACATATTATATATTTTCTGGAAGTTCTGTGCCAGTTGGGAAATTGAATCACATTTATTGATTATTTCGAGGCCCACCTTTAACACAGGGGGTTTCAGCTCAGTGTTCTGTGTAAGAGATGGAATTCTGCCCCCCTCCCCCCTTTCTGAGGAAAGCTAAAGTTTTAAGTAGCGAGTAAACAACCTAATGGGTATACTGATAGCATCTGCCAGAGTGAAGCTCTAGGAAGTCTTTTCAAGTGGGTTTTAAATGTGGAAAAGCATTTTAAATGTTTTTAAGGGATGCAGTTTTAATGTTGCTCTTTCTAAAGTGAACTCCATATCCAACTTTTTATTTTAAGTATGTGGCTTAACAACTTATGAGATGAAGTATTACTTTCTGCTTTTGACAGATTGTTTCCAGTAAGAAGCTAACTCGACCATTGGTGCTCAAAAATGGCAGACCTGCAGGGAAAGGGAGTATTACGGTAAAGATAAGATAATCAAGTCTAATAATACAGTGCCTAACAAGCCAATAACCCACAGCTGCGTCTGACCAGTGGCCCTTGAACACTGCATTCCATTCACCCTGGCCTGTCATCAGAAATGGAAACTATCATCCTAACAGAAGACAAAAATGAATTGTCAGAATTCCTTCCTTCAGTTGTTTTAAGTTGCCCATTAAGGTCAAGTGCACCTCTTCCATGAATTCATCAGTTCCTAAGTCAGAGAGGAAAAATCTAGTAATTTGAATGGAATTAGTTCAGCTCTCTGCAAAGGAAACATGGTCCTCTTAGCATGACAAAATCTTTCCATGACAGATCTTATTCTGAATGGATAATATAACATGGCTATTGAACCAGGCCTAGAGTCTGGTGGTGCATTCCTGTTGGGTTGCTGCTATTCTAGCACTCCAGAGCCTGAGGCAAGAGAATCACCAACAGTTCAGGGCCAGTCTGGTCTACGCAGTGAGCTCTTGATTGGCCAGAGCTAAATAATGATGCTCTGTCTCAAAAATACAAAACAACAGCAAAGCCAAACAAAAAACTCAGTCTTCTTCATCACGCCTTCCTGTCCTTGCATCTGCTGCACATCCTCACACCCAAGGTTTCCATTGCTCATTACTACCTATGAGCAAACGAATATGTATGCTTCATTACGCTTTGGATTTCCAGCTATATGATAACAAGCTTTTGAATACCTTACCTTGTAGTGTAAGGTGCTTCAGCAGTGATAGTATTGTGACTAGTTTTCTGTGGCATGGAAGCCTGGTGGGGACAACTGTCAAGTACATTTTTTCTCAGCTCTTTGTCTCCATCTTAGGTTTCAGAAGCACAAGAATATCTAGACTATTGGGACAGTTGACTTTCGTGCTACAGAGAACTTTATCAATAGTCAAGATACTGTGGCTTCACTGGATTTCCACAGAGAGGAGCAATTCTGAGCCTAAGTTTCTCCCCTGCACCCTCCCCTCTTTTTTCCCCCAGACTTTGCTATAGAGGAGGCTAAAAACAAAGACAGTAGAGCTAGCCTGGGAATTGACTTAGGGTAGAGCGATTCTTCCAGTTAAACTGGATGGAAAGCACTGGGCTCGTATTTGAGTTTAGGGTTCTCTAGATAGGATTGATTTATTCCTTCTCAATGTGTGCAGATGTTTAGCTGGTTTTTTATAAAGGGTATCCTCCAGTCTTTCATTTTTCTATGCAATAGTTTAGAGAACCACATTTTTCCCCCCCTGGTCATTACTGTTACCTTTGAACATTCTCAACCATACCCACCGTGTAAATATGTTTAAAACACGTTGTTCAGTAAGCTCTGTATACTTCATCCCTGCTATACACACTTCAAACATGGCTTACCAAGAAACCACATTTAAAAACAGTTTTATAAATAGTTCAGTGTTTGTTTAACTTCAGCCACATCCTGGATTCAATCCCTTGAACTGCAAATAAGATGCAATAAAAAGAAAATGCTAAGTTCATGAATTCTTCCTTTCCTCTCACCTGCTTTGTTTACTCATAGATTTCAGCGGAAGAAATAAAGGATAACAGAGTGGTCTTGTTTGAAATGGAAGCCAGAAAACTGGATAACAAGGTAGGTAGATTCTGTGCATTGTACAAGGGTGTCGCCCTTTCTGCAGCACTGACAGCTTTCGGGACACTAACGATGCAGTTAGCATGAACTGCTCATCTGAGCACAGCGTTTACTCTCCTCCCTCCTTCTCTGAGTTCTGCTTAACCTGCACCTGTTTCCCTTCAGAGTTTTCATGAAGATGCAATTAAAGATTACAAGTATACAAATATTAATGTTTCAGTGAAGTTCAAGAAAATATTTGAATAACCTTTAGGGGGAAAAAAAGCCTGTGGTTTATTAATTATGAGTCAGTTACTCCTTTTGCATTTCAATACTTGAATACATAACAGTATACAGTGTTCCTCACCATTTTCGTTTACCTTGGAACTTCATCTGAAAGCATCTTAAGACTAGCTTCCAGAGGCCTTAAAAGTTAGCATACATACATTAAAAATACGGTATTGCCATGTGTTGTGATGTACACCTTAATTCCCAGCATTTGGGAGGCAGAGACAAGAAAATCTCTATGAGTTCAGGCCAGCCTGGTCCGCAAAGTAAGTTCTAGGCCAGCCAATACTACATAGTGACAATGCTACCCTACCTCAAAACAAAAATAAAAACAAAAACAACAAGAAAAAAAACTCAACAAACAAAATCATCTGAGAAAAACCATGTTCTGCCACCTATCTCTAACAATTATGATTCATGGTGAATTTTGTTAGTATTCACTTTATCTCTTTCCAGTTACCGTGTCATTTTGCACTCAGATGCTTTGGCATGTTTCTAAAGATCCTTTTAAATTATAATTATATAAAGCACCTCTTAAGATAAGTTTTGATCTATACATTCTTCTTTGTTATGTTGTCCTTGCCTTCCATCCCTCACCTTCCTTTCTTCCCTCTATACCCCATGTTCATTCATCTGTCTATCCATATAGGGGGGAAACAACTTCCTTTCTCCTATAGACGTTTGTAAATTTAGCGTATCGCTAAATAAATTCCTGCGTCATCATTTCTTATGCTTTATTTTTGGTTTCCTGATTTCAGTAAGCTGACCTGATGGTATTTTAAATTGTTGGCAAGACAATTTTCATCTGGTGCGGTGTATAACTCCATCAGGGTCTTAATACTGAGTTTTGTATTTAGTATTTTAAGTACTATTGATAATAGCTATCTACATATGCTATATTCTTACAGCTCTATGAAACAGTGATATTCTTACTCTACCAGAGCTTTATTTCTTTTTTGTTGTTGTTGTTGGTAGATATGCTCTGTTTTTATTATTATATGAACTCATGCATATTAGTTGTTCTTAGTGGCTTCAAAATCCAAAGAATTTTACAAAGGAAGGAAGGGAGGAAGGAAGGAAGGAAGGAAGGAAACCACATGGTAATATACTTGAGTATTGCTGTCTGCTAAACCACATGGTGATAATTATGCCTGCTTGACCTGTCCTCTGTTGCCAGGATCCTAGTTCTTTGTATCCTTTTCAGTTGCTAAACAATTTTGCACATCCTGAAATGCCTATTCTGTTCTTTGTCATTCCTCACTTTTTTTTGTAGGCCTTCAGTTTTCAGTGGACAGAAGACCCCCTCCTCCTTTTTTTGTACCATTTACATTCATTCCCAGGATTTTTTGTTGTATCTATCCTCACTGGGTTACCTAGGGGAACACAAACTGTTCTTAATGTTTTTTTTTAATTATTTTATTATGTTTCTTTTTTAGCATATACAGAGCTTTATTTCTTAGTAAGAATGCTTCTACAGAGAGACATTTTACCCCAAACTAAATACTTCTCTTTTTGTATTTGAGCGGTGTGCTATTAGATTTATTTATTTTAATTTATGCATGTGTTTTGTTTATGTGTATGTGTGTGCACCGTGTGTGTGCATGAGGCTGTGGAGGTGTTCGGATCACTAGGAACTGGGGTTGTGGATGGTTGTGAATTGCTGTGTGGGTCTTGGATGTTGACCTGGGTCTTCGGCAAGAGCAACAAGTGTTATTAAGTGCTGAATAAACCATCTATCCAGCCCCAGTATTTATCTATTTTGAATTATATTCTATACAGGAAAGACAAAGCATTTGATACTCTTTGTATACATCTTTTCATTTCCAAATAAGTTGGTTCCCTAGCAACTTCTAGCATAAATAGGTATCTGCAGATACCTGGTCTGTTTCTGTCACATGGCATGATGTTCCACGTTAATTTAATCTGATTTCTGTCAAAGACTTAGTTACTGAGTTATGGGCGTTTCCAGCTCCTCTACTCTTTTTAAAAGGTTTTCTTCCTATTTTTTTTAACTTCAAACTCATGACTGTCCTCCTGCTTCTGCCTCCCAAGTAATGAGAGTATAGGTATGAGACACATTGCCAGAGAGGAAAGGCATTTTGTTTTGTTCTATCTTAGTTTATTTTATTTTTTTCTTGGAGACAGAGTCTCTTCATGCAGTCCTGGAGCTCACTCTATAGACCATGCTGGCCTCAAACGCACAGAGATCTGCCTCTCTGCCTCCCAAGTGTTGGGATTAAAACCCTGGAAATGTTATTTATTTTTAAATGAGACTAAATGGCCAGGTGTAGTACCAGCAGTCAGAAGCTGGCTCCTGAGTTTCAGACCAATTCAACTACATAGTTAGGCCCCCATCTCAAAAATATAAAAAGAGGGCTGGAGAGGTGGCTCAGAGGTTAAGAGCACTGCCTGCTCTTCCAAAGGTCCTGAGTTCAATTCCCAGCAACCACATGGTGGCTCATAACCATCTGTAAAAAGATCTAGTGCCCTCTTCTGGCATGCATGTGTATGTTCAGGCAGAACACTGTACATAATAAATAGAAAAATACATAAAAAGAACTAAATCATTTGTACAGATAATTCCAATTCAAATATTGACTCAGGGATTTACTTTTGTTATTCTAGCTCTGTTTACTTATGCTGAAAGTCACAATTCTTAAAGTTATTAACATAATCTATCACCTATTATTTTCCTCATTTAATTTCTAATAGTTACTTATACCTGATATAAATAACAATATTTATACTATAGTTTGAGCTAAGGTATATGTATTCTACTCAGATTGTAGAGTTAAATTCTTATACTTTAATGAAATGCTTAATCTCTCACAGCGACACAGTTTCATTTTGCACTTTTTATTAGGCATTGCTTTAAAATTTTTGTAAATTTAAAATTATGCAAAAATTAGGTGATTGGTTCAATGGTCAAATGCTTGCCTAGTCCGTGTGGCTCTGGTTTAATCTTCAGCACACATAAAAAGAAAGAGCATCATTACATTGTAATGTAGCCAATTGTAGTGGCAATGTTTGCAGACTTGGCACCTGGGACACACAGATATTACAAGTTTGAGGCCCTCTGGGCTACATAGTGAGCCTCCTGGCTCTAAATTAATAAATAAATCTCATGGTTTCAAGTCTAAATCTATAAAAGAAAGTATATCCCGATTTAGTTTTTCTTTCTTTCTGTTCTGTCCCACTCTTGTTTCTTTCCTGTAAGCAATACTTTTAAATATTTATTTTGTATTTATATTAATTGTATTGATAAATCATCCATCAATTTTCAGTAATATTATTACTAATTATAAATTAATAATATAAGTCACTTATTGATGATTATAAACTAGCAATAATTATTAAAGAATTATGATTAAGCTATAACTACTTATGATAAATATTAAATTTATTAATTTATTTATATTAATTTTTGAAAATCTTGAAAATTTGCATATGTATGTATGTGCATATATACACACATATATACATGTACATACACATATGCATGTGTGTACACATAAACATATGTGTCCATGCATACATGTACTTGTATGTTTGTATGTATTTTATATATATTTAAATAATTGTATTTGGATTTGTATCTATATTATTTAAGCCAACCATTAAATATATCTATTTTAGCAGGTACATAATGTTTTCCACTCTATTTGGCAGTGTAAACCTGTAAGGTTGAGGCCTGAAAATGAGGTGGATTAAAGTCTCATGTAATAGCCAATTTTATTTAAAGAAACAGACAATTTATATTTTGAGGGTTTTTGAGAATCACATTAATAAGGTCTTCAATCACCAGGACAAGCCACAATTAGCAAAAACAGTTTTTTTTCCATAGAGGCATCTGAATAACAGTGGCTGGAGTAAACTCACGAGTATACAAGTGGGTGGGGCAGGAAAACACGTTCCAAGAACAGTTTTGTGCGGCTTTGATGAAAGCGAGGACGCAGACTTGTTTTCCCGCACGCACTCAGAATTTCTTTCCAGTGCCTCCATCCTTGGGGAGTAACTTTTTCCATCCTGTTTTTCATTGTAAAATATCCTAGGAGTCAGCCACAACTTACCCTCCTTCTATTAATATTACTATCGACAGCTTCACGAACTTTCAAACAAGGACTGCACTTTGACCCCTTAAATGATAAAAAGCGTGCTTTGCCTTTCCTGTGAAATTATTTCCAGATAAGTCACAAAACATGTAATTTTCCCCCAGATTTAACTTACTTGTTAAGACTCTTTTATCAGTTATATGAAATGATAACACAAAAATGTTATTTCATTTACTTAAGATTGTTAGAGGTAAGGTTAAAAAAAGTTCCCTATTGTTTTTGTATTATTTTCACTGTACCAAATATGTTGTTTGACATTGAATTTGCTTAAGAGAGAGATAGTCCTATCATAGGTCTTTAGAGAAAAATATTTTATCATGTGTATGTGTTGAGTGCCTGTGTATATGTACACGTACTTTGTTTCTGACTGGTTCCCTCAGATGCCAGAACAGGGGGTTGGAGCCCCTGCAGCTGGAGTGTCAGGTGGTTTGAGCTCCTCATGTGGGTGCTGGGGACTGAACCAGGGGTGTCTCAGTAAGCTACAGGTGCTCTTATCCACAGAGCCATCTCTCCAGCCCTATCTTATGTCTTAATTAAACCCTGCGGCTAGCTCAAGACTATATAAACCATATACACTAACTAAATAAAAAATTTAAAAAACTAAATAGTGACAAAGCAACATGTATTACTTGAGGTGTTAAGAAGTGCCGTTCTTTCAAAATCTGTAATTAATATGAACATAGAAACATATTTGTTTCAAAGTGAAGAGCAAAGCAGGGTATAATCATCTACCATATTGCTCATGGAATAGTCTGTGCATCATGCCAGTATTTTATCTGCATCTACTAAAGTCAAGCACCTCACTGTGCGTAAACCTTGTTTTGGAGTATTGTGGTGAGTTATAGAGGGAATAGAAGACACAGTTTGCACCTTTGATTTCTACCGTATACTGTGTTTACCTCTGCTCCTTTGGGTGAAGAAAATACATGTTCACTGTTAGTGGAAGGGAGTCAGACATGGAAGGATGAGATAAGTTAATAAGTTAATAATGAGTTAGTAAGATATGTGACCCTAGGAAAATTATTAAAGCCTCCATTTGCTTTTTTCTCATGGCTGACTGCCTCTTCTGTCATAGAGTTGGTTTGGCTAAAGTTTGGGAAATCATTTATATACTTAATACTATGTGAATGGAAAGTCCAAATCAAGCCAAACACATTTTATCAGCATGTTTTTAAGTACCCTGGTTTTGATACACATGATTATTCACCACAAATGCCTTTTTGTAGTTCTCTCTAGCACACTTCTGCAGATCTATAAGTTGGTGATAATGGGATTGATATTTGGTACCAGTATATCTCTACTGTAGCTATGTGGTTGTATAAACATACACATGTACAGCATGTATAATGTGTGTTCATACAGGGTTTAAGATTGTGAATGCCATTTGTTTAAACGTAGGATCTGTTTGGAAAGTCAGACCCATACTTGGAGTTTCACAAGCAGACATCAGATGGTAACTGGCTGATGGTTCATCGAACAGAGGTAAGTTCTTGAATCTAAAAGTGGAATGGTAGTTTCCTTTGGTGTTATTTTAATATATTATATTATATGAAATATATATAACATAATATAATATTGTTGCTGTCGTTTTGTTTTTTGAGACATGGTCTTTCTACAGAACTCTGGCTGTCCTGGAACTTACTGTGTAAACCAGGTTGGCCTCAAACTCAGAAATTTTTTAGTTCTTTTTCTTGCTGTTGTTTTGTTTCTTTGTTTCAAGACAGTGTTTCTGTGTGTAATAGAGCCCTGCCTGTCCTGGACTTGTTTGTAGATAAAGCTGGCCTTGAACTCACAGAGGACCCGCCTGTCTCTGCCTCCTGAATGCTAGGATTAAAGGTGTGTGGTACCCCTCCCAGCCATGAAAATATCAGTTTAATTCAGATTTATATGCAGTCAGAGATATATCAATATGCTCATTTTTGCTTAACTTTTTTATTTTAAAAAAGAGATACTACCATGCTTGTTTTCATTTTTGAAAAAATGTTAAATTATATAAAAGAATACTAAATTTCTTGCTCCCCCCCCCCACACACATAATGTACTCTTGTGAAGCCAATTTCTTTCTCTTTTAGAAAACCATCCTAATGTAAACTACAAACATCTAAATCCCTTTAAATGTTACATCAGGCAGTTTTCAGGAGGAAAAGCAGCCAGCCAGGGGTGGGGATACACAACTTTAATCTCAGCATTCTGGAGACAGAGTGAGCTAGCTTTGTCTGGATACTAAGTTCCCGGTCTGGCAAGCCTCATCATGAAACCCTGTCTCAAAAAAATAAAGGCATACTGTATCACTGGGTCTCAGGGAATTACTACTGACTTACTAATGTAATTCTGTGTGCCATTCATGCTCAGGTTTCCTCAGTGTTGAATGCATTTTATATAATTACATTTTGTCTAGATTCCTCTGAAGGCTCAGATTTTACATTTTTTATTAGGCTCTGAGTTATACTCTTCCTCCTTTTACCTGCCTATGCTTTCATGCTACGAAACAGTTTGCATTATTGAGACTAGAATGAATTCTTTCTTGTGTTTTCTCACAACTAGATCCACACCAAATATTATGTCAATAACACTCCATATGTTCCGTGTTATGGTGCTCAGACTGCATAATACTGATGATGTCAGGCAATTTGTTTAAGCTGGACCGTATGACCTGAGAATCAAAGTCCAGTGTTTTCTACTTGTAATTTATCAGTTGTGTATGGTGTGATGCTTTGAGACTGCATGAATTACTTTTCTCTAGGATTTTGCCCAGTGGTTTCATCAACCATTGATGATCCTTGCTTTAATCAATTCTATTGGGGGTTATAAAATAGTGATCTTTGTTTTCCTCTGCTCACCACTTTATTAATTACTTTTCTAGTGCTGTAACAAAATGCCATGATGAAGGCAACTTATTGAAGGAAGGCTTTATTTGGTTTACAGTTTCAGAGGGATAAGAGCTCATTAGGAAAGAGTAGAGGTGTGGCCTGACTAAAGGAAGTGATGTCACTGGGGTTGGGCTTTGATGTTTCAACACAACATGGCCAGTTCATTCTCTCTACTTCCTGCTTGAGGTTCAAATGTAAGCTCTCAGCTTCCAGTTCCAGTGGCCACACCTCCTAAACCCACCTGAACAGTATTACCAACAGGAAAAGAAGTGCCCTTGACCGGGAGACATCTTGTTTAAAGCACCATAACCCTTATGCCTGCATTAACAAATACCCTTCTTTATCATCACTGAAAACTCATAAATTGTCAGGATACATTAATATTACTTGTACAAGTCAAATCAGATTTGATGAGCAAGTCCTTCTTCAAAGGCATCCCAGGTTTTATAGCGTGAATAGAATTTGTTTATATTTTCTTCTGTTTCAGAATTAAAGGGAACCATATCTTTGAACTGAGTTTTACTATACAAAGTATGTAGACACCAAGATCTGAGTGCTAAACCTATTAATCTATACTAGGATGTCGTACCTTTCAGTCTTTTCAGTGGCCATAGCTAAGAAATATTTTCATATGTCTGCCTATGTAATGCTGAAACTTAAAAATTTGAAAATCAGATTTAATTTTCCAGTTCATGCTCAAAAGAGTAAGATTAATCTTTTTAACTTTTAAAATGCATGTGGTTGTTTTACATGTATGCATGCATGCATGTCTGTAAACCCATGTCCCATGTGCATGCAGTGCCAATGCAGGCCAGAAGAGGACATTAGATGTCCTGGAACAGGAGTTACAGATGGTTGTAAGCCACCATGTAGGTGCCGGGAATCAAACCTGGGTCCTTTAGAAGAGCAGTCAGTGCTCTGAACTGCTGAGCTATTTCCCTAGGACCAACAGGTCGTTTGTATCCTGTTCTGGTTTTTTAATCCTCTGGGACTGCAGTGAACTGCCTGGTTTCCGAGACTCCACTGACTACCATTTCTAAGTACACATTGTTATTAGCTATTTAGCAAATAGCTTCTTTACTCAAAATATACTACAATTGGACAATATATTATATTATGCATATGATTATAAACTGTGCTACTAATTTTTCTTGCAAATAATTGAGTGAGAGGTTGAGGGATGAGTGGTGAAAGTGTAACAAGAGCCTAGGAAAGGCAAGAGCAAGACAGATGAACTGTGTGTTCTAATGGGTCCTTTATTCTTTACAGGTTATCAAAAACAACCTGAATCCTGTGTGGAAGCCATTCAAAATCTCTCTTAACTCTCTGTGCTATGGAGATATGGACAAAACCATTAAGGTAACTTGAAATTACTGCACATGTACTCTGCAGTTTTCTATGGGATTATGTCCTGATAAAACCATCATGAATAGAAATCGTCATAGATTACACTAAGGTGTAGTTTGGTTAGAGCACTGTTTAGTGAACTTGAGGCCGTGTGCTTATTTGGGAAGAGAGACACAGAGAGAAAGGAAGAAGGGAGGAAAAGGGAGTGTGGGAGGAAAGAAAGGATGCTAAAAACGCACTTAATATACCTACCTTACCAAATTATGGTAACCCAGTACATGATTAACTGTTTGTATGTACCATGGTGATGCTGTGGCTGACTGGCAGGTTTGGCTTGCTGCCACTGCCCAGCATTATAAGAGAATCATCGCCTGTTACTAACACAGGGAAATATTAAAATGAAAAAACCCATGCAATGTTTACTGGATGGTGTAGCCTTTACACTGCTGTAAAATCAAAAACTCAAGTCACAGTACAACTCAGTATGTGTAACTCCTACACATACAGGCATGATGACCTATCCCCTAATGTGTAAGTTAGCAACATTACAGGCATACAGACTTGACTGTGTTGTCTGATATGTTGACTTAATGCTTAAGTGTACAGCATGATTTTCATTTTAACCTCTTTTAAAAAATAAAATGTCCAGCCAGGTGGTAGTGGCGCATGCCCATAATTCCAGCACTAAGGTAGGCAGAGGCAGGTAGATCTCTGTGAGTTTGAGGCCAGCCTGGTCTACAGTGAGAGTTCCAGGACAGCCAAGGCTACAGAGAGAAGCCCTGTCTTGAAAAAAAACAAAAATAAAATAAAATGTCCAGCTTAAATGTCTTTTTAAAAAATAAGATTCCTTTGCTACGCAAAAGAACATTATTAACTACATCCCTTGACTACAGTTTATCCTTTGGACATAAAAGCAGAGGTTTGTTATTCTGAGAGCTCAGTGTCTTCCTGTTATGCAGAACAGTGGGACAATGGAGGCATTGTAGAGACTAGGGGAGGCAGTTCAAGTCACCACAGTTACTTTAAATGATTTTATTTGTAGGTACGAACAAAACAAAACTCCAACCAACCAGCCAGTGAACACACAGAAACTTAAAACACTTTGTGTGTGTGTTTCGTGTATCACACCAAGACACACTCACCTATAAGTGAGTTCTGTCCTCAGGTCCTAACTGAGCTGTCTCCTTAGCCCTAGAGTCTGCCATAGCACATCTCCTTATAGAAGACTGTCTTACGTTTACAACTCAACAGATGAAGGGTTAGTTGATGGTTTTTGTTATGATTAATAAAGACAGGAAAGATGATAGGAAACCGCATACAGTTTGGAGTCAGACCATAGCTTATATTTTGATTCATCTCTTTACCCGGGTAAAGGATATTGAGCAAGTCACCTAACTAACACCTTTGCTAATAAAGTAGATAGTAATTTTTAGTGTATAAGAGGGTTTAAATAGAATATTGAAAGTGAAAGCATTAAACCAAAAAAAACAGCAGCAGCAATGCAAGCCACTTAATTTCTGAGCTTTGGGAGAATTTTTCCCTGGTTTATAGAGAATTTAAAAAAAATTAAATGTGATTTGTATGGTGTGTCAAAGGGCAGTGAAAATACAGGCATGATATAAATATATAAATATACTATGAATTATATAGGTTATAGAAGTAGTTACAAATTCTTAAGACAAATTAAGTCTGTGCCTTGACTATTTGTTTCTGACAAATTAACAACAAAACCATGTTTCTAAAACATTTTTTACTCACAGTGGCATGCTTGCAGGGCCAATTTGTTATAGTAAGTAAACTGTTTTTCTGAGCTTCTTCTGATAAATGTCTTCATTGTTAAGTCTCTCAGTTTGTTTTTAGTTATGTACACTTGTTTCTCCACATCACTGCTCACGTTTGTTCTCTAGTTCTGTATTTCTTTGCAACATCAGATAGTCAAACGTCGGCAATCTATATACTATTTGGAAATTATTTAAAGCATGGTAAAGAATTACAGAACAGAGAATAAAGTCAGAATCCTCTGTGGTTCCTTCACTCTGTTGTCACTCAAGCATGTATTATTTTTAAAAGATAAAGAGAATAAGAGAAATATCATTATCATGCATGCTGCCACCTTGCCTAAAGTGGGAATGCATTGTGTGGTGTGAACTTTTTTTTTTACATATATACAAATGTTCTGATGTATATATGCCTACATTAAAATTTCATTAGTTCTTCCAATACTATTGCTTAAAAAGTAAATAGTACCAGTATCTCCTTAAACAAGGCCCATTGCAATTCTTGAATGTTCCTGTTTTGATTGATTGACTGATTGATGTGTTCCTGAAGGATAATGAAAATACAAGAAATGAATGAAAGTCTTCCAATGTCCTGAGTAGTTTTATGTCAGCTTCACCGAAACTAAAGCCATTTTGGAAGAGGAAACTCACCCAGCAAATGCCCCTACTAGGTTGGCCTGTGGGCAAGGCTGTGTGATGCCTTTTCTTGAGTTGATGAATGATGTGGTAGCGATCAGCTCATTCTGGAGGGTCCACCCCTGGGCATGTGGTCCTGGGCCCTATAGAAAAGCAAGCTAAGCAAGCCAATAAGGGGCACTCTTCCATGGCTTCTGCATCAGCTCCTGCCTCCAGGTGCCTGCCTTGTTTGAGTTCCTGTCCTGACTTCTTCTGATGATGAACAGTGATATGGAAGTAAGCACTTTTCTCCCCACATTGATTTTAGTCCTGGTGTTTAATGACAGCAATAGAAATCCTAACTAAAGCATCCAGTTATGAAAAGCAATCAGTTGTTGTTTTAAACGAAAACCCCAAATCATTCTATTTTACCAATGAAGACTCAGGAGCCAGATGCTGTGGTGAAAACCTACTAGCTCAGAGAGGCAGGGAAAGCATCAGCTGACTTTTCTACTTAGCTGATGTCCCAGAAGGAAAAAGACCCAAAAGGCTCACTAGCTCAGCTGACAGCCCAGAAGGAAAAGGCCACAAGCTTACTAGCTCAAAGCCCAAAAAGCCAAAGGCCAAGGAGCTGAAGAGCTAAAAGCCCAAGAGTTCCTTCTACTTCTACATGCTGCCTTAAATACCCTCAACTCAGTCCCTCCTACTCTTTATTAATTCCTGTCAGCTGGTTTCTTGCTCCACCTCTTGGCCTAGACTTAACTTTATTAAATTCTGTGTACAGAAAGCTCTTGGAGTAAAGGTGTGTGTTAGGGCTTCACTGCACAAACAAAAGACAGGTTTTTTCAGTTCACAGTCTCAGGGATTACAATGGGATCAAATATCCTGCAATAGTCAGTGTGTGGAACTAAAAAGAAAACAGTCATTCTGCCAAATGGACATGTAAGATTCCTTAGTACCTTGTACTTTGGTCGTCACTGCATGTTAATGAAGGCTGGAAGCCTGCTGGAGCTCTCACCTGAGCAAATGCAAATGGCTTCTTCTTAGAATCCCCTGCTTTGCTCAGCAGAGGCAGGCTGATCTCTTGAGTTTGAGGCCAGTCTGGTCTACAGAGTGACAACTAGGGCTACACAGAGAACCAAACAACCAAACAAAAAAAACCCAAACCACCCTCCAATCAAAAGCAAGCAAACAAACAAAACCAGAACAAATAAGTTTCTGGTTTGAAGCAGTCTGCAGAAGTGCCTTTGTCATGAGTGTCTTTGCTCTCTGTTGGTCATCACACAAGATGCACCATCTGTTGTCTTTGTGCTTATTTCCTTCAAGTTTCTTTCCTGAAATATGGGAATAATAGTACTTCTTTTCCATGCTGCATACCTCTGGGGTCTATTTAAAGATTGTGTGTGCACTGTATACATAGTAAGTACCATGTAGATGGAATGATGTGTTGAAATTATGTAGTATGATGGAAATCTTGTGTTACAAGTTCACATCCCTGGAGTTGATTTCTCAGCTTGCTTTGAGTACATCAGATTAGTAATAGTTCACAGCACCTTACTTTCCCATGGGAAAGGTCTAGCATTCTGGTGAGTATATACTTTTTCTTCCATCTGCTGTCTAACACACACACACACACACACACACACACACACACACACACACACACACGACAAAAATAAAAGTAAAACCACAAACACCCTACTCAGAGCAACCTAGTATGGCTACTTCAGTGAACTGACTGTTCCTGCCCTAGAGTTTTCCCTTGTATTGTAAGATTTCCAATCTACAGAGCAAATGTGACTATCATGTCTAACTCCTAATTACAAACCCAGCCTCCTTGGGTTGTAACTGATGAGACTCTAAATTATCTAGGACTTAGTTTTATCATTTTTAGCTGCTAGGATACTTGCTTCTGGCTTTTATACAGTGATAATTAAATAAAGCAAGTAAAAGACTAGAAATATTTGCATTTAGCCTTCTATCAGCATCTACAGAGAGCTCAGGAGAAGAGCTGGGAACTGCTTCCTCTGTGAAATGGAGTCCATACTTGAGATTTTCATCTTGCGTGATGTAGAGCCTGTTCTTGGGATAGCTCGGGATTGAACATGCTTCAGCATTGCTTTTTAGTTAGTTCCTGTTCTCCAGTTAGATACTGATATTAAAGTGTTTTGCTTATCTTAATTAAAAGATACCTTTATTGTACTTTTAATAAAACTATATTGATCTTAGTATATTTTTATTGTTTTTAATTCCAGGTAGAGTGTTATGATTATGACAATGATGGATCACATGATCTCATCGGAACATTTCAAACCACCATGACAAAACTCAAAGAAGCCTCCAGAAACTCACCTGTAAGTTACATCTTTGCAACTGTAATAATTGATATTTGTTTAACATTTTATGTTTTTCTTTGGCATAGCAATTAATTTGTATAATATAAAATCTAGACATTTTATTTAATAATCATCCAGAATTCCTGCATAGGATACGTGTGTTACTAAGTGGACACCATGTAATAGCAACCAGTACTACGTGAGGATTCCAAACTACAGCAAAGAAAGCAACACATCACCAGGAGTAGAAGCAGCTTTTCTTCTTATATCCTGCAAGAGAAAACAGTGCTTTGCCTACATAGAGAAAACAGCATGATCAGGTTCAGTAGCAGGTGTGAGTCCCGCATGGCTGGCTAAGCAGGGCACATTTCCTGTAGGCTATGTGTGTACCCTTCCTGAGTTTCCATGGAAGGACTTCACCCCTCCCTGGGAGTCTCAGATACTAAAACGTAGGGGTAAGTCCAAGAGTCACTGATGCACAGGTTTAAGTAGTCATTGATTCTGAAACCTGGAAAGGTTTTCTGTTATGGAGTATCCACCAGAGAACACTGATCAAGCATGGGTCTAAGCCAATAGAAAGTCTTTATTAGGTGGCTGGGACCCACACTGGGTGGTCAGGATCCCACTGTAGCCCTGAGTCTTTCTCAGGGTGAGCTTTTAGCCACAAAAATACCCTGAGTTGACATACTTCAGTTAACAAGAACTGTTAGCCAGAAACCGAACTACAGAGGCCAAAAACAAGGTTTATACATTTAGAGACTTTCGCAGAGCTGTGGACTTTGATGGATTAGGCCTTTGTTTTCATTAGGCTGATGGTGTTATCTATGTACTGAGTTTCACAGCCTGAATGATACCATCTTGAGTCAGTTGTTCTGAGATCGGGGACCTATTACGTTTCCACATAGACAACAAAGCCCAGCAGGCGCCATGTGGAGTGTATCTTTT